>CM019827.1:75498079-75798079 GCA_009763385.1 Coix lacryma-jobi var. lacryma-jobi
TAACAGGGTATCATTGCCTTGCTTGAGGAGAAACAGAGTTCTATCAACCCGTCCCATTTTGAAACCCTTGGAGAGCAAAAAGTTTTTCCAACGATCATACCACGCTCTCGGGGCTTGTTTCAAAGCATACAACGCTTTTGAAAGTTTATAAACATGGTTTGGAAACTTGGGATCCTCCAAGCCAGGGGGTTGCCTAACATAAACCTCTTCCTCTATATACCCATTCAAGAAGGCACTCTTGACATCCATCTGGTAAAGCTTAAAACCCTTTGAAGCAGCAAAGGCTAGAAGGATTCTAATGGCTTCTAAACGGGCTACAGGGGCAAAAGTTTCATCATAGTCTATACCCTCTTTCTGGCAGAAACCCTGGGCTACTAGCCTAGCCTTGTTCCTCACTACCATCCCATCCTCACCCTCTTTGTTTTTGAAAACCCATTTGGTACCTATAGGGTGGCATTGTGTTGGAGGTGGAACTAAGGTCCAGACTTTGTTTTGCTCAAAGTTTTCTAGCTCCTCATGCATAGCATTGACCCAGTTAGAATCAGAAAGTGCGTGTCCAACATCTTTGGGCTCAAAAGACGCAACGAATGCAGAATGAGCAAAGTGGGAGATTTCATACGCTCGCGACCACGTGACTCACTAGTCAATGCCGCCGATCATCTGTCGCGGGGGGTGAACTTGCTGAACGCTTCGGGGCGCTTGCCTCGCCGAAGTCGCCTCCCCCTCGCCAGATGCTGTCGCTCCCTCAGGTGCAGCGGGTGCTTGCTGGAGAGGTGGCTTTAGAGGACCCCAAGAAGAAGATGTAGTGGGATCTGGTCCTCGAGCTGAAGTAGACGTCGCAGGGTCGATGGGGGCAGCCAGTGGAGTTGGCTCGAGATCACCCCAATCGGCATTCTCCTGCTCCTCCTCCACAAAGATGGTCTCTCCCATCTCCTGTTCTCCTGCAACCTCAAAAGCAGAAGAAACACAAGGCATAGTTTCATCGAATGTGACCTCACAGGTCTCCACTATCCGGTTAGTTTCAAGGTTAAGAACTCGATAAGCACGTGAATAAGAGGCATAACCAAGAAACACCCCATCGTCAGAGCGAGATTCAAATTTATCCAAATTGCCTTTCTTCAGGATAAAGCACTTACACCCAAACACCCGAAAATGAGAGACCTTGGGTACTCGTCCAAAACGCAACTCATAAGAAGTCTTTTTCATTAAAGCACGAAGAAAGATGCGATTTGAAACATGGCAAGCGGTGTTGATCGCCTCAGCCCAAAAACGCCTAGGAGTCCTATGCTCATCGAGCATCGTCCTGGCCATCTCAACAAGGGTCCGGTTCTTGCGCTCAACAACACCGTTCTGCTGAGGGACATAAGGAGAAGAGAACTGATGCTTGATTCCATTAGAAGAACAGAAAGAGGAAAACTGAGAGTTATCAAACTCAGTACCATTATCACTATGAATAGCTCTAATGGTATTAGGAGGAAACTCAGTTTTCAACTTCAAAATTAAGTCACGAGCAAAAGAAAAAGCTTCATCCTTCCCCTCCATGAAAAACACCCAGGAGTACCTCAAAAAATCATCAACGATCACTAGAAGTCTAGAACGTACCACTTCCCACCCGCTGAGCAAACCCAAGCTGGACCAACTGTGTCCATGTGAAAAAGCTCATCGGGTTGCTTTGTCATCACCTGATTAACAGGTGGGTGAGAAGCAGCAACCATCTTCCCGTGACGACAAGGATGGCAAACAAGGTCCTTCTGAAACTTAAGCTTGGGCAATCCTTGGATTAGGCCAAGTGAGCTAAGCCTTGCAAGCAAGTCAAAACTCAAGTGACCGAGCCTCCTATGCCACTTCCACAAATCAGAAGAAGGACCAGCCATCAAACACCTAGCAGAGCTGAAGGACTGAGAAAAGTCGGCTCTGAAAACACGGCCAAAAGGGATGATCCGACAAACAAGATCTCCCGGAGGGTCTAAAACGCGACTCAAACCCTTCTTAAAGCGCACTTCACAATCATCCTCAAGAAGTTGCGAAACAGAAAGCAAGTTGAAATGCAAATTAGAAACCAAGGCAACATTCTTCAGGACAAAGTTCTCATTGAGCCGAATGGCTCCCTGAGAAACAACCTTACCTCTACTATTATCCCCAAAAGTGATGTACTCCTTGTGCATCACGGGGCTAAGGCTGGAGAACCATTCCTTCTTTCCGGTCATGTGGCGCGAACACCCGGAATCCATGAGCCACATGTTCTCCAACCGAAGTTCCTGCATCAATAGAAAGGCAGGAAGTGAGCATATGGCACAACACTGGGGTTAGTATACTGAGAAGGATACCAGTGCTGTGTCATAGGCCCAGAAAAAGTGTTAGCAGCAACACCAAACTGTCCTCGTCCCATGAGTGGATAGCGATCACCACCAACCTGAAAGGGTGGTCCGCTATGGAACGGAAAACCTCCAAACTGACCTACCTGTCCCATCTGAGCAAAGCGATCACCACCATACAGAAAAGGTGGTCCGCTATGGGACTGAGCAGCAAAACCCCTTACACTCGGCTCACGATCGTATAGAGGACGACCGGAACCGCGACGGGCACGACCACCACCCTGTGGTCTAGCTGCCTGGTGCCTAGCAACCTGAGGGGGTGCTCCTCCAGGTCTAGCGCCCTGCCTCTGAACTCCCCGACCTTGCACACCATGGAAAGGGTGGTGCCTGGCCTGGTTGTTCAGCTCCAACTCCTTCCTAGCGTCTCTCTTCCTTCGAAAGCAAAACTCAGCTAGGTGACCCTCACGGTGACAATACTCGCACTCAAACCTCACCACTCTCTTGGGTTGTTGGTTCCTATTGTTGCGAGGGTTGTTCACTCTGGCTGGCTGCTTGCCCTTCGGAAGGGGATCACTAGAGACGTCAGGAAGGGTGTCAAGTGTGTTCCTAAGATGGTTAGGTTTTGGAACCCACACTTGCTTGCGAGGTGGAGCCTTGGGAGGTTCATCAAGGATGCCATCCTTGGTGACAGGCTTAGGAGGCTAAGGTGGGGTGATCTTGGTAAGCTTAGGGATAGCGGATGGTTTCTCACTCGGGTTCACTCCGCTAAACTCACCGATCTTACCAAAGGTACTAGCGCCCTTCCCACCTGAAGTAAAGCCTACTCCCGAGCAATCAGTTCCCCTCTTGAACTGACTGATCATCATGCCCAATTGTGGCTCACTGCATGACACCCAACTCAGGATGGACCGAAGGTATGTGTTTTCCTCCTCGGTTTGCATCCTGTCATGCCGACAGTTGGCAATCTCAAGCTCCATCCCCACGCATCGCTCACATGGAGCGGACAAGGTGCTAACTGAGCTGGCCTTCAAGGCTTCAGCAAGCTTGGCATTAACTCCTGCCAACTCAGTTCGCAAGCTAGGACAAAGCTTGCACGCACCCAGCAAAGAAGGCCTAGCCTTCACTTCCTCCAGCTCTACCTTCAGGGAGGGACACTCTTTGCAATCACCCACCAAGTCTAGCCTACTCTTCAGCTCATCATATACCTCAATCAAAGAGGCATACTTGGTTTGCAGGGTGGCAAAGCTTGTCATATGCATCGTGCACTCCTCACACTCCTCCACATCGACCACCTTCACCTCGGACCTAGCAATCTCAAGTTCCTTACGCGCCTCTTTCAACTTAGCCTTAAACTCAACGCGCTCTTGGAACACTTCTGTAAGTCTCTTCTCCAAGACACCGACCAGATCTACAAACCTATCCCGCTCCTCAGTGAGACGATCGACTTCAGAAGAATTTGGTACCTCAGAAGCGTTGTCGTCGTCGTCGTTGTGAGCGTCATCGGCGTCCTCTGCCTGGTGCTTGTTGTCCTCTTCATCCAAGGCCATGGTGCAAAAGCCCTTGGAGGAGTTGACGAAGAAGCAGAGTCCGTTGAAGCTGTAACACCCCTGGTGTTAAGCGATAATTAAAATTTTAATTAAGTTGTTTAGTATGCATAATCATCTGGCATCAGGGCATAAAAGCATTTCATGTTTTAAGCATAGTTGTGATGCTTCACATGTTTTAATATAAGTGTTGCATGATCTTGGGTGATTTACATAGTTTTGTATGTTGCATGAGAGTGTAGTTAAGTGTCACATAAAATGATAAGTAGAAAACCTAAATTTTCTATGCTTCTTTTTATTCCCTTTTCTATAAGTCAAAAAGTATGTCAAATTTCAAAGTGATTTCAAGGGCAAAGTTGTATCTCTTGTTGAGAGGAACAACTTTGGTATTCAAAGTTTTCAAAGTTTCTGTACAAAATTTTGAATAAATTTGGAATCTTTCAAACCCTAAATTTGACCTCTAAACTAGATTTCAAAAAATAAAAATAATTAGGCTTTGGTCCTTTAATCAAAGTTGTAGAGAGGATTAAAAGAAACAACTTTTATTAAGGTGGATTTTCCTGTTCTTAAAGAAAATCTGAAGTAATTTTGAAAACAAGTTTAATTTGGTTTCAAATTGAAAGTTAATTTCCAAAATCAGTTTTATCCCCTTTTGTGTAGTTTCAAAATTAAACACAATTTGGATATATGACAAAAAACAAAGTTGTAGATAATTTTATAAGGAACAACTTTTATATTGGTGAAATTTGAAGTTGTTCAGAAAATTCAAAAGTAATTTTGAAATTCAGTTTGGTCCAAATTTGAATTTGAACTCAATTTCAAAATCTATGCAGAATTTGACTTTGGTTCTTAAAGCAAACTTGTAGAACACAAAATTTGGAGCAACTTTTGTTTTAGGAGTTTTTGTCATGCAGTACAAAAATCTGGAGATTTTAGAAAGGGGGGAGATATGTTCCTGTAGCAACAAGAGGGGGTTGTATCTGGTCAGGGCAGGGCATGGCCGCCGCGTCGCTGCCGCCGTGGCCTGGCCGCCTCCGCGCCACTCCGCATGTCTGACCACGCAGCTAGCAGCTTGCTTGCTTCGCCCAGCGCGCTGGCAAGCTCTGAGGAGTCTCTTGTTCTCCCGTCGTCCGCGTCCGCCACCTCCTCTCTCTTTTCCTCTGCTTCTTGGTCAAGCTCCGGCGAGCTCGATCGCCGCCGTCGCTGCGTCCCTGTACCCTCCAGCTCGCAAATAACTCCGTATGAATCCCTTGCTTCTCCTGAGCTAGCTAACCCGTGCCCTAGAGCTTGCAACCGCCGTCGCCACGGTCATCTTCTTCCCTGCCGGTAGCCTGCCGCCACGAACGCCTCCGCCGTGGCCAGGGTGGCTCGGGGCCTTTCCGGTCGGGCTGTTAAGTCCACTAGGTTTGCTTTGCTTTGCTGATCGTGATCGGCTCATCGTTTTGATCTCTATCGTGTTGCCTAGGCCGGTCCATGGAGCTTGCCATGGGCGCAAGCTCTGTTTTTGCCGCCGCCATGGACATCCTTGTTCGGGTGCTCCTCTGGTCAAGCTAGCGCACGCATCGTGGTTACAGTGAGCCCCTAGGAGTGTTGTGCTCCCAAGGTTGGTCTTTACCGGGTCATCTTGGTCGGTTCGCGTGGCTCGCCGTCGGCGCGAGCGCCGCCATGGCCACCGCCCGGGACCTTCTCGTTCCGAGTCGTCTCTGATTAAGTTAGGGTGCGCATCGGGGTCGAGGAGTGAGATGTAGTGTGGTGCTACCTCAGCTTTGGTCGCTACTGAGTCCTAGAGGCCAGAACGCCGAGTCGCCGTCGTGTTCGCCATGGCCGAGCCGCCACGGTCGTCGCTAGCGCATAGCCATGTCTGTTCCGGTCCTAGTGAGGGGTGGGTTTGGTGCGCAGTGTCAAGGAGGGGAGCTCGGTGCCCTTTCCGGCGCCGGTGAGCTCGCTGGGGGTGAGAGCGACGGCCGATCAACGTGGCCAGGGCGCGGTCATGGCCAGTCGTGGCAGGTCACGGCGTGAGGGAGAAGAGGGGTTGACCTGGGCCCAGTCGCCAGTGGCCGTGGGCCGATTTGAGCCGGGTCCAGTAGGGTTTCAAAGAGCTTTTCTTTTTCTGAAATAGAGAAATAGTGTTAGGTTCTTGTCTTTTTGATATGTTTTTCTAGGAAGCTCCAAAATTTGTGAAAATTTGTGTAGCTTTCCCAAGATGTCTAGTATTTAAGAAAAATATGAAACTTGAGTTTTGAACAAATTTTGAAACTGATTTAAATAGGTCTTTTAATTAATAAATGACCTTTGATGATTTTTGTAGGCTTATTTAAATGTCCAAAAATCATGAAACTATTTTTGCCACTGTTTTGAGCTGAAAATGTATCTTCACAAAAATTTTGAGCTCTGTTGGAGAAAATAGATTTTATTCTTATTTCTATGCCTTATTTAATTATTTAAGTGTGATAGTTTGATTTAATTCTGCAGGTTTATATGTTTGTTCAAAAATTGTGATATTTGTTTTACCACTGTTATTTTATATAATTTATCATCTCTAAAAGTTTGGGCTCAATTTGACAAAGTTAAATGTAAGTCCTAATCCTATGTTTCATTTATAAAGAAATGGTTAATTGAGTTTTATTTGAATAATTAAGTAATTAAGTGTTTATAAGAAGTTATAACTAATCTTGTATCTTCAGTAATCTGTTGTTTGATGGTTATGGTTCATGTTTTTAGTTGATCATGAGTGGCTTGTTATAGATTAAATAATGTCTTTAAATTTTAATGCATTTTGTTAGTATAGTTGCTGGACCAGTCCTCTTTAATGGACTGTTTTCATGATTAAGTTTATGTTTTCTGTAGATAAGTTGTATACAAAAGTTGTAGTTAACTTCTGTATCTAGCTTGTCCAAAATTTCATGATTTTAGGCCTGATAGATTAGGAGATATAGTTTTTCTAAGTCAGTAGAACAGATCTGCCCTACCTTTTGGACAGATCTGTGAAGATGAGCAGTTTCAGCCTTTTAAGTAGGAAATCACCTGCTGAGTATAATAGGAAAGTTTTAGAGTTTTTCATAAGCTTTCTAGATTGTTAAGAATCACCCTTTTTGGTGACCCATAGCTCCAGTTATGGTTGTTGGAAGTTGGATCAGCAAATCTGTCCTAGTTTGGACAGAAATATTTATTCAAGTTAGTTGACCTAGTTGCCTATAGAACCAACCATAGGTGATATTAGGAAGTTTGTAGGCAATTTGATAAGCTTTTCAAATTGTCTAGGATCACCCCTTTTGGATGATGGTAGCTCTGGTTATGGTTAATAAACCATTAAGTTTAAGTTTGCATCTTGTGTGACTTTTGGTTATTGTTTGAAGACCATGGGACACCTCTCCTCTCGTGCTCCTGTGGCTTGAGTGATGTTTTAATAGACCTTAGTCATCTTAGTTAACCCACCTAAAGGTGTTTGGTGATAGTTGTTTGTTAAGCTAGAAACCGTAGTGGTAAGTTGCAAGTTGGTTTTGTTGGTTTGCATCTTTACCGCGAAGGAAAGTTGTACTCGACCTTCCTTATCTTGTGTTTAGCTTCTGTTATGCTTTTGAATTGTCCTGCACCTTAGCAGACATCACACGGCATCATACTAAGCATACATCATTTATGTACGTGTAGTATCCGAGAGTGTTGGAGTCGTGTTGATCAAGCTTTGGTAATCACCCTTGTCGAACAAGCCTCGGAAGGAGATTCTTGTTGGACAAGCTTCATCGAGAAGACTTAACTTATAGATGAAGGAACTAACATTTGGGGATCATTCTTGGATCCTATCTTCCCTGCAACAAAGGCAAGCCCCGGTTCATTTAACCATTTCCTTGGATTTCCAATTACACTTACTTTCGATAACCTGATGCATTAGATGTTTATCAAATAAATGCTTTAAACCTGTTGATGCATGATCAACCTAGTTATCGATATATCAGTCCTTGATACCTGCTTTATGCAAATGATAGAAATGCTTAGCCTTGCTTTATGAAGCTTTTGATAAATGTTTTCGATACTTATCGTTTTGGAATGATAATGAGAAAGAATGATGGTTAAGACCAGACGGGCACATGCATCGAACCTTGGGTTGGTGTAGGGTGACCCGGATGTGTCGGAATAGGATTAACCGTTGTTGGCCTGCTAGATTGAGAAACTGTGAAGTACCGATCATATGCTACGGTAAGCCCTACCTTGGTGGTTCTTAAATGAGAATGGCTAATTGCGCACTGGGAGTGGAGAGATGGCGGGAGTACTAGCTACCCTCGTGGGTTGAAGTCCCGGATTGGAGGTGTACAAGTACTCTCGGGTGGCGCGGACCCGGTCTTGTTTGGAGGATCCGAGGCTGGGGTTTGTATATGTGTGATCCAGGGTCTACATATATCGTATGATCGTGGAAAACTCCCAGATCTGGTTGAATCGGTTCGAATCGTCGTGCTCCTCGTTTAAGGAGACTCAATCTTCCGACCCGCACCGTAGAATAAAAATGGAACTGGTTTAAGAAAGAATGATAATGACCTTTCACTAGTGTTCACTTTCAATTCTTACCATGTACTTAAGTGATTAAGTAAAATTTGGATTTAGGGTTACTTTAGTAAGCTTTTATGCAAATGAAAAGTACTATTGAGCCTACCCAAACCAGCATGACCCTGAAGTCTTTTCTGTTGACGGATAAGTCTTGCTGAGTACCGACCGTACTCTGGGTTTGTTAATCCCCTGTTGCAGGTTTCTAATAGGTGATGTTGATCATGATCATGTCAGTGGGCTTGACATGATCTGATTGTTCTTCTTCTCCAACTTAGGTGCTCCACCTAAGTGTGGTTCTGTAATATTATTCTACTTCCGCAATACAAGTTATGTTATGTAAAAAGTAACTTATTCATGTTTGTAAAGATTATCTATCTTGCTTCCGCACTCCGATGGTATTTGGTAACCAATGTTGTAATGTTGTAATTATTCCAACCTTCATGATGATGATCCTATGGTTCGTGGATGATTCGGGGTTCTCTCAGGGACACCCGACAGATCTTTCCAGTAATGTGTTTCATTTGCACTGTCATTGGGCTCCTTATAATGATGACGTGTGCGGGTGGGCCACATTACCGGGAGGTTCTGCCACAGAATGGTATCGGAGCAGGATTGTCATCAAGGGAAGACTAGTTACAATGTTACTTTTGAAAAACTTCAAAATAGTTTCTAATCTAAAAGTTTTTGGAAGTAACAAGTTAAAAATGATCCTTCCCTAAGTTTCTTGCTTTGCTGGAAGACTTTGTGAAGACTATGCTAGTGACTCCAATAGAGGGTACCAAGAAGTTTTCAACTCATCTACTGAGGGTCATTGAAGAGTCAACTCCTCACCAAAATATGAGGGAAGAGCTAATCAACACCTACACCAAGTCCGTGAAGCTAAAGTGTAAAGTATAGCCCTATACCTAACTAACATGGGGGAGACAGAAAACTCCTGTCAGCGAGAGGTCGTATAGGACGAGCATATATCATATCTTGCATAATGATAAAATGTGCTTCTTCTCTAAATTCTGAGAGCAGCTATGGTCCCCCGATAGCTGATTGTCCCTAGAATCTGCTACCCTTGATACTTTTGTTCCATAAGTTCTTATCCTTGGGAACATTTGGATATCTTTCATACACTCTACCACATAAAGTCAGAGTCAGGGTAAAATCCTTGGTTCTTCCGGAACACGCGTGTCATGCCTTAAATTGGCACGTGCTAGTTGCTTGATGTCGTGAAAATGACGAATGGTGGTTGAAAGTTACTGAAATTGTGTTTTTTGAAAGGACCATGATCTGTGGACCGGATAAAAGCGTGGGAACCTGGGGTCACCTATGGACGGCCACCATAGGGTGTTACTGCTGGGTGCTCGCTAATATCCAGGCCTATAGTCATGATTCTTTCTAGTCCACTATTGACGTGCCTTCATTTCTGGACACCCGAATGGGAGTCCAAAGCCACTTTCCTTGTAATTATAACCAACCCTTGTTTTGGTTATAATTTCCTAAATGTGAGATCAGAGTTATAGAAGTTGTGCTCTATTATGGTGCCATAATTGGTGACCACGGTGCCGCATCGGAACCTAGGGAATCTCGTGTGTCCGGATCACACTAGTTTCTGCTGGGTGCGCGCAAGTATCGAGGTCTACAGTTATGATCCATTATAGCCCGCAACCAATGTACTCTCTCTCTTGACTCTTGATAATTTTCCTTGCTCCACTCAAATGTTCTCTACCTTGCTACTTGCAACCGTGTTCTGATCTCGGTTGTAATCCTGAATCCAACCCAGTTGCCTTGTGAACACCTTGCGAGTAAACAAGTGTGACACATTTCCTTTTCCATTACTCTACTCCAGCCTTTAAGCACTTCTTAAATCTCGGGACGAGATTTCTTTAAGGGGGGAAGGGCTGTAACACCCCTGGTGTTAAGCAATAATTAAAATTTTAATTAAGTTGTTTAGTATGCATAATCATCAGGCATCAGGGCATAAAAGCATTTCATGTTTTAAGCATAGTTGTGATGCTTCACATGTTTTAATATAAGTGTTGCATGATCTTGGGTGATTTACATAGTTTTGTATGTTGCATGAGAGTGTAGTTAAGTGTCACATAAAATGATAAGTAGAAAACCTAATTTTTCTATGCTTCTTTTTATTCCCTTTTCTATAAGTCAAAAAGTATGTCAAATTTCAAAGTGATTTCAAGGGCAAAGTTGTATCTCTTGTTGAGAGGAACAACTTTGGTATTCAAAGTTTTCAAAGTTTCTGTACAAAATTTTGAATAAATTTGGAATCTTTCAAACCCTAAATTTGACCTCTAAACTAGATTTCAAAAACTAAAAAGAATTAGGCTTTGGTCCTTTAATCAAAGTTGTAGAGAGGATTAAAAGAAACAACTTTTATTAAGGTGGATTTTCCTATTCTTAAAGAAAATTTGAAGTAATTTGGAAAACAAGTTTAATTTGGTTTCAAATTGAAAGTTAATTTCCAAAATCAGTTTTATCCCCTTTTGTGTAGTTTCAAAATTAAGCACAATTTGGATATATGACCAAAAACAAAGTTGTAGATAATTTTATAAGGAACAAGTTTTATATTGGTGAAATTTGAAGTTGTTCAGAAAATTCAAAAGTAATTTTGAAATTCAGTTTGGTCCAAATTTGAATTTGAACTCTATTTCAAAATCCAGGATGAATTTGACTTTGGTTCTTAAAGCAAACTTGTAGAACACAAAATTTGGAGCAACTTTTGTTTTAGGAGTTTTTGTCATGCAGTACAAAAATCTGGAGATTTTAGAAAGGGGGAAGATCTGTTCCTATAGCAACAGGAGGGGGCTGTATCTGGTCAGGGCAGGGCATGGCCGCCGTGGCCTGGCCGCCACTGCGCCACTCTGCGTGTCTGACCACGCAGCTAGCAGCCTGCTTGCTTCACCCAACGCGCTGGCAAGCTCTGAGGAGTCTCTTGTTCTCCCGTCGTCCGCGTCCGCCACGTCCTCTCTCTTTTCCTCTGCTTCTTGGTCAAGCTCCGACGAGCTCGATCGCCGCCGTCGCTGCGTCCCTGTACCCTCCAGCTCGCAAATAACTCCGTATGAATCCCTTGCTTCTCCTGAGCTAGCTAACCCGAGCCCTAGAGCTTGCAACCGCCGTCGCCACGGTCATCTTCTTCCCTGCCGGTAGCCTGCCACCGCGAACGCCTCCGCCGTGGCCAGGGTGGCTCGGGGCCTTTCCGGTCGGGCTGTTAAGTCCACTAGGTTTGCTTTGCTTTGCTGATCGTGGTTGGCTCATCGTTTTGATCTCTATCGTGTTGCCTAGGTCGGTCCATGGAGCTTGCCATGGGCGCAAGCTCTGTTTTTGCCGCCGCCATGGACATCCTTGGTCAGGTGCTCCTCTGGTCAAGCTAGCGCGCGCATCGTGGTTACAGTGAGCCCCTAGGAGTGTTGTGCTCCCTAGGTTGGTCTCTACCGGGTCATCTTGGTCGGTTCGTGTGGCTCGCCGTCGGCGCAAGCGCCGCCATGGCCACCGCCTGGGACCTTCTCTTTCCGAGTCGTCTCTGATTAAGTTAGGGTGCGCATCGGGGTCGAGGAGTGAGATGTAGTGTGGTGCTACCTCAGCTTTGGTCGCTACTGAGTCCTAGAGGCCGGAACGCCGAGTCACCGTCGTGTTCGCCATGGCCGAGCCGCCATGGTCATCGCTAGCGCATAGCCATGTCTGTTCCGGTTCTAGTGAGGGGTGGGTTTGGTGCGCAGTGTCAAGGAGGGGAGCTCGGTGCCCATTCCGGCACCGGTGAGCTAGCTGGGGGTGAGAGCGACGGTCGGTCAACATGGCCAGGGCACGGTCATGGCCAGTCGTGGCCGGTCACGGCATGAGGGAGAAGAGGGGTTGACCTAGGCCCAGTCGTCAGTGGCCGTGGGCCGATTTGAGCCGGGTCCAGTAGGGTTTCAAAGAGCTTTTCTTTTTCTGAAATAGAGAAATAGTGTTAGGTTCTTGTCTTTTTGATATGTTTTTCTAGGAAGCTCCAAAATTTGTGAAATTTTTTGTGTAGCTTTCCCAAGATGTCTAGTATTTAAGAAAAATATGAAACTTGAGTTTTGAACAAATTTTGAAACTGATTTAAATAGGTCTTTTAATTAATAAATGATCTTTGATGATTTTTGTAGGCTTATTTAAATGTCCAAAAATCATAAAACTATTTTTGCCACTGTTTTGAGCTAAAAATGTATCTTCATAAAAATTTTGAGCTCTGTTGGAGAAAATAGATTTTATTCTTATTTCTATGCCTTATTTAATTATTTAAGTGTGATAGTTTGATTTAATTCTGCAGGTTTATATGTTTGTTCAAAAATTGTGATATTTGTTTTACCACTGTTATTTTATATAATTTATCATCTCTAAAAGTTTGGGCTCAATTTGACAAAGTTAAATGTAAGTCCTTCTCCTATGTTTAATTTATAAAGAAATGGTTAATTGAGTTTTATTTGAATAATTAAGTAATTAAGTGTTTATAAGAAGTTATAACTAATCTGGTATCTTCAGTAATCTGTTGTTTGATGGTTTTGTTTCATGTTTTTAGTTGATCATGAGTGGCTTGTTATAGATTAAATAATGTCTTTAAGTTTTAATGCATTTTGTTAGTATAGTTGTTGGACCAGTCCTCTTTAATGGACTGTTTTTATGATTAAGTTTGTATTTTCTGTAGATAAGTTGTATACAAAAGTTGCAGTTAACTTCTGTATATAGCTTGTCCAAAAGTTTCATGATTTTAGGCCTGCTAGATTAGGAGATATAGTTTTTCTAAGTCAGTAGAACAGATCTGCCCTACCTTTTGGACAGATCTGTGAAGATGAGCAGTTTCAGCCTTTTAAGTAGGGAATCACCTGCTGAGTATAATAGGAAAGTTTTAGAGTTTTTCATAAGCTTTCTAGATTGTTAAAAATCACCCTTTTTGGTGACCCATAGCTCCAGTTATGGTTGTGTAACACCTCTGGTGTTTAACTGTAATTAACCTGACATGTCATCATCATTAGTCATTAATCATTCTTGTCATGCATTTAAGTTTGCTTAATACCTATGTAATGATTTCTTTTTCGAAAACCCTAAAAGCCCAAATCTTCCTTTAAGGGCAAAATGGTAATTTCACCTCTGTGACTTGCTTGTGTAATTTCTTGTTCAGTTTTGTGTCTTGAAGCTTTGTTGTGTTGTTCAAAACCCAAAATCTAAAACAGATTTCAAATCCCTTTTGAAAACCCTAATTTCCAAACCCTAGTTTTTACCCCTCTTTTTGTAATTTAAAAATTATTCAAAATTTGGACTTGGTCCAAAAAGCAAAGTTGTAGATCTTGTCAAAAGGAACAACTTTGGTATTTTCATATTTTCAAGTTCCTATATAAAATCAAAAGTAATTTTGAAATTATTCAAATCTTAAAAGTGTCCCCTTTTCTGTTTTCGAATATAATTCAAAAACTGTTTGGAATTTGAAAATGCTCTTATTGACAAAGTTGTAGATCTCCTTTTTTTGCACAACTTTGGTATTTTGAGTTTTTGCTACTCAGTTCAAGTTTTGGGAGTAATTTGGAAAATACAGAGATTAGCCAAAAGTCAAACCCTAGACCTAGCCCTGTTCATCTTCAACCTAGAGCTAGGGGGGTCCGGCCATAGCCGAGCCGCCGGCGCTGCGCACGCCGCACGCCTGGCAGATGCACGCGCGCCTCCAACCTGCCGCCGCTGTCCGCGCCATCATGCCGCACCCGCACGCGCAAAGCGCTGACCTCCGCCCCGTCCCCCACTGCTCCCAGCACGACGCCGCCGCGTGGCCGTCGCCGGCGAACGCACGCCCGGCCCCTGCGCGCACGTCGTCCTTCCCGCCAGCCTGCAATCGAGTGCGCACGCCTTGGCCGAACTCATCCACACCATCCCGTGCTCTCTACCGTCCCCGACCGTGCCTATAAAAGGGACCGCCGGAGTCCGAGCTCCTCACTCGACCCCGCCACCGTGGCCAGCCCACTCCGAAGCTCCCGCCGCTCAACCAACTAGCCCAGCAGCTCCGCCTTGAGCCCGTGCAGCTTCCCCACCCCTCAATTTGGTCTCTACCGCCTCCTATCGCCCGGCGTAGCTCGCCGTTCCCATCTCCAGCGAAAGCCCGGCGAGCTCGGGTTCGGGAAATACTTCCTCTCCGGCCATGATCATCCCTCCCCGACCCCTGTTTCATCTTCGTTACTCCCTTGCGACTCTAACCAGGCCCTTGCGGTCTCGTGTTATGCGCAGGATCGCCGGAGCGCCGCTCGCCGCCGAGAGAGCTCCGCCGAAGCACCGCCAACGTCGAGCTTCCTACTTCGACCCTTGTTCCGCCGAGCCCTGCCTCCGACCGTGGTAAGCACTCGAAGCCCCCGGTCTCTGCTTTCACGGCGTAAAGCTCGAGCCAGGCCTCGAGCGGATGCACGTTCACTGTCTAGCTCGAGCCAGGCCTCGGCGCACACATGCTTTCCGTCTCGCCCGAGCCTCCCAGTCAGGCCTCGGACGGACGCTTGTTTCCGTCTCGCCCGAGCCTCCCAGTCAGGCCTCGGACGAAACGCTTGTCTCCGCTTCGCCCGAGCCTCCCGGCCAGGCCTCGGACGAAACGCTTGTTTCTGTCTCGCCCGAGCCTACCAGCCAGGTCTCGGACGGCCGAGTGTTTCCGCCTCGACCGAGCCCTGCTGTCCGCCTCGCCGCGATTCGCCCGAGCCCCTGCGAGGAAGGAGCACAGCGCTCTTTTCTTTTTCCTTTTTGAAAGAGTGTGAATAGTGTTCTGTTTTCTCTTTTTTGTGTGAATTAATCTGTTGTTCCTTAAATCCTGATAAAATTATGGTATGCTCCATGCACTGTGTAGTATTTTATAAAAATATGAAACTTGACTTTTCTGCAAAATTTGAAAATGTAAAATCCCTCTTTTAATTAATAAATGGATGGTTTTGGATTTTTAGAAAATTATTTATAACTCCAAAAATCATGAGATAAATTTTTGTGAGCTTCCTATGCCATGTTTAGTCTCTGGTGAAATTTTAAAGTCTTTCGGAACAAGTTCATTTTTGAGCATTTATCTTTAATTGTTAAATAGTGCCTTTGTTAATTAATGTCTGATTTTATTTGAGCGCCTTAATGACCTCCAAAAATTATGAAATTTGTTTTGCCATCTATCTACACCATAATGAAATTATGTGATTAATTTGGTAATTTTTGGAGCAACATCATAAAATGACCTTTTTTAATAATTAAGGAAAATAGAAAAAGTGATTAGGGTTCATGTTGTATGCCCTGTTTTGCATTGTTCATGCTAGCATACTCATGTGCATGCATCATTGCATTCGTATAGTCACCGAAGGAGAAGTCAAAGTCGAGGCCGCCGCCGACGAACCTGCTCCCGAAGTAACTCCGAGCTTCGACCAATGCACCTCCAACCCTGAGCTAGCTGTCTTTGCTCTTCAAGGCAAGCCCCGGTGCATTTACCCCTTTCCTTGAATTTATAAAATGATTTCCTTAAATGCTTTTGAGTTAAATTATTGCATTAGGTTTATAGGAGTTGTGTGCTATCCTAATTGATGCACTATCCACCTTGACCACTGATACACCCCATACCTGCTTTTCAAAAGCATTTGAAAAATGCTTAGCAATGCTTATTGAATTAGACTTTGCAATAAAATGCCAATTTCAAAAGTGTGATCACTTAAGAAATGTTTATGGGAATTTGGTCTTACTCCCTGGCTGTTGGCTAAGTATCTGATCCGTACCTAGTCAATAGCGAGGAGAGATTGTCCGAGCGTACGGTGCCGTCATGTTGTAGTCCGGGACTCAACAGTTGACACCGACCGGGACAGGGTTGAAAAACTGACGGGACTATTACGCTTGGGTGAGATATAACCAAGGTATAGTTCTGGCTGGAAAATTAGGGACCATTCGTATGGGGGCCTGCTGGTCAAGACTTGTAACTATTCACATACTTCGGAAAGCTCTGGCTCCGAGAAATCCTTGATTGGGACCGACAACCGCACACTGGGAGTGGAGAGATGGCGGAAGTAGCATGTACCCACGTGGTCGTCGTGCCTAGAAAGGAGTGGTGTACTGTACTTCCGGGAGGCGTAGGACCGGTCCAATCTTGGAGGAATCGTGGTAGACGAGTTGGCATATGCAAGCTTGGGTGCTACATATGCAGTGTGGATAGGGATCCTCAGCTGAGTATTATTTATCCGGATTAACGTTGCTCCTCGGTTATGGAGACTTGGTCCACTGACTGTCAACGGAGAGTGGTTCTCAACTAGGTATGTTTTGAAATGTAAAATGAATCATGAACGATGAAGAATTGAGGAATACTGAATCTTTCAAAAATAAAATAAGGTTTACAAAAATGCTTTTCTGCAAAATACTTGATCTTGCTTAAGCCTTACCTTGACTACCCTAAGCCTCTCATTCCTGAGTCTTCTCCCTTTTCTTTAGTCGGGTAAGTCTTGTTGAGTACCCCAGTACTCAGGGTTTGTTACCCATGCTGCAGGTATGACAGAGTCCCCGATATGTCTTGCACCCTGCTGCGTGACCATCGTCCAGGAAGAGGCCGATGAGGCCGAAGAATAGTTGTACACCCTCGGGCTGGGTGATTATAAGTATCTTTGCTGTTCTCCACTATGTTGCCTATGTCTATTTCTATTATCAAGAACTTGGTTTGTAATAACTGCACCTTAATTTCTATTTGGAACCCTGCTTTGTAAAACTAATGTTATTTAAGTCTTCCGCTCTTTATTCCGATGTTATTTGTAAAAGTATGCAATGCTGTAACCGAATTGTGAGATGATCCTGCGGACATTGGGCACTGATGTAGCCCGGTGGCGAACAGGTCTTAATCACATGGAACATGGGTTCGGCTGTCAGAGGTTGACAGGGACACGTGGGCCATGAGATTAGGGCCGTTCCGTCACAGAGTGGTATCGGAGCATCTCACTTTAACATTGCAGTGTTCGTTTTTGCGAAAACTTCAAAAGACCTTTTGAGTCCAAACAAACTAAACTTGACTATTTTGAGTCCAAATTGCTTCTCTCATCTTGTCTCTCATATGGCAACACTAGCTAGTGGAACAACATGTTTTAAGCCCTATGTACCTTATTTATTTATTGCATTGCTTTGTTCCGTAGGAACGATTCATGCATCATGTCATAATCACTTAAGTTAACTTCCTCTCTAAGTTCGTTGGGGTAGTATGCCTTTACCTGTTCTTGCTAGCCTTTCTCATCCATCTTCTCTTATCCAGACATGGCTCGCATCAAGCTGACTGTCCGCAAGTCGACTGGACCGCATGGTGTGCCACGCCACCAGCTGGCACCACGCGCTGGGGAGGAGACTGGAGAATCTTCCAACGGTCGTCGCTTTCCCCGCCGCACCCGTAAGAACCTGAAGGAGGAGATCAAGGATCTGAAGGCTGAGCTGAAGAACTTGGAGCATGACTTCTACCACTCACGCCTGGAGTTTTATGAGGCACGAGCTTCCCTGGAGCAGGCCAATCGGAATACGGTTCGCGCTATCGAGCAGCGCAATGATGCTTGGACCCGCGAGGACGTTACCAGAGCCCAGCTCCACGGACTGCAGCAGTACACAGCTCAGATTGAACAGTTTAATGATATGCTTCATGAGGAAGTGCATCAGCTGTATGATCAACTCCACCCCTTGGTACCCCCGGTTATGGAAGACCCTGAGGACAGAGTAGTGGAAGAACCCGATGTGGAACAAGAGCCAGACGTGGACGAAGAAATTGAACCTGCTGAGGACATCCACGCTGAAGACGAGGACGAGGAGGAGGAGCCTGAGCTCATCCTCGAAGAAGACGACGACGAAGACATGATCATCATCGACGACGACTAGACTCGTAGTGTCTGTACCATTTGCTTACCTAAAACCTTAGTCTAGGTTTGGGGGCGTTAGTCTGTCTGTTGCCAAGTCTGGCATGTATCTTTCTTTTCGCATCTTTTCCCTTTATCGGTCTGTATCATCTGTCAGTCACCTTATCAAGTCATCAGTCTTTTGTATCAGAAGAAGCTATCAGTCTGTTGTTTTCAGAACCCTATCTATGAATGCTAAGTTCCAAGTTGCTTAACAGATGCCTGTGAACACTCGCACTGGAGCTGGAGGTTCTGATGATGCCAACCTCCCAAACCCTCCACCTGTCCCAGCTACCCTAGCAGATGCCATTGCAGCCTTGGCCGCCGCTGCCAACCTAATGGCTCAAAACCAAGGACAGCAGAACTTTCACCGTGGTCGCCACAACATCAACCAAGAGACCACCTATGTGGAATTCACCGAAACTCGTCCACCGGTCTTCACCAAGGCCGATGAACCCCTCGAAGCTGATGATTGGCTCCGCACCATGGAGTAGAAGTTTGGTCTTATCAACTGCACCGATATCCAGAAGCAATGGTTCGCTTCACAGCAGCTTCGTGGTCCGGCAAGTGCTTGGTACGCCAACCTGTTGGCTGCCCAGCCAGAAGGTCATCGGTTGACCTGGGAAGAGTTCCGCACTGCTTTCCGTGCTCATCACATCCCTTCCGGATTAATGAAAATGAAGCTTGATCAGTTCCTGGCTCTCCAACAGAAAGACTCCACAGTCATGCAGCATGTGGGTCAATTCAATCATCTCAGCCAGTATGCCTCAGAGTATGTCAACACAGATGAGAAGAAGAGGGATTGTTTCCTCAGAGGACTGCACCCAAAGATCCGCAGGAGCTTGTCCAATAACCTGACTGGGTCTTATCACGATGTTGTTGACCGGGCTGTTGCTTTTGAAGAAAGCAATCGCCAGTACCAGGAAGAGAAGAAGAAGAAGAAGAAAGCAGGGTCAAGCAGCTTCTCTGGCGGTCACAAACGCTAGAGAATCATCTATCACCCCAGCCACCACCACAATCGTCTACCTTACCCCAACCAGCAAGTGGTCGTCCGTACCGCGGCCACCACCCATAATGCCAACCAGTAGAGTGCCACACAGCCGAACGCCCCAGGTGTTCGTATCACCACTCCACAAACAGCCTACAACCATCCCTGCTACAACTGCGGCCAGCTTGGTCACTGGTCTCGTGAGTGCCCAAAGCCCAAGAGGTATGCTCAGAATGCTCAGAAGAATCCCGAAGGATCTCAGCAGCAGCAGCACCGTGCCCAGCAGCAACAGGCCCAGAAAGGCAGGATTGTCAAGAAGCACGGGCAAGTCTACTACACCGCTGTCAGCGATATACCAGAAGGGGAGCCCGTCATGATCGGTAGGTTTCCTGTTGCCAATCACCCTGCAGTTGTGTTGTTTGATTGTGGTGCATCGCATTCTTCATCAGTCGTACTTTTGTCATCAAGCATGAAATATCAATTGAGGATTTAAAAGAAAGTTTCTGCATATTTTCGCCTGGAGGGCGTATAAGTACTAAGGAAGTGGTTCGCAGTATACCAGTAAGGTTGGGGGAACATGTATTTCCCACCACCATGATAGTGCTTCATGATCAGGAGATAGATGTCATCCTAGGCATGAATTGGATGTGTCAGTATAAAGCCATGATCGACATCTTGAATAGAGTTGTGAGAGTGGATATTCCTAACAGTACCGCCAAACTCCTTCTCCAACTTCCAATGCCTCAAAAACCAGCAGCCACTCAAATGAATACCGCCTATGTTCTGGAAACCCGGGACATCCCCGTGGTTTGTGAATTCCCTGATGTTTTTCCTGAGGATTTGCCTGGTCTGCCTCCTGACCGTGACGTTGAGTTTGCCATAGAGCTAAAGCCCGGGACTGCTCCTATATCCCGCAGAGCTTATCGAATGCCTCCCAGAGAGTTGGCAGAACTAAAAATCCAATTACAAGATTTGTTGGACAAGGGTTTCATTCGCCCAAGCTCGTCTCCTTGGGGCTGTCCTGCAATCTTTGTAAAGAAGAAAGACAAGACTCTCAGAATGTGCATTGATTATCGCCCACTCAATGAGGTCACCATCAAAAATAAATATCCCTTGCCTCGGATTGATCTTCTCTTTGATCAGTTAGCTGGAGCCAAAGTATTCTCCAAGATCGATCTCAGATCCGGCTACCACCAAATAAAGATTCGTCCTGAAGATATTCCTAAAACAGCTTTCACCACCAGATACGGCCTATATGAGTACTTGGTCATGTCCTTCGGTTTGACCAATGCCCCTGCTCATTTCATGTACCTCATGAACTCTGTGTTCATGCCAGAGCTCGATAAATTCGTGGTCGTGTTCATTGACGACATCCTTGTCTACTCAAAAACCCCTGAAGATCATGCCGAACATCTTCGTATCGTTCTATCCCGTCTCAGAGAACATCAGCTGTATGCCAAGTTCAGTAAATGTGAGTTCTGGTTAGATCAGATATAGTTTCTTGGACATGTCCTTTCCGCTGAAGGTGTGTCAGTTGACCCTGGTAAAGTGGCAGACATTCTGGGTTGGAAGCCACCTACCACTTTTCATCAAGTCCGCAGCTTTATGGGAATGGCAGGATATTATCGTCGATTCATCCCAGATTTCTCAAGAATCGCCAAGCCTATCACTGAGTTAGTAAAGAATTCTGTGAAGTTTGTCTGGTCACCAGCCTGTGAGCAAGCCTTTCAAACTCTGAAGAAACTGTTAACGACATCACCAATGCTAGCCCAGCCGAACATCGAGAAGCCCTTTGATGTCTACTATGATGCATCTGGTACTGGTTTGGGCTGTGTTTTGATGCAAGAAGGTCGAGTGATCGCTTATGCCTCCCGACAGCTTAAGCGACATGAAGAGAATTACCCAACTCATGATCTCGAGTTAGCAGCAGTAGTGCATGCCTTGAAGATCTGGCGTCATTATCTGTTGGGCAGTACCTGTAATGTGTACACTGATCACGAAAGCCTGAAGTATATCTTCACTCAAGAGGAACTGAATATGAGGCAGAGAAGATGGCTTGAGTTAATTAAGGACTATGATCTTGAAGTGCATTACCATCCGGGTAAGGCGAATGTGGTCGCCGATGCTCTCAGTCGCAAGTCTTATTGCAACTGTCTGATGATGAAACCCTATGATTCTTCTTTGTGTTATGAGCTGGAAAAGTTGAATATTGAAATGATTCCGCAAGGAACTCTGAATAATATCAGAATAGAAACCCCTATCAGAGAGCAGATCATCGCTGCACAGAAAGATAACCCTGGAATC
This sequence comes from Coix lacryma-jobi var. lacryma-jobi, assembly GCA_009763385.1. NCBI lineage: Eukaryota > Viridiplantae > Streptophyta > Magnoliopsida > Poales > Poaceae > Coix > Coix lacryma-jobi. The sequence continues at coordinate 75,519,639 of CM019827.1, forward strand.
AAACACATCATCGAAAAGGTCCAATCCGAAAAGGCTGATTATTTCAGGATCGATGATGCAGGAGTAGTATGGTTTAAGAATCGGTTAGTAGTTCCTAAAGTGCCTGAGTTAAGAAAGTTAATCCTTGATGAAGCACACTTGACTAGATTCTCCATCCACCCCAGCAGCAACAAAATGTACCAGGATTTGAAGCAGCAATTCTGGTGGACAAAGATGAAGATTGAGATCGCCCGATATGTCGCTCAGTGCGATACCTGCCAGAAAGTCAAAGCCGTGCACATGAAGCCCGGAGGGGAATTGCAACCTTTATCTGTACCTGCTTGGAAATGGGACGATATCAGTATGGACTTTATCAATGGTCTACCCAAGACATCAAGAGGTTTTGATTCCATATGGGTGATCGTGGATCGCCTTACTAAGCAAGCTCACTTCCTGCCAGTGAAGACCAGTTACACCGTCCCCACTTATGCCACTTTGTACAAGAACCACATAGTGAAACTCCATGGCATACCCAAGAGCATTATCTCTGATCGTGGTACCCAGTTTGTCGCAAAGTTTTGGAAAGCGTTCCATACCTCACTTGGAACCAAGCTCTTGCATAGTACGGCATATCATCCGCAAACAGATGGACAAACTGAGCGGGTCAACCAAGTGTTAGAGGATATGTTGAGAGCATGTGTGCTCACCTTCGCAGATACTTGGGATGACTGTTTGCCCTTGGCAGAATTCTCATATAATAATAGTTATCAAGAGAGCATCAAAATGGCACCCTTTGAAGCACTGTACGGCCGCCGTTGTCGTACACCTCTCAGTTGGTCTGAACCTGGAGAAAGGGAATTCTTTGGGGTTGATCTAGTAAAAGATATGGAAGAGAAAGTCAAGCAAATACAAGAGAACATGAAGATTGCACAGTCTCGATAGAAAAGTTATGCTGACAAGAGACGTCGACCTCTGCAGTTCGAGATCGGGGATTATGTGTACCTGAAGGTCTCACCCACCAAAGGAGTCACTCGTTTTGGAGTCAAAGGAAAGTTAGCACCCCGCTACATTGGTCCCTTTGAGATTCTGGATCGTTGTGGCAAGGTAGCTTACAAACTGAGGTTGCTCGATCATCTTTCAGCAGTTCATAATGTGTTTCATGTCTCCCAACTCAAGAAGTGCCTCCGAGTACCTGAACATGTGGTTGAAGTTGAAGGCGTTGAGCTAGAACCAGATCTGTCATACACTGAGTATCCAGTTCGCGTGTTGGATCACAAGGATTGTGTTACCCGAAGAACCACCACAAGATGGTACAAGATCCAGTGGAACCAGCACTCTGAAGAAGAAGCCACCTGGGAATCCGAAGACTTCTTGGCGAGGAACTATCCCGACTTTCTCGAATCTCTGTAGATGTAAGGTTTTGTCCTTGTCCTTCTTAAGACGTGGAATCTCGGGGCGAGATTTCTTTTAGGGGGGAAGGCTGTAACACCTCTGGTGTTTAACTGTAATTAACCTGACATGTCATCATCATTAGTCATTAATCATTCTTGTCATGCATTTAAGTTTGCTTAATACCTGTGTAATGATTTCTTTTTCGAAAACCCTAAAAGCCCAAATCTTCCTTTAAGGGCAAAATGGTAATTTCACCTCTGTGACTTGCTTGTGTAATTTCTTGTTCAGTTTTGTGTCTTGAAGCTTTGTTGTGTTGTTCAAAACCCAAAATCTAAAACAGATTTCAAATCCCTTTTGAAAAACCCTAATTTCCAAACCCTAGTTTTTACCCCTCTTTTTGTAATTTAAAAATTATTCAAAATTTGGACTTGGTCCAAAAAGCAAAGTTGTAGATCTTGTCAAAAGGAACAACTTTGGTATTTTCATATTTTCAAGTTCCTATATAAAATCAAAAGTAATTTTGAAATTATTCAAATCTTAAAAGTGTCCCCTTTTCTGTTTTCGAATATAATTCAAAAACTGTTTGGAATTTGAAAATGCTCTTATTGACAAAGTTGTAGATCTCCTTTTTCTGCACAACTTTGGTATTTTGAGTTTTTGCTACTCAGTTCAAGTTTTGGGAGTAATTTGCAAAATACAGAGATCAGCCAAAAGTCAAACCCTAGACCTAGCCCTGTTCATCTTCAACCTAGAGCTAGGGGCTCCGGCCATAGCCGAGCCGCCGGCGCTGCGCACGCCGCACGCCTGGCTCTCTACCGTCCCCGACCGTGCCTATAAAAGGGACCGCCGGAGTCCGAGCTCCTCACTCGACCCCGCCGCCGTGGCCAGCCCACTCCGAAGCTCCCGCCGCTCAACCAACTAGCCCAGCAGCTCCGACTTGAGCCCGTGCAGCTTCCCCACCCCTCAATTTGGTCTCTACCGCCTCCTATCGCCCGGCGTAGCTCGCCGTTCCCATCTCCAACGAAAGCCCGGCGAGCTCGGGTTCGGGAAATACTTCCTCTCCGGCCATGATCATCCCTCTCCGACCCCTGTTTCATCTTCCTTACTCCCTTGCGACTCTAACCAGGCCCTTGCGGTCTCGTGTTATGCGCAGGATCGCCGGAGCGCCGCTCGCCGCCGAGAGAGCTCCGCCGAAGCACCACCAAAGTCGAGCTTCCTACTTCGACCCTTGTTCCGCCGAGCCCTACCTCCGACCGTGGTAAGCACTCGAAGCCCCCGGTCTCTGCTTTCACGGCGTAAAGCTCGAGCCAGGCCTCGAGCGGATGCACGTTCACTGTCTAGCTCGAGCCAGGCCTCGAGCACACGTTTTCCGCTTCGCCCGAGCCGGGCCTCGGCGAACACATGCTTTCCGTCTCGCCCGAGCCTCCCAGTCAGGCCTCGGACGGACGCTTGTTTCCGTCTCGCCCGAGCCTCCCAGTCAGGCCTCGGACGAAACGCTTGTCTCCGCTTCGCCCGAGCCTCCCGGCCAGGCCTCGGACGAAACGCTTGTTTCCGTCTCGCCCGAGCCTACCAGCCAGGTCTCGGACGGCCGAGTGTTTCCGCCTCGACCGAGCCCTGCTGTCCGCCTCGCCGCGATTCGCCCGAGCCCCTGCGAGGAAGGAGCACAGCACTCTTTTCTTTTTCCTTTTTGAAAGAGTGTGAATAGTGTTCTGTTTTCTCTTTTTTGTGTGAATTAATCTGTTGTTCCTTAAATCCTGATAAAATTATGGTATGCTCCATGCACTGTGTAGTATTTTATAAAAATATGAAACTTGACTTTTCTGCAAGAATTTAAAAATGTAAAATCCCTCTTTTAATTAATAAATGGATGGTTTTGGATTTTTAGAAAATTATTTATAACTCCAAAAATCATGAGATAAATTTTTGTGAGCTTCCTATGCCATGTTTAGTCTCTGGTGAAATTTTGAAGTCTTTTGGAACAAGTTGATTTTTGAGCATTTATCTTTAATTGTTAAATAGTGCCTTTGTTAATTAATGTCTGATTTTATTTGAGCGCCTTAATGACCTCCAAAAATTATGAAATTTGTTTTGCCATCTATCTACACCATAATGAACTTATGTGATTAATTTGGTAATTTTTGGAGCAACTTCATAAAATGACCTTTTTAAATAATTAAGGAAAATAGAAAAAGTGATTAGGGTTCATGTTGTATGCCCTGTTTTGCATTGTTCATGCTAGCATACACATGTGCATGCATCATTGCATTCGTATAGTCACCGAAGGAGAAGTCAAAGTCGAGGCCGCCGCCGACGAACCTGCTCCCGAAGTAACTCCGAGCTTCGACCTCTGCACCTCCAACCCTGAGCCAGCTGTCTTTGCTCTTCAAGGCAAGCCCCAGTGCATTTACCCCTTTCCTTGAATTTATAAAATGATTTCCTTAAATGCTTTTGAGTTAAATTATTGCATTAGGTTTATAGGAGTTGTGTGCTATCCTAATTGATGCACTATCCACCTTGACCACTGATACACCCGATACCTGCTTTTCAAAAGCATTTGAAAAATGCTTAGCAATGCTTATTGAATTAGACTTTGCAATAAAATGCCAATTTCAAAAGTGTGATCACTTAAGGAATGTTTATGGGAATTTGGTCTTACTCCCCGGCTGTTGGCTAAGTATCTGATCGGTACCTAGTCAATAGCGAGGAGAGGTTGTCCGAGCGTACGGTGCCGTCATGTTGTAGTCCGGGACTCAACAGTTGACACCGACCGGGACAGGGTTGAAAAACTAACGGGACTATTACGCTTGGGTGAGATATAACCAAGGTATAGTTCTGGCTGGAAAATTAGGGACCATCCATATGGGGGCCTGCTGGTCAAGACTTGTAACTATTCACATACTTCGGAAAGCTCTGGCTCCGAGACATCCTTGATTGGGACCGACAACCGCGCACTGGGAGTGGAGAGATGGCGGAAGTAGCATGTACCCACGTGGTCGTCGTACCTGGAAAGGAGTGGTGTACTGTACTTCCGGGTGGCGTAGGACCGGTCCAATCTTGGAGGAATCGTGGTAGACGAGTTGGCATATGCAAGCTTGGGTGCTACATATGCAGTGTGGATAGGGATCCTCAGCTGAGTATTATTTATCCGGATTAACGTTGCTCCTCGGTTATGGAGACTTGGTCCACTGACTGTCAACGGAGAGTGGTTCTCAACTAGGTATGTTTTGAAATGTAAAATGAATCATGAACGATGAAGAATTGAGGAATACTGAATCTTTCAAAAATAAAATAAGGTTTACAAAAATGCTTTTCTGCAAAATACTTGATCTTGCTTAAGCCTTACCTTGACTACCCTAAGCCTCTCATTCCTGAGTCTTCTCCCTTTTCTTTAGTCAGGTAAGTCTTGTTGAGTACCCCAGTACTTAGGGTTTATTACCCATGCTGCAGGTATGACAGAGTCCCCGATATGTCTTGCACCCTGCTGCGTGACCATCGTCCAGGAAGAGGCCGATGAGGCCGAAGAATAGTTGTACACCCTCGGGCTGGGTGATTATAAGTATCTTTGCTGTTCTCCACTATGTTGCCTATGTCTATTTCTATTATCAAGAACTTGGTTTGTAATAACTGCACCTTAATTTCTATTTGGAACCCTGCTTTGTAAAACTAATGTTATTTAAGTCTTCCGCTCTTTATTCCGATGTTATTTGTAAAAGTATGCAATGCTGTAACCGAATTGTGAGATGATCCTGCGGACATTGGGCACTGATGTAGCCCGGTGGCGAACAGGTCTTAATCACATGGAACATGGGTTCGGCTGTCAGAGGTTGACAGGGACACGTGGGCCATGAGATTAGGGCCGTTCCGTCACAGGTTGTTGGAATTTGGATCAGCAAATCTGTCCTAGTTTGGACAGAAATGATTATTCAAGTTAGTTGACTTAGTTGCCTATAGAACCAACCCTAGGTGATATTAGGAAGTTTGTAGGCAATTTGATAAGCTTTTCAAATTGTCTAGGATCACCCCTTTTGGATGACGGTAGCTCTGGTTATGGTTAATAAACCATTAAGTTTAAGTTTGCATCTTGTGTGACTTTTGGTTATTGTTTGAAGACCATGGGACACCTCTCATCTTGTGCTCCTATAGCTTGAGTGATGTTTTAATAAACCTTAGTCATCTTAGTTAACCCACCTAAAGGTGTTTGGTGATAGTTGTTTGTTAAGCTAGAAACCGTAGTGGTAAGTTGCAAGTTGGTTTTGTTGGTTTGCATCTTTACCGCGAAGGAAAGTTGTACTCGACCTTCCTTATCTTGTGTTTAGCTTCTGTTATGCTTTTGAATTGTCCTGCACCTTAGCAGACATCACACGGCATCATACTAAGCATACATCATTTATGTACGTGTAGTATCCGAGAGTGTTGGAGTCGTGTTGATCAAGCTTTGGTAATCAACCTTGTCGAACAAGCCTCGGAAGGAGATTCTTGTTGGACAAGCTTCATCGAGAAGACTTAACTTATAGATGAAGGAACTAACATTTGGGGATCATTCTTGGATCCTATCTTCCCTGCAACAAAGGCAAGCCCCGGTTCATTTAACCATTTCCTTGGATTTCCAATTACACTTACTTTCGATAACCTGATGCATTAGATGTTTATCAAATAAATGCTTTAAACCTGTTGATGCATGATCAACCTAGTTATCGATATATCAGTCCTTGATACCTGCTTTATGCAAATGATAGAAATGCTTAGCCTTGCTTTATGAAGCTTTTGATAAATGTTTTCGATACTTATCGTTTTGGAATGATAATGAGAAAGAATGATGGTTAAGACCAGACGGGCACATGCATCGAACCTTGGGTTGGTGTAGGGTGACCCGGATGTGTCGGAATAGGATTAACCGTTGTTGGCCTGCTAGATTGAGAAACTGTGAAGTACCGATCATATGCTACGGTAAGCCCTACCTTGGTGGTTCTTAAATGAGAACGGCTAATCGCGCACTGGGAGTGGAGAGATGGCGGGAGTACTAGCTACCCTCGTGGGTTAAAGTCCCGGATTGGAGTTGTACAAGTATTCTCGGGTGGCGCGGACCCGGTCTTGTTTGGAGGATCCGAGGCTGGGGTTGGTATATGTGTGATCCAGGGTCTACATATATCATATGATCGTGGAAAACTCCCAGATCTGGTTGAATCGGTTCGAATCGTCGTGCTCCTCAGTTAAGGAGACTCAATCTTCCGACCCGCACCGTAGAATAAAAACGGAACTAGTTTAAGAAAGAATGATATTGACCTTTCACAAGTGTTCACTTTCAATTCTTACCATGTAACTAAGTGATTAAGTAAAATTTGGATTTAGGGTTACTTTAGTAAGCTTTTATGCAAATGAAAAGTACTGTTGAGCCTACCCAAACCAGCATGACCCTGAAGTCTTTTCTGTTGACGGATAAGTCTTGCTGAGTACCGATCGTACTCAGGGTTTGTTAATCCCCTATTGCAGGTTTCTAATAGGTGATGTTGATCATGATCATGTCAGTGGGCTTGACGTGATCTGATTGTTCTTCTTCTCCAACTTAGGTGCTCCACCTAAGTGTGGTTCTGTAATATTATTCTGCTTCCGCAATACAAGTTATGTTATGTAAAAAGTAACTTATTCATGTTTGTAAAGATTATCTATCTTGCTTCCGCACTCCGATGGTATTTGGTAACCAATGTTGTAATGTTGTAATTATTCCAACCTTCATGATGATGATCCTGTGGTTCGTGGATGATTCGGGGTTCTCTCAGGGACACCCGACAGATCTTTCCATTAATGTGTTTCATTTGCACTGTCATTGGGCTCCTTATAATGATGACGTGTGCGGGTGGGCCACATTACCGGGAGGTTCTTCCACAGAAGCGATCCTCCATCTTGTGCTCGGACTCGTCGTCGCTGGAGCCGCCGTCGGAGGTTTTCTCGCCATCGCCGATGGTGGCGAGGAAAGCACGCTTGCCGGCGTCGAAAGCCTTCTCCATGTCCTCCTGGAGGTAGAAGCCGTTCTTGTTATTCTTCCCGGCCTTGTTCTCCGGCTTGCCCTTGCGCCTGAAGTTGCGGTTCTTGCCGAGGAAGTTCTTGACGTTCTTGGGGCAGTTCGCCATGAAGTGGTCTAGATCACCACACTTGTAGCAGCCCTCGCGTGCGCCACCACGCCGGCGATTCAGGCGTTTGTTGTGAAACCACGAGAACCGGGTGATGGCGAGGGCGAGCTCATCGTCTCCCAGCGCCTCCAGCTGCTCCTCCGTGACTGTATGCAAAGAAGACAACGCGACAAGAGGAGGTGAAGCATCAGTAGAGAAAGTCGATCCACCTGTGCCTGAGACCAAAGCCATGGTGTGTGAAGATGGGTTCTTCAGCTTGGCCTGAGTCAGGTGATCGATCTCAGTGGACTTGAGCTTGCTGAACAGCTCATCCACGGTGAGGGTGTCGTAAGTAGGAGACTCAATGATGGTCGACACCTTCACCTCCCATACCCTCCGATCCAGGGCGTATAGCAACTTGAGAGCCCTCTCATGATCGTCATAGGGTAGGTTGGCCCGATTGGCACGCATCTTGTTCACAATCGTTTGGAAACGTGCGAACATGGCGTCAATCGTCTCTCCCTCCAACTGAACAAAGTTCTCGTACTCTCGCTTGTAGGTCTCAGAGAGTCTGGTCTTAACATGAGCGGTTCCCACGTGATAGCTTTGAAGCTTCAGCCAGATCTCTCGTGCCGTCTCAAGCTCTGAGATACGTTCGAACTCAGGAAGGGAGAGGCTGGCCAGAAGAGCATTACGAGCCTCAGAGTTGGCCTCGTGTTGGTCAATCTGGATCTGACCCACACGAGCCGCAAGGACTACGTACTCAGCGTTCTCATATATCTCCCAGACAGAAGATCTGATGCTGTTGAGATAAGCACGGATCCGAATCTTCCAATAGGGATAGTTCGTTCCATCGAACCAAGGAGCCTTGCTATTCCCTCGTTCCATGTCGCCCTTAGGATCTGAAACCGATTAAGGTAGGAGAGATCCTTAACCGGCTCTGATACCAATTGAAGGACCGGATTAGCGACCAGAGGGGGGTGAATGGGAGCTTCAAATTCAACTCGTGAATTGTATAGCCCTTGTCCCAGAAAGTCACCCCAAAAGCGAAGACTTGAAACAACCGGAGTGTTCACGACCTACGAGTAGGTGGATACCCTAGGAGATGTCCTAGTGGTACAGCGGAACCTCCAGAGAAACCCCAAAGCCAACTACCAAAGCCACGGAACAAAACAGCACAACCAGCAGGTTTGCGGACTGTCCGGGGTCAGGGTCCCGGACTGTCCGCCCAACGCCGGACTGTCCGCCACTGGAGGTGCGGACTGTCCGCCGGCAAAAGGACGAAAATAGAACTGTTCTGATCAAGTTCTGGATGACTCCCGGACTGTCCGTGGTTTGCACGCCGGACAGTCCGCGGTACAAGTGAACAGTGACCGTCGAGCGTCCGATGCTAACCCTATGCTGCGTCCGATGTGACCCCGGACTGTCCGCGGGTCACTGGCGGACTATCCGCCGGTCACGAGACCAAGAACAGTATCGCTCTACGCAGTTCTGACCTAGCCAAGCCCCGAGTCCTGGACTGTCCGCCACTGAAGGGGCGGACTGTCCGCGGATGAGCAGAACACAGGAAAAACGCTCGGGACAAACTCCAATTCAATCGAAACTTCACCAAACCAAAAGGGGCTTCGATCAAACTCCTCCTAGGTGTTCCTCTATGTATTGGGGTGCTAATCCAAAGAAATCATCGCACTAATCCAAGTCAATTGATAGAAATCTGAGGATCACCGGAAAGGGGAAAGAAGGAAGAACGAACACGAAATCAACCCGATCTATGGATTAGTGAGGTTAGGAGAGAAATCCTTCGGTGGAAAGAAGGGGCTCATGACCAAGAACAAATTGATTCAAGTGGAATCAAAAATCATCTCGTGAATCAATTTGTTCTCCCTCTTCGCGAAATGATTTTTGATTCCACTTGAATCAATTTGTTATTGGTCGTGAGCCCCTTCTTTCTAGAGAAGGAATTCTTTCCTAAACTCACGAATCCATAGATTGGGTTGATTTTGTGTTCTTTCTTCGTTCTTCTCTCTTTTACGGTGATCCATGAATCTCTCTTGATTGACTTGGTTTGGTGCGATGATTTCTTAGGATTAGCACCCCAATACATAGAGGATCATCTGGGAGAAGTTTGATCGAAGTCCCTTTTGTTTTGGTGAAGTTCCGATCGATTTGCCTTTTTGTCCCGAGCAGAATTGTGCTTTTTGTTCATCCGCGGACAGTCCGCGCCCCCAGCGGTGGACAGTCCGGGGATCGGGACTTGGCTGGTTCAGTCAGGCGCAGACCCCTGACTGTTAACTGTCGAGTGAACGGCGGACAGTCCGCGGTACAAACCTGCGGACAGTCCAAGACCTGTCCAGCAGACATGCAGCACTATTCGGTTTCTGCGTTTTTGCCGCCGGACAGTCCGGACTCCCAGTGTGGGACAGTCCGGCGTTCAGAGGACAGTCCGGGACCCTGACCCCGGATAGTCCGCGAAACTGCTGATTGTGCAGTCTTGTTCCGTGGCTTTGGCAGTTGGCTTTGGGGTTTCTCTGGAGGTTCCGCTGTACCACTAGGACATCTCCTAGGGTATCCACCTACTTGTAGGTCGTGAACTCTCCGGTCGTTTCGAGTCTTCGTTTTTGGGGTGACTTTCTGGGACACTGGCCATACTATTCACAAGTTGAATTTGAGGCTCCCATTCACCCGCCCCCCTCTGGTCGCTAATCCGGTCCTTCATGAGGACAATATCATACGGAAATTCGGCTTTTGGAAATTCAGAAAAGAAGAAACAGGAATTATAAACAAGCATTTCATAGATGCAGATGTTTCATAAAAGGAGGCAGTTTTATTACAGGGAGTTCCTAGGTACGAACTATTCATCGAACAATCTGTTCAAGACAGATTGAGCATCAGAAGCCTGGGCGAGTACGGTCGCATGATCTTCATAACTTTCCAGAAGATCTTCGACATCCTCTGGAAGCTCACCGCCACGGAAGCCAGTCGGCATGGAGGAGAAGTCCTCACACGTCTGGGTGGACATCGCCGCCAGTCCTAAGGCAACGCCATGGCGTATGCCGTGAATGGCGACTTGATCGACACGGCCGTCCGCATCATCAAGGCGCACCTCCACAATTTCCCCTTGGGCGTTCACCTTATCGGCCACCCTGATTGCTGCAATCTTCAGGCCGTCAACCTCTGCAGACAATGCTAGATAGGAGAAAGAATACATTAGGCCAACAAGTTCGAGCAGAAGAAGGGGAATCGGGCGAGAGCTTCACTGACCTGAGATTGCATCGCAGAGTTGCTTCTGCTGATCCTCCCAGTCGAGTTGGTCGATGCCGTATTGTTTGGAGACCTCGCTCAGCTCCTCTCGGGCCTTGTCCCTTTCCTCCTTGAAGCGGCAGGCGTCGCGGTGGTTGCACCAGGTGGAGTAGTAGGAATCCGAGGGAGAATTCGAGGAGTCAGAGGAGCTAGAAGACCCGGATGATGGGGCTCCTGGCTGGGGAAGAAGATGGCCTTGGCTAGTGGAGATGAATCTTATCCTAGAAAGTAAGAAGAGAATCGAAATCGATACGATGGATGAACAAGGAAATAGAGGTTGCAAGGGGGCAACGTAACCGATTCTTACCCATGGCGCTGGAGCTGCGGTGCTCTGCTGCCGTCTGCTTCTCCTTCGGCAGGTCGCTTGCCGCGGTCGTCGCCATTCGCCATTGCTGCGAGAGCTAGGGTTTTCCTCTAAAGTTGAATCGACTAGAGGAAATGAAGAGGCGGAGGCGAAGATGTATAACTGCAAGTGTCAATCGAGGTTGCGGAGAGGATTTATTTATAAGCTAAAAAAGGAGTCATGGCGAAGTCCACGGAGTAGTGGAGTAAGAATGCCAAGCGACGGAGTAGGGTTTTTTCCTCTCGGCTGGGCCGTTTTTGGACTGAGCCAGGCTCGGTTAACTCAAACACTACTCGGTTATTTTCTTAGTCGAAGCTCGTTCGGCTATCAGAAAATGGAGACGATCGGCTATATCTCATTACAGGAAAATTAAGGGAAAAGGGCCGGTTGCGTTCTCAGACAAATAGAAGCGTGAAAGCACAAAGATAGTTTTACAAGGACATAGTATATTACACTTGGTTTGTTACAAGATCAATGTTTACTCATTCAGAAGTTGGTTAATTGCCTTTATGGCCTCGGCTCTGATTCGGCTAACATTATCCAGCACTTTTTGGTCTTCGTCTTCAGAGCTCTGGATTTTGGATAGTTTGGCTTTGATTTGCTGGTCTTCTTTAAGGGCCAAAGTTATCCTTGATGAAGTTGCTTCTATGTTCTTTGGCAAATCAGCTATACGAGCCTTGTGAGACTGAATTTTGGCATTCAGTTCGATCAGCTGGGCTTCTAACTTGCTTTTTTCCTCCTCCAAAACTTTCAACTCTGGCTCCAGGATTGCCAGAGAACTTTTTGCAGTTTGAACGTGAGAATGCAGATCTTTAAGCTCCAGTTTCTTTGAAGACCTATCATTCTGCAAGATAGCCTTGGAAGATATGTTTTTGGTTGCCCTCCTCACCATTCCAACAAAGTTGTCAAGGCAAGCAGCAGACTCTAAGTGGGTCAAGACAGTAGGGGGGATATCCTCATCAATAAGTTCAAGGATATCTCTTATTTGATCTGCATCCTAAACCAAATTGACGATGTCTTTGTTCAGCAAAGTGGCTACTTCCCTCAACCGAGCTTGATTTTCTGTTGATAGGGTACGACGGGAAGTATTCTCTTCACCCTTCTCAATGATGTAATCTTCGGTAGGGAAAGAATCACTCGTGGTCGGCTCGTTGGTATTTTTCTGAAAAAAAGGGAAAGGGGCGTTAGCCGACTGAATGAATTTGGTAAAAGCAATATAATTTGAAAACAAAATTTTTACCTGCTGAGCTGATTGACCATCAAGGGGCGCTGTGTCCTGGCTTGCTTGAGGGCTTTGTCGAGTGTTCAGGGGAGGTGGACATGGAGTATGATCAGGAGATGGTTCTTCTTCCAGCTTCTTTAAAATTTCATCTGTTTCAAATAGTAATATGAGTATGTGATAACAGAAAGAAGGATAGCCGAATGTATCACCTATAGTTTCATCGGTTTCTTCATTTTTTGAACCTTCAGGAGTTTTTGGATCTTCAGCTTCACCTTGGGTCTCTTTTGTAGAAGCTTCAGGAGATGGTTTTGCAGTTGCTGAAGTGTTGCCTGATCTTGGGATTTTGACTTGAGGCTGCAATAAGTGATGGAGTATGGGATTGATCAGATTTATTGCTAAATAAAGTTACTTAACAGAGAATGAAAGGTTCATACCTTGGAAGATAGTTTAGCCCTTTTGGTGCTTGGCTTCTTGGATAAAGAGGCATTCTCAGGTGCCTTTCTTTTGCTCTCTCCTCCTGAAGGTGCAGTTGCAGGGATCTTCATGAAAGAACCCAAGCTTGGAGCATTAAAACCCAGGGCAGGATTGGGTCCAGCCAAGTAATATTGGATCACCTTGACAGGGGGTGTAGGCTCAAGATCCTGTGTATAGCCGAATGTTAAAGAGAAAAGTGAATTCAAGAATGGAGAACGATAAGTGTAGTAAAGTTACCTCACTATCAGAAGCGAAGTCAGGTTGCAAGTTTTAACATAAGGGATGAACTGGTACATTGAAGAGATGAGCATGCCATTCTTTCCACCAGGAAATGAAGAAAGGGTGAGCAATGTCTATTATCCCAAATGGGGACGGTTCATATGTTGGCAGCTCCCATCCTAGTTCAAAGACTTTTTTGGCCACTATCCCCTCTATGATTACTTCTCTGGGCCTTATTGTTGTTGAGAAGAAAGGTCTTGGGGGCAATTGACCACACCCTAATTGTCTAGCTACCATTTTTGGGTAATAGAACTCATAGGTGGATTGCACTAATCTTCCTTGGTGAAATTTGGCTGGCAAAATACAAGGTTTGATGAAAGAATTGAAGATATCAATGGATGTTTTGTCTGCACAGCCAGATTCATAGTTCAACTTACAAGGAAGAGTCAGGTTTTCATTCTCTCTGTAAGGAAGCCAAAGTACATTGTCGAAGCCTTTGAAGAACAGTTTGAAGAGATGACCGATGTCCATGTCGATGCTGATAGATGATGCTGCTTCTGCATAAGTCTGACAGGCTTTGACCCTTGCTGCGCTGCCTTCAGCATAATTGATTGAAGGGAAACTCAGATTGAGAAGGCTCATAGAAATTATCTGATGCATGTATAGTTGGAGCCACATCTGAACCAACCACCAAGGGCCATTCATAGAAGAAATTTCTCTACCCATGTGCATCTGGAGAGTGATTTGATGCATCATGTGGTAAACAGATCCCAAGAGATATTTTCCCAGTGGAATTTGAGTGCCTGTAGATAAGTCTTCAGCCATCACCATATGGTTCAAGGTGGGTTCATTAGATTTTCCACAGAAGATGAATCTACATAGCCACATATTCATAAAGGCTTTCAGCTCTTTATCAGAGACAGTACCACATGACTCCATATAAGTTTGAATGTATTTGGCCCATCCACATCTAGAACTGACAGCTCTTTGATTACTTTTATTCTTGTATTTGTAAGGGTACACTGGTAGTGTCACATTCAGGACAGTCATCATGAAAACTTTAGCTAAGGTAATAGTCATCATACCATGGCCGAAGATGAAAGCATTGGTGACGTCAGACCAAAAGTGGGAAGCTGCTATCAGAAGGGAGTCATTTCTGGGTGTTTCTGATAAAGATAATTCTAGACAGTGGTCAATGTCTTGATTTTCCTAGTGACTGTTGCTTTTTTTGAACATCCTCCGGTACCAATTTCGCCATCCAGCGATTGGGGGAAAAGGCCAGTTCTTGAAGGTGTTCGGCCATTGATTCGATGAAGTAATTCCAGATTTGAAGGGAATTCTTTGAGTTTCCTTCTCAATAATCTCCGTTGGGTCGGAATCTCCCATTGGACCAAGGAGATAGGAGTCAGGGTTGGCAGCATAAGGAATCAGAATATGGTTCTTATATTCCTTCAGAAAATAATGAATTAGGGGAAAAAGTGAACCGAAAGAGGAACGGAACTAGCAAGAAATTGCTGAATATATGAGGATAAATGAAGTTTACCTCTGAAATCTTGTCTTGAGTCGCCATTAGGGATTCAAAGTGAAGTACACTGAGGTTTGAATTTCTTAAGCGGCGGCTGCGGTGCCGAAAAGTGAAAACCTCGAAGAGGGAAAAAGCTTGCAGGCAATTTCAAAATAAAATTGACTTTTATCCCGAAATTGAGGGGGCATGTGTTAACACTAGAATTTTGCAAGCATAAGGATATGACAAGGGGGCCCCAATTGGCAGTAAGGAAAGCAATCGGCAGACATTCAAGCGGTCGGTTAAGTCCTCAGAGTTTCGGCAAGTGCCTGTATAGTCGAATGTCTTGCGAAGCAGTTCGGAAAGCGAATATGGCAAGTGGAATCGGCTCACACGAGGAGATGCAAGATATTAGAGGACACCAGGAGAAGAACAGGGAAAGGACTCATATTTTCCTAGGTTTCATTATGTAAATCGTGGTCGTTTAGGACTCGTGCTTCGCCCAGGGTATAAATATAAACCCCCGGCCATTGTAAAACTGTTCACAACCATATCAATACAAACCGGCCCCATGCCACCTTCGAGTCCTTAGTCGTGTCGTCGAGTTCTTCGAGAGGAATCATCGATCCGTCGACCTCCGTAAGTCCCGGCAACCTTGTTATCATGTCTAGTATCATGCGGTGGATTTAGATATGATGCAAGTAGTCTTGTTTGTTTTCAATGGTCGTGCGGCGGACCTTTGTTAGCGATCAAGAAGTCTTTGCTTATGCTTTGCTTATGGGTAGATACCGTGCGGCGGGCGCTTATTCATATGTTTAGCAGAAGCGAGATAGTTATCGGCTCTATTAGATTTGGCAAGATCTAGTAGATTCACTATGTTATCATGTGTTGCATATTTTAATTAATTCTGTAACACTCGTTTGCCCAATCTAGATTGATCTTGGTTCGGCCTTGCTTTACAAGTTTACTTGTTTCCCAATAATTGCGGGATCATGTTGGCCGAATCGATTTCCAATCTAGGTTGTTACATGTTGTGGGTTCATGCATGTCAATCACGTTTGAGCTTTGATAAAACTAGGTGTCGTGCGGCAGATGCAGGTTTTTAGATTGGTTTAATCATGTTGGCTTGTATGTTCCTTCTTCATGGACCCCAACTCGGCTAGTTTGCCGAGCTTGGTTAAGCTTACATGAGTAATGAGTATTTATAGATCTATTCAGACATATGCATGCTTTGAGCTTCTTACTGTTAGATTGTTTCATGCGGTGGATTAATCTGATCGTAAGAAGTGGTGTAGATTTACAGTGAGTTTTATCTCATTTTGGGTTTATGCTTGACGGGTTTATGAAGATTAGACGTGCAACAGACTAATTGGATTAATCTATGCATGTGTTGTTTGAGTAGATTTATACTTACAAGTTACCTGTTTATGATTCATTATATCTTAACGATGTCCTCTTACATGTACATTCGGCAACCAGCTGCTGACATATGCTCATTTTTAATATTAGCCGAATGACTTCTGAAATTATCGACACACAGCTTCTATAGTTGTATGCCGTCGTGATTGGCTTTAAAGCCGTACATATGGAACTGTCTAGTCTTATCCGGCATGTTCCAGTTTATTCTCACAATTTTATCCCTTGTTGGTTTTCAGGTCAAACCGACTGGCACGTCTCCGGATTCCAAACCATCCGGGCACCCGATTGAAGCCACGCTTTTTCCGGCTGGCTGTGTGTGACGCGCGGAACCACATTTTGCGCCAACAACCGCTGAGGAAGCTCGTGCAGGAGAGCCCATGACTGCCGGTATGTGCCTCGTTAACCATCATCCTGCAGTTGTTTTGTTTGATATTGGATCATCGCATTCCTTCATGAGCAAAGCATTTGCACAAAAGCATAACCAAGAAATGTCTGAAATGGATTATGGGTTTCACATGAGCTCCGTTGGGAGTAGCGTGTTATCTAGACAGATGGTTTGTAATGCAACCATCGAGATTGGAGGGCACAAGTTTGGAGCTAATTTAGTAGTTTTACCTGGACTAAGCATGGATGTAGTCTTAGGTATGAGTTGGATGAGAATGTGGAATGCGGTGTTAGACACTGCTAATAGGACTCTTACCTTATCGAATGGACGGACGGGTAACAAACTTCGTGTATCTCTTCCCCGAGGTGCCGATTTTGTTGACCTATCTTGCACTCTTGCTATAGAAGATCTTTCCAAAATTCCAGTTGTCCGAGATTTTCTGGATGTCTTTCCAGATGAGTTACCAGGGTTACCACCCAAGAGCACTGTGGAATTTGCAATTGAGTTGTTACCAGGAACTGCACCAATCTCTAGAAGACTGTACCGTATGCCTCCCAATGAGTTAGCAGAACTCAAAACTCAGATTATGGAACTCTTAGGCAAGGGGTTCATTCAACCTAGTGTATCAGAATGGGGTTGCCCAGCCCTGTTTGTTAAGAAGAAGGACAAGTCGTTACGAATGTGTGTGGATTATCGGCCACTCAATGCCGTGACTGTCAAAAACAAGTACCCGTTGCCGCGGATAGACATTCTGTTCGATCAGTTGTCTAGAGCTAAGGTATTTTTCCAAGATTGATTTGTGGTCGGGTTATCACCAGATCAGGATTAGGCCACAGGATATCCCGAATACCGCATTCTTGACCAGATATGGGTTGTATGAGTACCTTGTCATGTCTTTTGGATTGACAAATGCCCCAGCATATTTCATGAGTTTAATGAACTCGGTATTCATGCCAGAATTGGACAACTTTGTAGTGGTGTTCATTGATGATATTTTGGTCTACTCAGAAAACTCAGAAGACCATGCAGAGCACTTGAGGATTGTTTTGACCAGACTTAGGGAGCATAAGCTTTATGCTAAGTTTAGTAAGTGTGAGTTTTGGATGAAGAAAGTACATTTCCTTGGTCATATCTTGTCGGAAGAGGGAATCTCAATTGACCCCAGTAAAGTGCAGAAAGTAATGGATTGGAAGGCTCCTACATCTGTTGGTGAGATTCGGAGTTTCTTGGGCTTAGCGGGATACTATCGCCGATTCATTCCTGACTTTTCCAAGATTGCAAAACCTATGATGAGCTTTTTGCAAAAGAATCAGAAGATCGAATGGACAGAGGAGTGTGAAATAACTTTCCGCACCCTATGAAAGTTGTTGACCACTGCTCCTATTTTGGCTCAACCGGACATCGAGAAGCCCTTTGATGTCTTTTGTGATGCATCGAAAGTTGGTTTAGGTTGTGTTCTTATGCAAGAAGGCAGAGTAATTGCTTATGCATCTCATCAATTGAGAAAACATGAAGTGAATTATCCTACACATGATTTGGAATTGGCTGTAGTTGTACATGCTCTGAAGATCTGGAGACATTATCTTCTTGGTAACGACTGTAATATGTATACAGATCATAAAAGTCTCAAGTACATCTTCACTCAACCTGAGTTGAATATGAGGTAGAGAAGATGGCTGGAGTTGATTAAGGATTATAATATGCAGATTCACTATCATCCTGGTAAAGCAAATGTAGTAGTCGATGCTTTGAGTTGGAAATCGCACTGTAATACCTTAAAGATACTATCAGAATATGAGTTTAGTCTAATGCATCCTGCAGTGCTACATGACCTTGAGTTGCATAGCATATTGGTTGATCAAATCTTAGAGGGACAGAAAACAGATAAGGGAATTTACCATATCAAGGAAAGGATGAAAGCCGCAACTGAACCAGTTAAGCATTTTCGAGTTGATGACAATGGAGTTCTATGGTTTGACCAACGCTTAGTGGTACCTAAGGATAGAGAACTCAGAAATCGGATTATGGACGAAGCACATTTTTCTAGGTTATCCATTCATCCTAGAAGTGCTAAAATGTATCAAGATTTACGTCCCAGATTTTGGTGGACTAAGATGAAGAAGGAAATTGCTGCTTATATGGCTAGATGTGACACATGTTGTCGGGTAAAAGCTATTCACCTGAAACCAGCCAGAATGCTTCAACCATTACCTACACCCGAGTGGAAATGGGGAGAAGTGAGTATGGATTTTATCATCGGTTTGCCCGTTACTCAGAAGGGAAATGACTCGATTTGGGTAATTGTGGATCGTCTTACTAAGACAGCACATTTCATTCCAGTCAAGACCAGCTATAAAGCACCAGACTATGCGAAGATCAACTTGAGTCAGATTGTTCGGCTCCATTGTGTACCATAGATCATAGTTTCAGATCGAGGATCGCAGTTTACTGCACCATTTTGGGAAAAGCTGCAAAAGGAGTTAGGCACAGAGTTGATCCGAAGTTCAGCCAATCATCCACAAACGTCCGGACAAACAGAAAGAGTGAACCAAGTGTCGGAAGATATGTTGAGAGCCTGTGTATATCAGTGAAAGGTTCTTGGGAGAAATGGTTACCTTTAGCAGAGTTCGCTTACAACAACAGTTACCAAGAGAGTATTCAGATGGCGCCTTTTGAAGCCCTATATGGTAGAAGATGCAGAATGCCGGTAAATTGGATTGAACCGGGAGAACCTCGGTACTATGGAATTGATTTCATCAAAGAAGTAGAAGAACAAATTATAATCATTCAACAGCACATGGCAGCTGCACAATCCCGACAGAAAAGCTATGCTGATAAACGGAGAAGGCCGCTTGAGTTCAATGTCGGTGACTACGTCTACTTGAAGGGTTCACCCATGAAAGGTGTTAAGCGCTTTGGAGTTAAAAGGAAGTTGGCACCAAGGTTTGTGGGGCCTTATAGAGTCATGGAAAGGAGGGGAGAAGTAGCTTACCAACTACAGTTGCCAGAACATTTGAAGGCTATTTTCCCTGTATTCCATGTGTCACAATTGAAGAAGTGTCTTCGAGTACCCAAAGAAGAAGTGCAACCGGCCAATATCAAGCTGCAGTCCGATCTTACTTACTCCGCACAGCCGCATCGAGTACTCGATGAAAAAAGAAAGAGCAACTCGTGGAAGAATAGTTAAGCAGTACAAGGTAACTTGGAGTGAACAAGATGATCAGGATGCTACTTGGGAGACGGATGACTACTTAAAGGAGGTTTACCCAGACTTTTATGAAAAATGGTTAGTAACTCAAATCTCAGGACGAGATTTCTTTAAGGAGGGGAGGACTTTTATGAAAAATGGTTAGTAACTCTAAATGCATAACTTGACATATCTTAAGCACGGCATTTCATCATTTCATGTGCATTTGTGTGTATGTTTGTTTAAGTCCTTGCCTAGTTCTAAGTGTAGCTATGAGTTGCTTTATTTTTCTGACCAAGTGCCTTAAACCAAAGTTGTAGATCTTGATGAAAGGAACAAATTTTCCTAAAAGCAGTTTTTCAGAAAAAAGTCTTTTTAATTTTATTTCTTGCATTAGAAAAATGGGCTAGGAGTGAAATTCTTTTTCCAGGCAGAATTTGGACTTGAGCCTTAAAGATGAATTGTTCCTTGCAAAATTCTAAGCAACTTTGCTTTTAGGACCTTTTCCTAATTCGGCTTAGTTTGGGTGATATAGAGCAGAAAAGAAATTAGCAAAAACTTCTTTAGTTTAAACCCAGTGGGACCCACACATCAGTCTCTTCTCCCTCCTCTTTGAAGGACCGAGAATGCAATAGCAAGGCGACCAGAGGCGGGTGAATGGGAGCTCAAAAATTTCTCTCCAAACTTTGGCCTTTTGTCCCAAAATCAACCCCAAGAGCTTCGATCGAAAACCGTGATGCCCACGACCCTTGGAAGAGGGTGGATGATCCCTAGGATCACAGCGAGGCACCACAAAGCGATAGCGAACCAACCGTCAGAAGCACCGGCACAAGTTCGACCCTCAAAAATCAAGTCCCGAATGTAGATAGACGGCTACGTCGAGAAATCCCCAAATACCTATGCTAACAAGTAGCAAAGATACCTAGAGAGGTTCCTTGATCAACTCTAGGGCCAAACGGAAAGTCTGAAAACCAATCGGAAAAGTCGGGAGAGCAAACGCACTAAACCGGAGGCTGCAGCAGGATCACGGACTGTCCGCCAGTACTGTCGCGGACTGTCTGCCTAACGGCGGACTGTCCGGGCTCAGGTGGCGGACTGTCCGCCGGTTAAAAGAGCAAAACAGCAACACTGCTGAAGTCCCCTGGACAGTTCCCGGACTGTCCGCGAAAACCAACGGCGGACTGTCCGCCGGTCAAGGAACAGTAAAACAGCCGAAGAACATAGCCACTTATCTGGCCAGCCCCCGACACGCGGACTGTCCGCGCCTGGGATGGCGGACTGTCCGCCAACTCCCAGTGAGGGCGATTTCGGTCGCCCCTCACACAACTCTTCCCAAATCCGAATCAAAACTCAATCCCACGTTCCCAAACTTGGAGAAGATGATCACGAGGTAGTTAGGAGACTATCCCCAAGAAATCATCCGCTCAAATCGATTCAATCACCGGGAAATCAAAAGGGGAGGAGTATGAACGAAAAAGTGCCACGAAAACAAAATCAACCCGATCTACTTGTTCGTGATGAGTTAGATGAATTCCTTCGGTGGAAATGATCTCCTCACTATAAAGAACAAGTTGATTCAAATGGATTTCGCAAAGACGCAGTAGAGAGGGAGATCGAGTGACGGGAAAATCGTGGAGAAACGAAGAACGCGAAGAACACGAACAAAACACGAATCAAGTCATCGATCTGCAACTGTGTGGCTACCACACGCTACAACAGTGAGGTTACGGCCTCACTTCCTCAAAATCTCCAGTACACAGAGGTATGGTTCTCTGCGGATCTCAGCTAGCTACAGCAGGGGATTGGGAGAGCAGGAAACCCTAGATGCAAAGAGCAAATGACTGAGATAGAATGGGAGGAGGGTGTCTCCCTCTACTTATCCTAATTCTATTTCCTACTCTACCCCTCACTAATTACAGAGCGAACCAGCTAAACCCTAGGGTTATTCTGGACCAACTCGTGGTAGGTGGTGATCCGACGGCCACGCCCACACAACTGGTAGCGTTGCCTCGATGCAACCTCATCGATTGCCGCCACGTGCCGCCACCGCTCAGCTTGTCCTTTTTCTGGACGTCGCACCCCCGGTTTTATGCCCCAAACTGGGAAACCAGCCTTCACAGCCAACCCCGGTTTCGAGGCCCAAACCGGGAAACCAGCCGACCATCGCCTGAGTTTTGAGGCCCAAACTCAGCAAACCCGCAGCACCCAGGTTTTGAGGCCCAAACCTGGAAACCGTCCTCGGCCCGAGTTTTGTGGCCCAAACTCGGAAACCATCAGCGCCCAGGTTTTGAGGCCCAAACCTGGAAACCGTCCACTCGGTGGTTTTTCTGTGGCTCAACCACCAAACCGAGCCGTAGAAGGGATGCACCGCCCGTGCACCCCGTCCACCCGCAAGTCTTCGCTCGTCGCTGTCCCAGGCTGTCAGCCACCACAGCTGATCCTCAGGCCACCGGTCCCTCAGTCCATGACTCACGTCCGCCCTTCGCCACTCTCGGTCCATCGGCACGGCATGTCTCTACTTGACCTTCACCTTGCCTTTGATCACTGTATCCGTGCTCGACACCTGCACAACACAAGCCAAAGAACATGCGCATTATCCCAGTTGGCAATCACTCATCACTCAGAGACTCGGCATACACCCATGTATCCGCACTCTTCCGCGCGCGCCGCTCGCCTGTACGGCGGCGAAACCGCCGCTGCCGCCGCGAGACCGCCTTGCCGGCCATCCAAACCGCCGCTCGCCGCCCGTGGTTTCCGCTGAGCCGACAGAACCTCCTGTCCCCTCTCTGCCCTACCGCCGCGTGGCCGCTCCCTGGCCCCCGTCGCGTCCGGTCGGGACGGCGAGACCGGAACCGGCCAGGTGCATTGCACCTGAGCAACGCATCAGCCTTGCCTTCTCCACCTCGCGCACGAACCGGCCAAGCCACTCACTCACTCCCTTGTCCTCCTCTCTTCTCTATCTTCGCCAGCCGAAGCACCGCCGCCGCCCGCCGAACTCTGATGAGCGATTCCTCGCTACTCAAAGCGCCGCCGCCCGATTCCTTCCGCCCTAACCTCCTCTCTCGCCTACAAGGGTTGGTTTCCCTTCTCCTTCCCTCTAGCCGGCGGAACGACGAGAGCCAACCTCGGACCTTCGCCATGACCGCCGCCATGACCTTTGCGTGGTCCGGCCGTCTCTGGCCAAACCACCTCCAACCGAGCCCCGTTCTCATCTCCTCTACCTCCGTAGTTGCTTAGGGTTTGATGGAGACTTCTCTCTCGCCGTGTTTCGGCCGGAACCAAGCCTTGCCACGGCCATGTCCGCCGCGGACCGTTGTCGTGCGTGGCACCAAGCAATGTCGTGGTCGGCATGGCCTGATAGTCACCCTAGTAGGTCGCTTAGGGTTTGCTTGAGCTAGTGCTCGCGTCGCCGAGCCTCGGAATAGCCGGGCAAAGCCTCGCCGTCGTGTCGCAGCGCCGCCGCTCCGCCATGGCCACCGTTGAGCTTGCTCCGGTGAGCCCCTGGTCGGGAGACTTGGTCGACCGTGTCTGCCTCGCGAAGGCGAACTTAGTGGTGTAGATGGTTGCGCTGAAGACCTCGCCGCCGGCGAGCTAGGGCCGGTCAACGCCGTCGGGAGCACCGTGCCACTGTCACGTGGGACCGGTTGACCGCTGACGCGTGGGCCACCTGACTAGTGGACCCCACTGGCAGTGTCTGAGAAAAAAAAGAGAAGAGTCTGTGTGCACTAGCCCTCGGGTTAGCCGGGTGTGTCTAGTGTTTAGCTTTGTGTCTACGGGTGCACAAAACCGGGTGTCCATAGCAGTTTAGATCGAGTTTTCCTTAATCCAGTTTTTGGAGAAATGGTTTAAAAACTTCTAAAATTCATACCAGGCTCATTTTAAATCCAAATGATGTGAAACAAATTTTGTTGTGCTGGAAATGAATAGAGCTACCTGTTAAAAATATTGGATGCATATTTTGTGATACTTTTGTATGCAGTTTAAATTAATTTAGGAATTGGCTTTTAACTTAGAAAATGCATAACTATTTTTGTGTAGCTCAGAAAAATGTGATTCCAATTTTGTTGAGTTTGTATGGATGAGTAGTTTCTGGGAAAAATATAAAATGAGGATGTTCTGTGAAAAATATTGGCAGTAACATTGAAAATGGTTAAATGTTGTTTTCTTGTATGAGTTTTAGTAATTAAAATATAAATGATATGAACCTGATAATTTTTGTAGACTACTCTTGTGCTAAGAAGTTAAGAGAAAAAATGTGAACTCTGTTGTTTGACACTTTTTGCTAGGACGTGTAGTTCAAAGGACCTTTTCATCATGTTGTTTGTCTTTTTCATAGAGAACAATATTTAAGTTCAAATGACTTGAAATTTGGACAGTGGGCTGGATTACATGTTGTTAACCTGAGGTAAATTTTGTAGATTTTTCTAAAACTGTTTGTGATGGGTTGTTGTTATAAGCATGTTTAAATAGGTTATTTGGGCAAGTAAGTAGAAGATAATAAAATAAATAAGTAGATAATGTTGTAGTGATTAAGTGTCTTAATTGACTGATTAGGAAGGTTAAAGGGGTTATTAGGTGATAAGGTCTGTCAAAGTCACTGGATGATATTGACTACCTTGTTGAAGAAAATGAAGTAGATGACATGTGCTTATCTCGTGATTTGTCGTTAACCTTGTTGCATCACCTAAGCATTCCATGTGCATTCATCCTATTTATACACGTTTGTGCATCATACAGGATCGGTAGAGGAGCCTCGGAACCCGCAGCCACAGGAGGAGCCAAGTCCGGAGGAGACCCTGGTCCAGAGGACCGAAGGAGTAGACGTCGAAGACTTGCCTGAGTGCCAAGATCACCGACCTTCTGACTTCGAGAGAGGCAAGCCGCGGAGCATCTAACTCCCTGTGGTTTGCAAGTTTTTCAAAATTAATCTATTATGGTTGTTGCATTAGGTTGATAGGAGTTGATTGCTACCATTGATGCATTACTTACTTATCCTATCCACAACAATTATTATCTTGATATCCCTGTTTAGGTCTAGGCTCGTTATATGCTTAGCCCTGCTTAGACCGGTAAAAGTCGGGTGGTTTCCTGTCTCCCGCATATAGGTGGATACTGCTCATGACTAGCCTGTGCTATCATGGAGATAACCATGTGTTAATCAATTTGAGGCCGGGCGAGATGTAGGAGCAGCAGAACATGGGTTCTGTGTGCTAGTAATCTCCCGTCTGTGTCGCATAGGACCCGTTTCGAGAAGTGTCCCTTCAGTCAAATTGAACGCGTTAAACACTTAACGGAGTAGGTCGGAGTACCTCCCGTGAAGCCATGTAAGGTTATTCAAGCCGGTGGTGGAGATGTTGACGCCTAACACCCAGGGCCTCAGATGTACCGTGGGCAACTATTCTGAGCAACCTGGCATGGTCCGTGGACAGGCGGGGCCTGACTGACCTGACATGACCATGGGCAGCTATAGCTTGAGCGACCTGGCATTGAGATAACCCCCGATGTAGAAGGGCCCATGGCCGACCCGCGCGTTGTGTTCTCGAATTTCCTGAGTGACAGCTTACGACTGCCATGGCCGGATGTGTCGGGCGAGTGTGCGACATTTTATCCCCAGTTGGGTAGGAATCGATTATAATCGCCATCGCTCCTAGACAGTGAGTAATTGACTGTAGATCATTACCCATAGAACTTATGGAACTAAAGATGGTTATGGTATCAAATCTGAAAGGCTATTGATGAAATAGTCAATCTCTTGCTTGAATAATTAGTCAAGTGCTTGCTATAGTTCAGATGCAAACCTAGTAAGGTAGAATTAATCATAAAAATGTCTGCCAACACCCTAAGTTAAGTTTTAATTACAAAAAGAGGTTTCATGCAATTGGTATATGTAGCCAACCCCACATATAGCCTACATGATCTTTGGTGTCTCATTATTTCAAGGTTACGACGGGTAAGTCTAGCTGAGTACCTTCTTGTACTTAGGGTTTTATTCCCTTGTTGTTGCAGATGGACAGTGCTTCTATGGCTACTGTGAGAACTGCCTTTACCCTGTTACGGGTGACGACTAGACCATGGGCATGGTCACTTCTTATCTTCCCTGATGCTTTTGTGAACCTGATCAGGCTGATGGCACCGTATTGAAAACAAACTAAACTTATGTTTAAAACTATGTTGCTTCCGCTACTGTTTCCAAACTATGGTTTGTAATATTGTTTCGTACTTCGATGTATTTGAACTATGTGCAAACTGTGATGTAACTTGTGGACATGTACTCTGAACTATTACGATCTTGGCTGATGTTGAAATGATTAGAAAATAGAAATCCTTCGAGATTTTCGGACTACCGGGTTTGTACGAGCTTAGGTACATGATAATCTTTGCGAAAGCAGACGTTTTGGTGCTTAATCTGGTATAAATTAGTCAAATCTGTCACAACAAGAGATCAATAAATGGATACCAATGAATACCACGAAGACAAGATGACACAATGATTTTTCCTCCAAGGTTCACTTGCTTGCCGGCAAGCTACGTCCCCGTTGTAGCGATTCACCCACTTGGAGGTTCATGAGCTAATTGGCATCACACGCCAAACCCTCAATAGGGTGCCACACAACCACACCACAAGATGGGGATCCACAAGCTATGAGAAATTCACTAGAGTTGCCTTTGGCGCTCCACCGAGGAAGGCACAAGAAACCCCTTACAAGCACTTTGATTGGGGGCAGACACAATCACCAAATCCCCTCACCAATCACCAAATCACCAACCGTCTAGGTGATGGCAATAACCAAGAGAAATAAGAAATCCACAATCACAACAATTACCTAGTGCCACCAAATATGCAATCTCAAATGCACACACTAGGGTTTCCCCCAAACCTCTCCCAAATGAGCAACAAGCTAGGAGATGGAGAGGAGAGGGAGGAGATGTTCTTCACACTCTCAAGATGAACACTTTGAGCTCTCAAGATCTCTCTTAGGGTGTGCACAAGCTTGGAGAGAAAGAGAGGAGAGGGAAGAACTTGCTCTTCCTTTCTTTTTGTTCTTCAGTTGAAAGAAATAGGGAAGAGATGGTTGGAGAGCCAAATCAAGAGAGAATGGGAGGCGCTGGATATAACCCAGCCAACCCATCCCTCGATGCACTCACAGCAGCCAGCCAACGGCTCCAAAACGGCGCATGCGACGGTAGTAAAAGGCACACATGACAACATGCCTCACTGACGTATAGGACCCACGCACAACAATCACCAATGGCTGTGGCACACGCAGGCACGCAGCACATGTGCCAGCAGCAGCTCCCCACGCCGCGCACTGGTCCTCTCCTTTCTCTCTACCAATGGGAGAGCAACAGCGGCACAGCGCACAGGCAAATAGCAGGCTTCTGCAGATGTGCACTCCTTCCCTCTCTCACAAACTCCTTCCCTCTCTCACAAATGCATGCATGCAGGGGCCCGCAGCAGAAAAGGCAAGCGGCAGGAGCAGCACTCCTCTGCACACGCTACCTCCCTCTCTCAGCAATAGTCAACGTGCATGCAAGCATTTTTTTCTCTTCAAAAAAAAGGACAAGAGCAGCTGACGCCACACACTCTCGCATGCATGCAAGATGCAATGGCGCTCTGCTCTGTACAGCTCTGGTGTGTGGCCTGGCAAATACGAGAATATCCGGCTCGGGTAGCAAAATATTCCGGATAAACCCTCTCTGTTTGAACGCACAAACAGAGAACCCTGATCTGGAATATTTTCTGAGTTCAACGGGCAATTCAGACAGTAGCCTCTCTTATCCTTTTTTTCAACCCTTTTTAAGTGCTAACTTTACCAAGATATTCCAAAATAAATTGGACATTTAAGTTAGCATTTTCACAAATAAATTTTCAGGGTTAATCTCACCACGTCACTAAGCGCAATACAAATGCAAATGAGACTCACACTTAGTGGCACTAGATAACCATTGTAATTAAAGATTTCACCTCTTTATAGTACGGTTATCTATCCTAAACCCGATCACACACTGTATTGCGACTCGATCGGTAAAACAAAATGAACCTATATTTATACATTCGCCTTGAGCCCATTTTGTTTTTCTCTTTCTCTATTTCCTTGTTGGAGCACTTGATCACAATCTTTTGGCTATCTCCATCACATGAGTTCCATCTAGCTCCACCACTTGGACTTGGACAAACTTATCTTATAATCACACTTAAGCATAAAGTTAGTCCAATAGGTTTCATCAATTAGCCAAAACCAAACTAGGGCTTTCAGACACTCAACTGAATCAAATAGCTAGTTCCTCCAGAAAGAGGCAAAGGCTCAACACAACTAGCTGCAGACCGCTCCAAACCAATTGGAAAATCTCAAGAAGAAAACTCGTCAAGCAAAATGAGCAAGCAAGCTCCGCCTGGACGCAAACTCCCCCTTAGATAATGCACATAACCAACTCATCATGATTTGTCAAAATTTCTCCCCCTTAGTTGATAATGCACAAAGCAGGAATGAACAAGGGAGCATGAAAGAAAACTAAGAGAAGCGAAAGCTTCAAAGATATGCTATCCAGAGTGATAAAATGCTCAATTTGCACATGAGAAAGAAAAAGAGCCCTAAGGCTAGCATAAGCTCATCATGATCACATAGCTCAACAAAGATGGCAAAGCAGTTTTAGATTTGAAGTTTAAGCACAAGATGAAGCTCACCATAGAGATAGCATCTAGTATGATGATAGACATGTCATAGACTAGAGCTAACAAAACTACACTGGTGAACTACCTCAAAGCAAGTGTCAAAACAACAATCCATATACAACTCATTTCAATTGAATTTAGTCAGTTTATACAAGAGTTGTACATGTCAAGTGACTGCGAGGGGTTGAAAGCACCACAATACCTTACTTTTCAACCATGCGAAGCCTAAGTCAAAAGACTATCAGAAGCTTAAAGCAATGGTTTCGGTCATACACTACACTGCGCAAGTTCATCCCAAAGGGATGCAGTCTCGATACAGTGAGGTGTTGTAGTGCAATCCCACCTCGATCTTTCATCTCTTAGCTTGGATTTCAGATTTTAGCATTTAAGCATTTCGGAGTATATACAATGGAAGTGATTTAAAACTCCAAGCTAGAGACATAGAAACCTAGTATAGCAAAGCAAGCTCAATAAATGACAAGATCTACTCATACTAGTTGCCAAAGCAAATGGTGAACTGTTTTTTTAGGATTTGATAGTAATTACACAAGTTCATCATTGCAAAATCATACTTAGCTCATCAAGTTTAGTTACATGATCATAAAGAGCTTAAACTGCATAAACTAAGTATCATACAAGCATGTGACAAACTGAGCATAGAATCATTCTAGACAGAATACAAATGAAGCTCAAAATGCAAGTATGATACACATGCAAAATGCAGAAAAGTCATGAAAGAAAAAGACTGTACATCATATGATACATCAAAGTGATCCCACATCTAAAATGGGAAACACACACCAAGCTCACCTCTCAACCTAGCAAAGGTTGATTGGTCCAAAGGCTAGGTAAAAATATCGGCCAACTGATGATGAGTATCGACATGTCGAAGGTCGATATCACCCTTCTCATAGTGGTCTCGAATGAAATGAAAGCGCACATCTATGTGTTTGGTCTTAAAATGATGCACGGGGTTCTTAGCAAAGCTAATCGCACTCGTGCTATCACAAAGCAAGGGTACTCGAGAAAAACTCACACCAAAATCACACAAACTGGCCATCATCCACAACCACTGGGAACAGCAGCTAGCCGTAGCAACATACTCAGCCTCTATGGTAGACTGGGCGACACTAGACTGCTTGCGAGAAGACCAAGAAACAAGAGAAGAGCTCAAAAACTGACAAGTCCCAGAAGTGGACTTGCGATCAAGTCGGCAACCAGCAAAATCAGCATCAGAGTAACCACAAAGAGAGAGGGTAGAAGAAGCAGAATACCAAAGCCCGAACTCAGGTGTGAAACGAAGGTACCTCATAATGTGCTTGACCTCCTGACGGCGAGAGGTGCGCGGTGACGACTGAAATCGTGCGCAGAGACACACTGCAAACTGAATGTCCGGGCGTGTCGCCGTCAGGTACAGCAGCGATCCGATCATACTCCGGTACTCCTTCTGGTCCACGTCTTCTTGTGGCAGAACCGCCCAATAATGTGGCCCACCTGCACACGTCATCGTCATACGGAGCCCAATGACTGTGCAAATGAAACACGTTACTGGAATGATCCGTCGGGTGTCCCTGCGGAGACCCCGAATTATCCACGAGCCACAGGACCATCATCATGAAGGTTGGATTAATCACAACATTACAACAGTTGATACAAAATACCATCGGAGTGCGGAAGCAAGATAGATAAACTTTACAAATTATGAAGATGTTACTTTTACATAAAATAACTGGTGTTGCGGGAGTAGAGTAGTATTACAGAACCACACTTAGGCGGAGTACCTAAGTTGGAGATGAGGAACAACCAGATCACGTCAAGCCCACTGACATGATCAGGATCAACGCCACCTATTAGAAACCTGCAACAGGGGTTAACAAACCCTGAGTACTGGGGTACTCAACAAGACTTACCCGACAAAGAAAAAGGGGAGGAGACTCAGGAATGAAAGGCTTAGGTAAGGCTTGAACAAGATCGAGAAATTTGCAGAAAAAGCATTTTGAGTTTTTCCGCCAGCAACAAGCACCTCGGGACTCTAACCCAAGAGTACAGGTCCTGTTTGCAGAGAAAAAAAAAACATCTTGTAAAACTTGTTTTTATTTTGGAAAGGTTCAAGTATTCCTCAGTTCTTCATTGACCATGATTCATTTTACATTTCAAAACATTCCTAGTTGAGAACCACTCTCCGTTGACAGTCAGTGACCAAGTCTCCATAAAAGAGGAGCAACGTTAATCCGGATAAAGAATACTCAGCTGAGGATCCCTATTCACACTGCATATGTAGCACCCAAGCTTGCATATGCCAACTCGTCTTCCACGATTCCTCCAAGATTGGGCCCGGTCCTACGCCACCCGGAAGTACAGTACACCACTCCAATCCGGGACTCTAACCCACGTGGGTACATGCTACTTCCGCCATCTCTCCACTCCCAGTGCGCGGTTGTCGGTCCAATAATGGATTTCTCGGAGCCAGAGCTTTCCGTAGTATGTGAATAGTTACAAGTCTTGACCAGCAGGCCCCCATACGGATGGTCCCTAATTTTCCAGCCAGAACTACACCTTGGTTATATCTCACCCAAGCGTAATAGTCCTGTCAGTTTTTCAACCCTGTCCCGGTCGGTGTCAACTGTTGAGTCCCGGACTACAACATGACGGCACCGTACGCGCGGACAACCTCTTCTCGACAATGACCACATGCTAGCTAGGCAAGCAGTCATCGAACGGGAAGTAAAACCAAATTCCCATAAAGTTTCTTTCAGTGATCACACTTTTGAAATTGGCATTTTTGCAAATCTATTATATAGCATCACTAAGCATTTTGCAAATAGTTTTTAAAACGAGACAGGTTGATCTTCTGGTGGAGATAAATAATGCAGGTAATAGGTCATCACACAATTCCTATAACCTAATGCAGTAGTTTAACTCAAAAGCATTTAAGGAAAACATTTTATAAATGGAAGGGTTAAATGCACCGGGGCTTGCCTTAAAGAGAGCGGGCTCGAGGGCGGACTGCAGGAGTCGGAGCTCGAGGTTACTTCGGGGTAGGTTCGTCGGCGGCTGGCTTGACGTTGATTCCTTCTGCTTCGGTTACTATACGGATGCAATGATGTATGCTTATGAGGATGCTGACATGAACAAACAACACAGGACAAAACTTTCTCTTTTTTTTTCCTAATTCATTTTAAAAGGTTGTGTTGTACAGTTGCTCCAAAATTTACCAAATTAATCACATAGGTTCATCATGGTGTAACTAGTTAACAGAACAAATTTCATAACCTATGGAGCTATACATGATTTTCTAAAAATCTAAAACTATCCATTTATTAATTAAAAGGGAGATTTTTCATTTTTTAATTGTTGCAGAAAAGTCAAGTTTCTTATTTTTCTAAAATACTACAAGGTGTAAAGAGTCTACCATTAAATTTTCAGAATTTTAGGAGCAACACAGAAAATCACACAAAAAGAAGAAAAGGAAACACTATTCACATATGCTAAAAAGGAAAAAGGAAAAACGCACTGTGCGCGACGGGACGCTTGCCTGACAAGACGCGGCGGTGGACGCGCTGCTCGGGATCTCGGCTGGGGCTCGGTCGAGACGGAAACGTCGCTCGTCCTGAGGCTTGACTGGGAGGCTCGGGCGAGACGGAAACGCGGGCTCGGGCGAAGCGGAGAAGGCACGCTCGCTCGAGACTTGGCTCGGGCGAGGCGGAGACGCGGGCTCGGGCGAAGCGGAGAAGGCACGCTCGCTCGAGACTTGGCTCGGGCGAAGCGGAGAAGGCACGCTCGCTCGAGACTTGGCTCGGGCGAGGCGGAGACGCGGGCTCGGGCGAAGCGGAGAAGGCACGCTCGCTCGAGACTTGGCTCGGGCGAGGCGGATCTCGACGGTGGCGAGGCTTCGGTGAGGCTCGGCTACTTTCCGAGGGTGGTCGCGGCTAAGTTTTTGAGGGCGGCCTCGGCTAACTTTCCGAGGGTGGTCTTGGCTAACTTCTCGAGGCTAAAACCGAGGGTGACTGCGGATTCGCTCCGAGGTTGAGGGTGGGGCTCGGCTGCTCGAGGGGCGCGGCTCGCAGGCATGCTCGAGGGTGAGGCTCGGGGCTGTGTGATTCGAGGGTTGAGGGTTGGGCTTGGTCGGTTCGCCGGAGTTGGAGAGAAGCTGCTGTGCCGGCGAAGGAAAGGATGGAGGGGCGAGAGCGGTGGTTCAGGGAGGTGGGAGAGCTCAAGGCGAAGGTAGTGGCGGCTTCGGCAGGTGCTGGTGCTGCCTGGGTTAGCGAGGAAGTGCTGGTGGTGGCAAAGGAGAGCTCGGTGGCTTTTATAGGCGCGGGGTGATGCCAGGGTCCGGGCGAAGAGGACGGTGGGGGTCCGGGCGATCGGCTGTGGGGGTCCGGGCGATGGACTGCGGGGTCCGGGCGATCGAGCGCTGGCGTTGACCTCGGGCGACACGGGACGGAGCGGCCGGGTTTGGCGCTGCGCGGGGTTGGGGCTCGGACGAGGCGAAGGTAGGGGCCGAGAGCGCGGCTCGTCCACGCGGCGGTAGCTTGCTGGGCACTGTGGGGGACGCCGAGAGTCAGCGCTTTTGCGCAGAACGGTAAGATGGCGCGGTTCTGGTCGATGGCGACGGGTCGGCTTCGGGTGAGGCTGCCAGGCGCGTGCGCACTCATCAGCCATGAACAGGAGTAGGGTCTAGGTTGACTTTTGAACTGGTTTTTGTATTTTGCAAACTACTGCCAAAAGTTGAACTGAGCAACAAAAACTCAAAACACCAAAGTTGTTTTAAAAAAAAGAAATCTACAACTTTGTCAAAACGAACATTTTCAAAATCCAAACAGTTTTTTAATTAAACTTGAAAACAGAAAAGGGAACACTTTTGAGATTTTAATAAATTCAAAATTGCTTTTGATTTTGAACTGAAACTTGAAAATCTGTAAATACCAAAGTTGTTCCTCTTGACCAGATCTACAACTTTGCTTTTTGAACCAACTCCAAATTTTGAATAGTTTTTGAAGTATTAAAAGAGGGGTAAAACTACAAATTGGAAATCAGGGTTTTTGCAAAGAGATTTGAAGTCAGATTCTGATTTTTGAACTTTGGTCAGCACAACAAAACATTAAAGCACGAAACTAAAAGAGGAATACAAAGAACTAGACACAGAGGTGAAATTACCATTTTGTCCTTAAAGTAAAATTCGGGCAAAAAGGGTTTTGAAAAGGGATCAAGCATAGCAATTTAAGCAATTCAAATGCATCACAGAAATGATTAATGCTTAAGATGATGACATGACAGGTTAATTATAATTAAACATCAGGGGTGTTACAGTCTTCCCCCCTAAAAGAAATCTCGTCCCGAGATTTAAGAAGTGCTTTAAAGGCTGGGGTTGAGTAATGGAAAAGGAAAAGTGTCATACTTGTTTACTCGCAAGGAGTTCACAAGGCAACTGGGTTAGGGTTAGGATTACAACCGGGATCAGAACACGGTTGCAAGTAGCAAGGTAGGGGATTTTGAGTGGAGCAAGGAAAAATATCAAGAGCCAAGAGAGAGCGTATATTAGTTACGGGCTATATTGGATCATAACTGTAGACTTCGATACCTGCGCGCACCCAACGGAAAACTTGTGCAACTCGGCACACAAGATTCTTCGGGTTCCGTCGCGGCATCGTGGTCGCCAATCATGGCACCATAATAGAGCATAACTTCTATAACTCTCATCCCATAAAGAGGGAAATTATAACCAAAAGCAGGGATTGGTCATAATTACAAGGAAAGTGGCTTTGAATTCCCTTTCGGGCATCCAGAAATGAAAGCACTTTAACGGTGGACTTAGAAAGAATCATGACGATAGGCCTGTATATTAGCGAGCACCTGACAGTAACTCCCTATGGTGGCCGTGCATAGGTGACTCCAGGTTCCTACACTTTTATCCGGTCCATGGATCACGGTCCTTTCAAAGAACACAATTTCAGTAACTTTCAACCACCATTCGTCGTTTACACGACATCAGCAAATGGTATGTGCCAATTCAATGCATGACACACACATATCAAGGAAGAACCAAAGATTTGCCCTGATTCTGACCTTTATGTGGTAGAGTGTATGAAAGATATCCAAAAGTTCTCAAGGATCAGAACTTATGGAGCAAAGTAGCAAGGGTAATGGAATTTAGGGACGATCAGCCATCGGGGATCATAGCTGTTTTTAGAATTTAGAGAAGAAGCACATTTTAACATTATGTATGATATGATGCATGCTCGCCCTATACGACCTCTCTCTGACAGGAGATTTCCGTCTCCACCTGTTAGTTAGATATAGGGCTATACTTTATATACTAGCTTCACTGACTTGGTACCTTCTGTCGGAATCACTAGTATAGTCTTCATGAAGTCTTCCAGCAAAGCAAGAAACTTAGGGAAGGATCATTTTTAATTTGTTACTTCCAAAAACTTTTAGGTTAAGAAATCATTTTGAAGTTTTTCAAAAGTAATGTTGCAACCAGTCTTCCCTTGATGACAATCCTGCTCCGATACCATTCTGTGGCAGAACCGCCCAATAATGTGGCCCACCTGCACACGTCATCGTCATACGGAGCCCAATGACTGTGCAAATGAAACACGTTACTGGAATGATCCGTCGGGTGTCCCTGCGGAGACCCCGAATTATCCACGAGCCACAGGACCATCATCATGAAGGTTGGATTAATCACAACATTACAACAGTTGATACAAAATACCATCGGAATGCGGAAGCAAGATAGATAAACTTTACAAATTATGAAGATGTTACTTTTACATAAAATAACTGGTGTTGCGGGAGTAGAGTAGTATTACAGAACCACACTTAGGCGGAGTACCTAAGTTGGAGATGAGGAACAACCAGATCACGTCAAGCCCACTGACATGATCAGGATCAACGCCACCTATTAGAAACCTGCAACAGGGGTTAACAAACCCTGAGTACTGGGGTACTCAACAAGACTTACCCGACAAAGAAAAAGGGGAGGAGACTCAGGAATGAAAGGCTTAGGTAAGGCTTGAACAAGATCGAGAAATTTGCAGAAAAAGCATTTTGAGTTTTTCCGCCAGCAACAAGCACCTCGGGACTCTAACCCAAGAGTACAGGTCATGTTTGCAGAGAAAAAAAAACATCTTGTAAAACTTGTTTTTATTTTGGAAAGGTTCAAGTATTCCTCAGTTCTTCATTGACCATGATTCATTTTACATTTCAAAACATTCCTAGTTGAGAACCACTCTCCGTTGACAGTCAGTGACCAAGTCTCCATAACCGAGGAGCAACGTTAATCCGGATAAAGAATACTCAGCTGAGGATCCCTATTCACACTGCATATGTAGCACCCAAGCTTGCATATGCCAACTCGTCTTCCACGATTCCTCCAAGATTGGGCCCGGTCCTACGCCACCCGGAAGTACAGTACACCACTCCAATCCGGGACTCTAACCTACGTGGGTACATGCTACTTCCGCCATCTCTCCACTCCCAGTGCGCGGTTGTCGGTCCAATAATGGATTTCTCGGAGCCAGAGCTTTCCGTAGTATGTGAATAGTTACAAGTCTTGACCAGCAGGCCCCCATACGGATGGTCCCTAATTTTCCAGCCAGAACTACACCTTGGTTATATCTCACCCAAGCGTAATAGTCCTGTCAGTTTTTCAACCCTGTCCCGGTCGGTGTCAACTGTTGAGTCCCGGACTACAACATGACGGCACCGTACGCGCGGACAACCTCTTCTCGACAATGACCACATGCTAGCTAGGCAAGCAGTCATCGAACGGGAAGTAAAACCAAATTCCCATAAAGTTTCTTTCAGTGATCACACTTTTGAAATTGGCATTTTTGCAAATCTATTATATAGCATCACTAAGCATTTTGCAAATAGTTTTTAAAACGAGACAGGTTGATCTTCTGGTGGAGATAAATAATGCAGGTAATAGGTCATCACACAATTCCTATAACCTAATGCAGTAGTTTAACTCAAAAGCATTTAAGGAAAACATTTTATAAATGGAAGGGTTAAATGCACCGGGGCTTGCCTTAAAGAGAGCGGGCTCGAGGGCGGACTGCAGGAGTCGGAGCTCGAGGTTACTTCGGGGTAGGTTCGTCGGCGGCTGGCTTGACGTTGATTCCTTCTGCTTCGGTTACTATACGGATGCAATGATGTATGCTTATGAGGATGCTGACATGAACAAACAACACAGGACAAAACTTTCTCTTTTTTTTTTCCTAATTCATTTTAAAAGGTTGTGTTGTACAGTTGCTCCAAAATTTACCAAATTAATCTCATAGGTTCATCATGGTGTAACTAGTTAACAGAACAAATTTCATAACCTATGGAGCTATACATGATTTTCTAAAAATCTAAAACTATCCATTTATTAATTAAAAGGGAGATTTTTCATTTTTTAATTGTTGCAGAAAAGTCAAGTTTCTTATTTTTCTAAAATACTACAAGGTGTAAAGAGTCTACCATTAAATTTTCAGAATTTTAGGAGCAACACAGAAAATCACACAAAAAGAAGAAAAGGAAACACTATTCACATATGCTAAAAAGGAAAAAGGAAAAACGCACTGTGCGCGACGGGACGCTTGCCTGACAAGACGCGGCGGCGGACGCGCTGCTCGGGATCTCGGCTGGGGCTCGGTCGAGACGGAAACGTCGCTCGTCCTGAGGCTTGACTGGGAGGCTCGGGCGAGACGGAAACGCGGGCTCGGGCGAAGCGGAGAAGGCACGCTCGCTCGAGACTTGGCTCGGGCGAGGCGGAGACGCGGGCTCGGGCGAAGCGGAGAAGGCACGCTCGCTCGAGACTTGGCTCGGGCGAAGCGGAGAAGGCACGCTCGCTCGAGACTTGGCTCGGGCGAGGCGGAGACGCGGGCTCGGGCGAAGCGGAGAAGGCACGCTCGCTCGAGACTTGGCTCGGGCGAGGCGGATGTCGACGGTGGCGAGGCTTCGGTGAGGCTCGGCTACTTTCCGAGGGTGGTCGCGGCTAAGTTTTTGAGGGCGGCCTCGGCTAACTTTCCGAGGGTGGTCTTGGCTAACTTCTCGAGGCTAAAACCGAGGGTGACTGCGGATTCGCTCCGAGGTTGAGGGTGGGGCTCGGCTGCTCGAGGGGCGCGGCTCGCAGGCATGCTCGAGGGTGAGGCTCGGGGCTGTGTGATTCGAGGGTTGAGGGTTGGGCTTGGTCGGTTCGCCGGAGTTGGAGAGAAGCTGCTGTGCCGGCGAAGGAAAGGATGGAGGGGCGAGAGCGGTGGTTCAGGGAGGTGGGAGAGCTCAAGGCGAAGGTAGTGGCGGCTTCGGCGGGTGCTGGTGCTGCCTGGGTTAGCGAGGAAGTGCTGGTGGTGGCAAAGGAGAGCTCGGTGGCTTTTATAGGCGCGGGGTGATGCCGGGGTCCGGGCGAAGAGGACGGTGGGGGTCCGGGCGATCGGCTGTGGGGGTCCGGGCGATGGACTGCGGGGTCCGGGCGATCGAGCGCTGGCGTTGACCTCGGGCGACACGGGACGGAGCGGCCGGGTTTGGCGCTGCGCGGGGTTGGGGCTCGGACGAGGCGAAGGTAGGGGCCGAGAGCGCGGCTCGTCCACGCGGCGGTAGCTTGCTGGGCACTGTGGGGGACGCCGAGAGTCAGCGCTTTTGCGCAGAACGGTAAGATGGCGCGGTTCTGGTCGATGGCGACGGGTCGGCTTCGGGTGAGGCTGCCAGGCGCGTGCGCACTCATCAGCCATGAACAGGAGTAGGGTCTAGGTTGACTTTTGAACTGGTTTTTGTATTTTGCAAACTACTGCCAAAAGTTGAACTGAGCAACAAAAACTCAAAACACCAAAGTTGTTTTAAAAAAAAGAAATCTACAACTTTGTCAAAACGAACATTTTCAAAATCCAAACAGTTTTTTAATTAAACTTGAAAACAGAAAAGGGAACACTTTTGGGATTTTAATAAAC
Source organism: Coix lacryma-jobi var. lacryma-jobi (assembly GCA_009763385.1). Classification (NCBI taxonomy): domain Eukaryota; kingdom Viridiplantae; phylum Streptophyta; class Magnoliopsida; order Poales; family Poaceae; genus Coix; species Coix lacryma-jobi. The sequence continues at coordinate 75,557,779 of CM019827.1, forward strand.
TCAAAATTACTTTTGATTTTGAACTGAAACTTGAAAATCTGTAAATACCAAAGTTGTTCCTCTTGACCAGATCTACAACTTTGCTTTTTGAACCAACTCCAAATTTTGAATAGTTTTTGAAGTATTAAAAGAGGGGTAAAACTACAAATTGGAAATCAGGGTTTTTGCAAAGAGATTTGAAGTCAGATTCTGATTTTTGAACTTTGGTCAGCACAACAAAACATTAAAGCACGAAACTGAAAGAGGAATACAAAGAACTAGACACAGAGGTGAAATTACCATTTTGTCCTTAAAGTAAAATTCGGGCAAAAAGGGTTTTGAAAAGGGATCAAGCATAGCAATTTAAGCAATTCAAATGCATCACAGAAATGATTAATGCTTAAGATGATGACATGACAGGTTAATTATAATTAAACATCAGGGGTGTTACACTTCTCCCTCCTCGTCCGCATCCAGGGCCGTCGTGGTCGACATGGGTGTTGGAAGAGGCTTGGCCTCACCCATATCGAACTTCTTCACTATGTCCTTAGTGTACGTGCCCTAGTGTACAAACGTCCCTTCTCGGGATTGCTTAATTTGCAACCTGAGAAAGAATATCAACTCGCCCATCATGCTTGTCGGTGTTTTGGACCCGGGGGTCTACACCGGCGAGTGAATTTGCGTGCGCGTGTTCCCTGATCCGGATGGTGATGCAAGAAGTATATAGGCGGTTTATCCTGGTTCAGGCAATAGAAGGCCCTACGTCCAGCGGGGGGGGGGGGGGAGAGAGATTGTATTATCTTGCACCGAAGTGCTTGTACAGGGGCGGTTACAAGCGTGAACGAGAGAGAAAAGAGTGTCTAGATGAAGGAATTAGAACTAGGGAACTGACTCCAGAGTTCTAGACTATAGTGGAGTGCTTCAGAGCTTGAGTGCTTAAGTACTTGAGTGAACATGTCAATGGTGATGTACCAGAGTCCTAAGCCCCGGCGTCCCCTTTTATAAGCGAAGAGGAGGCACAGAGTCACACAGTTCTAGGGCTGTCGTAGGTGATGATGTCAATGGTGATGTTGCTGATGATGATGCCAGTCATGTCGGTGCCGCTGTAACGATGTACTTCGTCCTGTGGCGACGTGCTTGACGATGGCGGTGAAGGACGAAGCCCATGCGCCGGCGTGCGCAGAAACGTCGTATCGGGAGTTGTTGGAGGGCTGACCAGTCCTGGTGGAGCCGTGCTCGAGGGTGAGGTTGAGGCCCCCGCGGACGAGTCCGAGGCCTGCGCCGAATGGGTCAAGCTCGAAGCTAAGCGCGATATGCGGAGACGAATATGCCTCGAGGGGGGCCTTCGAGGGGGTACAGTGCGTGGCGTGGAATGTCAACTCTGCACGACGTGCTTGTTTCCCGGGTATGGGCGGTCAGAGTTTGATTTTACTGTGGTACGGTCAACTGTGGTACCTTCTGTAGCCACGCAGGTCTGACCGGAGTGGGTATGGTGCATTTAATGCTTCTGGGGTCGTACAAGTGGTAGGTACTTGGTAGTCGAGGCTTGCTTCCTTCGCCAGGAAGTCTTGGTGGTTGGGACTCAACCCCCATCGTGTGGAGGGTCGAGGATGTATTGCGAGGCATTCGCTCGAGGCCTGGCTTGGAGGGCTCGGGCGAGACGGAGAACGTACGTTCGCTCGAGGCCTAGCTTGGAGGGCTCGGGCGAGACAGAGAACGTACGTTTGCTCGAGGCCTGGCTTGGAGGGCTCGGGTGAGATGGAGAATAAGCGTTCGTCCGAGGCCTGGCTCGGAGTGTTCGGGCGAGATGCTAGGATCGTTGGGCCGCAGCGGCCTGCTTCCTCTCGATGGGCTTTTGGCCTGGTGGGCTAAGTAGCGTCGGTTATCTTCTTGGCCCTCGTTGGCGCTCGAACTGGGGGTCACGAGGTCGTAGGGTATTCCAAAACTGCTCTGCAGGGGACGCGCGAGCGTTCCCAGCGAGGGTAGCCCCCGAGGCCTCGAGGGAGTAATGAGACTCCTTCGAGGGCTTTGTTGACTTCGTGTTGCTTGTCGTGCGTGAGGTCGGATACGGTCGATATTCCTGCAAGATTGAATCAACTCGAGTCGAGGTGAAGTCTCTTAGCCGTGGTGGGCCTTGAGCTGTCGATCCTCTAGGTTAGTTTGACCCTCTTTCATCGAGGGGTGTCGGGCGTAGTTGAGCCCCCGAGCCTCGTGCGGCTTGTGGTGTTGCTAGCTCCGACCTCCTTCCCACGAGCCCTTTCGATCGGGTGTGAGGTGAGAAGCGTCCTACTACCCACGTCAGGGCGGAGTGTCGATGTCCTCGGTGAGCTGGTAAAGGGGGAGTCCAAGTGAGAGCTCGTGCCCCGTTCGATAGGGGTCGACTGTGGCCCAGAGGCGATCTCATTGAAGCAAGATGTGCAGATGCCTGGATACCAGCTCCGTTTGATGGGGGCTGGTGGCTTGATGCCTCTCCACGAGGAGATTCTATGGCAACCCATTTGACTTGCCTTGGATACACGTCAGGGGTGTCGAGAGTCCGTTCTCGAGCTAGGCTCCGAACGAGCCGTCGAATGTGAATGCGCATGATAACCGAAGGGTCGCATGGCGCTCTGACTTCCTCCTGGGGAAGCGTGAGGGTCGCGCGGTTTATGAGCAATGGTTGCCTGCCTTTTTCTGTTATAAATTCGGGTTGGGGGCCTTCGCATTCAACTGGCCTACTTCGTCGTAAATTTGCCGTATTGTGCCAACCCTTTATTCCTTTACCATGGACCACGGGAAGTGTCCTACCGATGAACAGCCAAGCCTGGGAGGTCCAGGCAGCGCCGCCGCATCCCGGGTTCAGTTCGCCGCTTCTTCTTGTTGCAACTTTGCAGCGCTCTTAATCGTGGCCCTCATGTGTCTCTTAGGGTTATTTTGACGTTGAGGTTGATCCCCTTCCATCGTCCAGCTTCTCCTCCGCCCCCCATCAATCCGTGATTTGGAGGACACGGTTTCGGCAGCATCGGCAACTTTGGACGCCGCCGAGGAGGAGGCCGCAGAGCTTCGTGGCCAGTTGGCTGCGGCGGATGGGCGAGTGGCCGAGCTAGAGGCTACGCTCCAAGTTCTTCGCCCTGCGGTAGAGGCGGCGGTGGAGTTCGTGCATGCCCAAGGCTACAACCTTGTGGAACGCCTCCAGGACGTGCCTGAACGCGTCCTAGCTGTGACAGAACCGACCAATTTATAAGAGCACAAGTGCGAAAACCTCTGCCGAAACAGCTGAATTAGCACACTTGAGCCCATATAAACCCGGTAGTCCGTGAAATCCTGAGGTATTTCAAACCTTTCAACATCTTAGCCAAGATCGCATGGTCAAGCAAATACAAATCATGTCCACGGAGCTTTGCAGCGGAAATAAAGTTATAATAGAGTTCACAAATAATAATACAAGTGGAGATACTTTGAAACAACATAGCTTTGAAATGAATACAATAACATAAGTTGAAATACTTTGCTAGTTTGAGAGACATCCTCCAACAACAGCATAAAAGAGAGAAGTAGGGAACTGCCGAGCCCACCGGCACTGGCCATCACCTTTCGGCAGACCTAGCCTTCACCTGCAACAAGGTGGGATAAACCCTGAGTACTCGAATGTACTCAGCTAGACTTACCCGTCGGAAACCAAAAATAAATTGACACCAAGGAGTATGCAGGGCTGATATAAACAGTGGAGCTAGCTAACTTTATTTGCAAAAGGAGCTTGAGATAAAGGGTTCATTATTTAATTATATGAGCAATCATCTTTTATCCTATTCCTTAACTCTAGGTTTTGCACCTGTACTAGAGCACTCACTTGAATCTAGCAAAGAAATACATAATACCATATCAGGTTTGCTTATTAATATTTTAGTTGAACCAAGAAATGTCACATGGAGTTGTATCGTGGTGAAGCTCGCCATAGTTTCCCACTAACCGGGGGAGACGGCGACTCGAATTGAATTCCAAACCAGCTGGTGATAAACCTTTAATACCAACCCACGCTTTCCCCGTCGGGTCCATGCATTGGGTAACCGCTTGATGCTTGTTCGTGGTGGTAATCGTCGCGGTTCAAGCACGGACTGCCCAATTAGAACCTGGTGATGGCCACGCGAGGCAGATCGCATTTCCATACTAGAGGGCACGACTCGGGTTGAAACCAGCCCGAACAGCGTCAAACCGGCTTTGGGATCGATGATTACAGCACCGACATATCCCTAAGTAAAAGGGAGCTTTCAAAAATGAACGAGGGCCAACATCGATACAAATCTACACGATCCAACGGACGGACTGCCCCAAGTTTCCAACTTGTGCCTTGCCTTCCAGTTGACCGTATTTCATTACTACTCAGGTTCTTTTCCACGATAGCAAATATAGCCAACCGTGATCCGGTAAATATCCATCCGGGGTATTACAGAAACATCCTTAACTACTACTTTTATTAAGCAGGCTAAGCAATTCTACATTATAAACACTAACAGGATAACAAGGCAGGTATAATCAATAATCAAGGAATGATAATGCAGCAAGTAGGATTCAATCAATGTTGACACCTGGGTGGCACACAGAAGAAACCGCAAGCGCACGGCTGTCAGTTGTAGCTTTTCACCTCAGAGTATTCCAGGGTATCGAATCCACGAGGAACCCGAAGTGATTTTGAGAAAAATAGGGGGATAAGGATATCTAGGATAGTTGAAGGGAATGGGCACTATCTACTGGGGTAGATCCCAGTTCTATTAGACTTCTAGTGATTTAAGTTCTTTACTAGTGTACTGTGGGCGTACTAGCCTTTACCACTGACTTAGGTTGAACGTTAGCACAACGAGCCCTACTGTTCAACTAGACCAACTACGTGGTGGAATTCAAGATGCACAGGGCTGTCACCACCTGCTTGCTACCACAGCTATCCGGGGGCCTAGCCGTATTCACTAGCAATATATAGCCTAAGTACCACACTTAATCTATATATACTACTACTACTAGCCCTGTACTAGAACTAGAGCACTTGAAAGTAATATCAAGCAATGAATCAAACACACAAGTACTGAAAGTAAATACTTGAAGATAAAATAGATACTAAGTTACCAAAGTTGAAGCGCAGAGCAGAGCGAAGCAGGGGTCTCCGACAACTCCGGAGCTCTCCAGACTTCTACTCTTCTCCTCTCCAGCTCCTCTTCTAGTAAGGCACTCACACTCTCTATTCTCTCTAACATAGCAAGTGTGGTACTCTAACCAACTAGTAGGGAATGATGTGAGGCTCTCCGAATGAGAGCTCAAGGGGCCTATTTATAGTGCTAGGGAGCTAGGGGGGTACTTATAGAGTGAGTGGGGGGTCGGTTAGGGTTTAGGGGGTGGCGCCCACCACCAAACCCTGGCGCCCGCCACCTCTCAGCCGTCCATCGCAACCGCCATTCATCCAATGGTCTTCATTTGCTCTCCTTAGTGGTTTTGAGGGCCGGTTAGGGTTTAGACACGTGTCCAAAGCCCACTATCCAGGTGATACTCTTCTTAGCCCTTGGATCCAACCGGCTTAGTGTGCAATGGCCAGGATTTGAGCTTGAGGTGACTCCCACGGATCGATGACGTGGCTTGTGCCAGTTTTGGCATGAGTGACCTGGCGGCCGCCAGGAATAAGTGGCGCCCGCCACCTTACTCAGGCCCAAATGGGCCAGAGTGGCTTGGCATTGCTCCTGGTGCTCTTATTTGGCCCAAATTCCATTATTTCCTGCATTAAGATAAGAAACTATGTACATGTGGAAATAGGTTAGTTATAAACCAAATCTTCTACTTTTTATGTTGTTTTACCTTGGTTTTGGGTGAAATGTTGATGGTGAAATGATGCTTTAAGCACCGTCAACAAGCTCCCCCACACTAACCTCTTGCTCGTCCCGAGCAAGCATGGACTTTAAGAAATGAAACAATTTGATTGAACTAAGCATTCACACAAGATGTTCAACTACCTATACTCATGTTAGTAACCTTTCCAAGTGGCTAATAAATCATACCTATGGCGGTTGAGAGATAGAATAGCTTGCAAATAAGAGAAACACACTTTCCTCTTTTACATACCTTGAGGTTTCAGGATATTTTCAAAATGAAAACCATGGTTCATTGAATCTCTCTTTAACTCTCAAGGCACTCATGGTGTATATCCTCGCTTTATGGCAAAAGAAAATGCCAGAGTCTATCCTATGGCTTATGTGGAGTTTATAGGGAAAGGAAGGAATGTAAGGCACTTCTATCTCTCTTTTATTGCTAAGTCATGTTTAGGACCATGGGAGAGTATAGTCATGCACTAGCCAAGGTATAGGGTGGACTAACTCAACTCCTTTGTTCTTTTTCTTTTTGAATCTCTTCTCTTCCCAAGGATCATGGCTATATGCATCTCTCTCTCTTTTTTTGAATCCCTGGACACTTGTCCTTTTTTAGAGCATTTCCTCTTTCTCTCTTTTTTTTTGAATACTTGGACACTTGTCCTTTTTAGAGCATTTGCTCTTTTTTTAGATACTATATAGCCATGTCCTTTGAAGGAATGAGAAAATTTATACAATTCTTTTAGAACAAAATTTTGGAGGAGAACTACATGAGTATACTCTCAGTGTGAGAGTTCTCTCAAAAAGGCATGGTTTGCCTTGGCTTTTAGAGCATGACTAAACTCTTCTACCTAGATCAACTATTCTTGACAAAGCTCAAAGATTGATTTAGAAGGCTTTATGGGTTGTTCTCCTATATTCTAATATTTTGGCTCTGGTAGGTGGATAGGAAAGAAAGATCATGAACCATGGTAATTTTGGTTTTCAAAATAAAACTCTCAAGGTTGTAGCAGAGTACTAATGCAATTTCAATTACTACTTCTATATCCTATCAAACAACAACCAAGGTTGACTTCCCTATCAAAATGAGTAGGCTACTACACATGAATAAAAGGTAGAATAACATGTCGTGTAAACACTCAATTCAAAAGAAATTGTTTCAGCATTTTTTTTATTTTCTCGCTGCATTTTTAGTTCAAACCGAGACATCCAGTGATCCAAATTGTACAGAATTTAAACATAGGTTTAGGGATTCACTGCGAGTGTTTCGGTGTAGAGTGGCCTGGCGGCCGCCATGGGCTTTGGCCCATGCGGCTTGCAAAAAGCGTGGTAGTTACCTTGCCATGTTCAGGTTACAGCTTTGAACATTTTGTCACGTTTAGAGAGGTGTTTAGAGAGGGGATTTCCCCCACACTAGAAGTTTTGGTACTTTTTATTTTTAAAATGAACAAACTTGATGAAGGGAAAAATAATAAGGGTGTCTTTTTATTCATTAAATAAAAATTCCTAATCAAGAGTTCTAAATTGAAAATTAAACAATCTAAGATTTAAATCAAGCAAAATTAAACTTAAACTAAATCAAACTGAAAAAATCTAACTAGACACCCTAATCTAATCTAATCTAATGGAGGAGCCTCGTAGAGATCCTCGAAGCCTGTCTCTTTGAAGAGACGCTTGATCTTCGACGTGCAGCCCTTGCGGAGGATGGTGAACTGATCCTCCATGTCCATTCTCCAGAGGGCTATCTCTGCAACTTGATCCTCCAAGGCGCTTTTCTGCTTGCGCAGCTTCTTCACCTCGGTGGCAAGTTTTTCGAGGGTTAGTCCCTCCTCACCACCGTTGTGCTCCATCTCGCCGGGGACTCCTGCCGGCGATGGGTTGGGACGGCGGCGCACGGATGGCTCAGAGAGCGACCCATTGGAGTCATGAGTGCTCACCTCATGCTCGCGCAGCCTCTTCTCATAATGCCCATCAGGCATCCTCACGCCATACACCTCTAGATTAGCCCTCTCAGGATTGGGGCTGTAGCTCCGGGTGCGGCTATCCGAGCCAAAGCTGACCCGGGATTTCGCCCTTGATGGAGTGGGTGTTTCATCACCCCTGGCCTTGACGGCCGGAGACTTCCTCGAGGTGATCTCCCCCCGTGGTCGGCCTGGTGGGCATCCTCAATTTCTTCTCTGGTGGCGCCACTGGAGGAGGATGAAGACGGATAGGAGACGAGGCCAGGGGGCGTTTCACCCCTGGCGGCCGCCCAGCAGGGGTGGCGCCCGCCACTGGACTGGTGGCTGGTGCCTTCCCTCTACCCTCCGGTGGTGTCCCCTTGACATAAGTGCCGTCTGGCAGCACCATTGCCAAAGGAGGCACGTCAAGTACCTCCATGTCGTCGTCGATCAGAGATCGGATGATGGCGTTGGTGGAGGATGAGATGGATCCTTGGGGGTTATAGGACTCGGATTTCCATGGAGATGACATGGTTTTGGAGGAGGCTTGGCTAGGCTTCGTGAATAGATGGAGGGAGAAGAAAGAGTTCTTCTTTTAAGAAGGGGGAGAAATGGAGGGATAAGCCTTAGATGAACTAACACGTCCTCATCTCTTCCTTCTTTCACTCTCCCGAGCTCGGGATTAGCTGCCACGTGGAGAGGGGCTTTTAAACCACCACCTAGAGCGGTGGGCGCCAGGGTTTGGTGGTGGCCGCTAGTTAGGAGTGGCGGCCACCACTCCTCCTTCGACGGGCATCGAGCAGGAGAAGGTAAGCCTCCTAAAATTCAAAGTTCTGAAGTCGAAATGGCTTGGTTGGGCCTAAAGAGGCCTTTCTCGGGGTTTTGGATGGACTAGGTGTATGAAAAGGACAAGGGGTAAATTGGGTCCATCCATTAATTGTCATGGGCTTAAGCTACTTCAAAGTTAATTATATCAATTTTGTTTAGCTCATTTTTATCAAAGTCATAGAATATTTTTAATCTTTGTCCATTGACTTTGAAGATTTGCCCATCGTCACTTTCTAATGTGACGGCTCCATGGGAAGAGGTTGCAACAACCTTGAAAGGTCCTTCCCATTTGCTTCGAAGTTTACCATGTCCGAAAAGTCGAACATGGGAGTTAAAGAGTAAAACTTTATCTCCTACTTCGAACTCTTTCTTTTTGATCCGTTTATCGTGCCATCTCTTAGTCTTCTCTTTATAGAGCTTGGCACTATGATAGGCTTTCTCTCGCCATTCTTCTAGTTCGGAAATTTGCATCTTCCTATTTTGGCCAGCTTAGTCAAGGTCTATGTTCCATTTCTTAATGGCCCAATGAGCTTTGAACTCAAGTTCAATAGGAGGATGACAAGTTTTCCCATAAACTAGTTGGTATGGGGACATTCCAATCGGGGTCTTATAGGCGGTCCGATAGGCCCACAGAGCTTCGGGTAACTTATGTTTCCATCCCTTTCCCATTTCTTCTACCGTCTTTTGCAAAATATTCTTTATTTGTTTATTGGACGTTTCGGCCTGTCCACTTGTTTGGGGGTGGTATGCAGTGGCTACATTATGTTGGACTCCTTGACTAGCTAAGAATTGTCGGAAGCTCTTATCTAAGAAATGAGGGCCTCCGTCACTAATGACCAGTCTAGGAACTCCAAAACGAGGAAAGATGTTTTCTTTGAACATTTTTTTTGAATGTTTAGCATCTGCCGCTCGACAGGGTATGGCTTCTACCCATTTTGAGACATAATCCACAGCCACAAGAATGTACTCGGTGTCATAGGATTTAGGAAAGGGGCCCATGAAGTCTATACCTCAAACATCGAACAACTCAACTTGGAGATTGTTCACGAGAGGCGTAGCATCTCGGGCATTTATGTTACCATGCTTTTGGCAACGAGGACAACGTCTCACATAATTCTTTGTGTCCTCGTACATTGATGGCCAATAAAAACCACTTTGCCATATTTTAGCATGTGTCCAAAAAGCTCCATAGTGTCCTCCATATTCGGCGGACTGACATCTATCTATGATTTTTGTTGCTTCTTCTATGGGGACATATTTTCTCAAGAGTCCATCTGCACAGACCTTATAGAGATATGGTTCATCCCATAGGTGCGTTCTGCTTTGATATAGCAGTTTCTTTTTATTCTCCCCCAGCGGGACATAGCCGGTGACTATATAATTCACGATGTTTGCATACCAAGGGTTGGTATATGTGATTTTTAAAAGGGTATCATCGCGAAGAAAGTCATTTATTGGGAGATTGTCCGAATTATTGACTTGTAGTCTAGACAAGTGATCAGCTACTGAATTCTCTACTCCTTTCTTATCTCTTATTTCCAGGTCAAATTCTTGAAGGAGTAGGATCCAACGGATCAACCTTGGCTTAGCATCTTTCTTAGTGAAGAGATATTTTAGAGCAGAGTGATCGGTATAAACAATCACCTTAGCTCCCACTAGGTAAGATCTAAACTTGTTTATGGCAAAGACTACGGCCAAAAGTTCCTTTTCTGTGGTTGCATAGTTTAGCTGGGGGCCAGTCATGGTCTTACTAGCATAAGAAATAGCATAATGCTTTTTATCTTTAGTTCGACCAAGGACGGCCCCCACAGCATAATCACTAGCATCACACATGATTTCGAACGGCAAATTCCAATCTGGGGGTTGGATGATTGGTGCCGAAGTTAGAGCCTTTTTCAAAATATTGAAGGCTTGTAGACAATCCTCGTCAAATTTGAACGAGACGTCTTTTGCTAACAGGCTCGTTAAGGGTCTAGCGACCTGTGAGAAATCCTTAATAAACCTTCTATAAAAGCCGGTGTGGCCTAAGAAGCTTCGGATCTCTCTCACATTAGTGGGTGGTGGCAATTGTTCAATTATATTGATTTTGGCTTTATCCACTTCTATCCCACGTTCTAAAATTCGATGGCCTAGGACAATTCCTTCCCGTACCATGAAGTGACACTTTTCCCAGTTAAGAACTAGGTCCTTCTCTTCACAGCGTTGGAGGACTTTGTCTAAATTGGTTAGGCAATCGTCAAAGATTTTCCCATAGACCGAAAAGTCAACCATGAATACCTCCATGATTTGTTCAATCATGTCGGAAAAGATGGACATCATACACCGTTGGAAAGATGCCGACGCATTGCAAAGTCCAAAGGACATGCGTCTATAGGCATAAGTTCCTTACGGGCATGTGAAAGTGGTCTTACTTTGGTCATCTGGATGGATTGGGATTTGGTGATAACCAGAATATCCATCCAGGAAACAAAAGAAGGAACGGTTTGCCAATCTCTCCAGCATCTCATCTATAAAAGTAAGTGGGAAATGATCTTTCTTTGTGGCTTTATTCAGCTTCCTATAGTCTATACACATCCTCCATCCAGTGACAGTACGTTGAGGGATTAACTCATTTTTCTCATTCTTAACGACTGTCATACCTCCTTTCTTTGGAACTACTTGCACGGGACTTACCCATTCACTATAAGGGACTGGATAAATAATTCCCGCGTTGTTGACGCTGGTTATCTATCAAAATTAAAGGATAAATAAATATGAAAAGGGCATGAATTTGATCACAAACAAAGGTTTAGGGTTTCAACTGATAATATTCCACGAGTTTTGGTGAGTTATGATTCTGCAGGGACTAAACCAGGAAATCGGCACCAATAGCTTCCCATAGAAGGAAACCGTCGGGAGATAACACAACCGCCACGTCGGGATACTTCTAGAAGATTCCAGAGGACGTAAGAAGACACCACAAGGAAGGACACCACCAGAGGCCGACGTGTGGGACCGACCGGTCCCACAGGGCCCACCGGTCGGTCGGCCACGGAGGCCCTATGCTTTCGTCTTCTGCAAGCTACTTCCACTGACCTCCAGGATGCATCTCGACCGTACCTCAAGTCGGTTTGATCCAAGGGCCACGGTTCATTGCCCAGGGCTATATAAGCAGCCCCAGACCCCCCTCTCCAGGCATCTCCATCTTCATTATTCATCTCCACATTAGAAAGTAGGGTTTCAATTAGAAGTAGAGATCCCTCTAGTTGATCGTCTAGTTCTAGTTCTAGTTCATCTTCCAGTTCTAGATCTAGTTCTAGTTCATCATCTAGTTGTAATCTAGAGAGAGAGAAGGAGAGAGCTGAGGAGGAGCCGGATCTGTCGGATCTTCCTCGACATTGTATTGGTGCAACATCTGGTTTGTCTTCAAGTAATCTCCAGGTTCTTCATTTACTATTTCTAAGTATTATATTTAATTTCAGTTCTTACTTTATTTTATTTACTGGATCTCCGCTTGTATTGAGTGCTCTAGTTATCATATGTAATTAGAGTAGTAAGCGTTAGTGTAGACGTGGTGTCTAGACTAGGGTTTACCTGAGTTTGCGACCAATCCTCCGGATAGTTGTGGTAGCTACAGGGGTGATAGCTTTGTAGATTGTTATAATCCACCATGTTAGGATTGGTGTTTTCGTAGAGCTTTTTGGCAGCCTTCTCCCGATTACCCTTTTCCCAGTCTTTTTCGAGAATCGGAAAGGTACTGTTGCTCCGAAGTAAGTAAAGTATAGTGAGCCTTTAATTAGATAGACCTGCTTAGAAAACCCTATATCTTTCTCTAATCGCATTACCATTCTTTTCTTGGACGTTCTTAATTCTTCTAGTACACTTCACGTTCCCCGTGGAAATCGATACCCTGCAATACTCTCGGGTGAAAGCTACATCGGTATTCGTGCGCTTGCGGATTATTCTGTGTGCGTTTAAAATACCCAACAAGCTTTCTGGCGCCGTTGCCGGGGACAGAGTTTATCTCTACTCTTGGTAGCGACGTTAGTAAGTGTCAACACGCGTGCAAGAGTTTCAGAACCTCCTTTTTCATGACTTCACGTATAGCGTTATTAAGTCATCTTTGGGGCTCTCTTGAATAGGGTATCTCAGGATCGAGAGGGATACGATGGGTGCAGAGATTTGGACTAATTCCCTTCAAATCTTGAAGTGAATAGCCAAAGACAGATCGGTGTTTTTCTAAGACAAGGGTTAACCTACGAACTTCCTCTTCAGATAGCTTACTGCTAATGATTACGGGAGTCTCGGGGTCTTTGTTTAGAAAAATGTATCTCAGGCCTTCAGGCAGAGGTTTTAGCTCTGTGGAAGGTCGAGATGGCTTTTCCGATTCGTCTAAGCGAAACGGTTCATCTGTCTCGGCTTCTTCTTCAACAAAGAACTCAGAATCTTCTTCAAAATTAGGCTGAGCCAACTCATAAAGTGTAGAGGTTCTAGCTTGATCGAGAAGATCTAGTTCTGTTGGTTGTTCGGCAATAGAATTCAATGCACGAACGAAAGGTACTGAGTACTCTTTTCCACCGATTTGAGCATTAAAGTGCTCTTGACATGGTCCTTGCAAGGCAAGTATGGACCAAGGTTGTCCTAAGAAGACGTCAAAAAGGACTACATCGAAAATGTAGAAATCTAAGACCATGTCCGCTCCATCTACTTGGATGGGGACCATCTTTAGGATTCCTTCACTTTCCAAGATGTCACCATTTGGGTCTCTTAAACACCATTTAGTTGGATGTCATTGAAGGTCGGGGAATGTTCTGGATACGTAATTACTAGCAAGAACATTAATTCCCATGACAGGGTCGTAAAAGGCAAAGGCTCTTTCTCCCCTAATTGGACAATCTATTATGCTAGGTACTTTATCTATGCGAGGGATGTTTTCTGATACTTCGGCTTCCATTGTCCATTCATGACTCATGCCAGCTGAAAGTTCCAAAAGACGCTCTCGGCTATAGATTCCATCAGAAGACTCAGGAAGTGGTTTGTCGGATGGGAGAGCTTGAACGGAGTAGTTCATAGCATTTCCGTAATCCTCAAACACATCATCCTCTATCTTGCCCAAAAATTCCAGAAGAATTTCTCTCCAAGATGTGGACAGAATAGGCTCTGCTAAGTCCAGCGAGCTAGACTCGAGCTCTTCTTGTTGTTCTACGGTCAAAACTTGGGTTTCTACGACTTCTTCCTCAGGGATTTCATTAGAAACTCCAGTATAAGGAGTATTCTCGAGAATTCTATCAAGAACCTCCTTTCCACCTCGTGGAGAAAGATGAAGAAACGCTCCACCTGACGAATGATCAAGGTGAAGAGCGCTCTCTTTCTCTAGACCGACATAAAAATGCTGAAGGAGCACTGGATCGGGTATGGCTAAATTGGGTCCTGAATTGATTAAACCAATAAAACGGTCCCAAGCCTCCCCTAAGGTCACCTTATCATTTTGTCTAAAGTTCATCACTTCTACTCGTAGTCGTACCACTCGGTGGACAGGGAAATACGTCAAGATAAACTTGGTCCGTAAAGTTCCCCAGTCTCCTCTGGCACATCCCACGGTTCGAGCATGCCATGTTTTAGCTGCTCCCATCAAAGTGAACGGAAACAGCTTCCACTTGACAGTGTCAGGTGAAATGCCCGAAATGTTCAAGCATGCACAGACTTGCTCAAACTCACGTAGATGTATGTAGGGATTTTCTTATCCCGTAAACATGCTCTCCTGAACTTTATTAATAAAGTCAGGGCGCAATTCGTAACTATCGACATATATAGGTTGTGATGATAAATGTGGCTCTAATCGCGAACTCTTAGGAGCTGCGAATTGTAAGATAGATTGATTCTCCATGCGGAGAGGGTAAAGATGATCCTAACTCTAGTCTCAAAAATCAGCTACCGTTCCCCGGCAACGGCGCCAGAAAAGCTTGTTGACACCTGGGTGGCACGGAGAAGAAACCGCAAGCGCACGACTGTCAGTTGTAGCTTTTCACCTCAGAGTATTCCGGGGTATCGAATCCACGAGGAACGCGAAGTGATTTTGAGAAAACTAGGGGGACAAGGATATCTAGGATAGTTGAAGGGAACGGGCACTATCTACTGGGGTAGATCCTAGTTCTATTAGACTTCTAGTGATTTAAGTTCTTTACTAGTGTACTGTGGGCGTACTAGCCTTTACCACTGACTTAGGTTGAACGCTAGCACAACGAGCCCTACTGTTAAACTAGACCAACTACGTGGTGGAATTCAAGGCGCACAGGGCTGTCACCACTTGCTTGCTACCACAGCTTTCCGGGGGCCTAGCCGTATTCACTAGCAATATATAGCCTAAGTACCACACTTAATCTATATACTACTACTACTAGCCCTGTACTAGAACTAGAGCACTTGAAAGTAATATCAAGCAATGAAACAAACACACAAGTACTGAAAGTAAATACTTGAAGATAAAATAGATACTAAGTTACCAAAGTTGAACCACAGAGCAGAGCGAAGCAGGGGTCTCCAACAACTCTGGAGCTCTCCAGACTTCTACTCTTCTCCTCTCCAGCTCCTCTTCTAGTGAGGCACTCACTCTCTCTCTAATCTCTCTAACATAGCAAGTGTGCTACTCTAACCAACTAGTGGGGAATGATGTGAGGCTCTCCGAATGAGAGCTCAAGGGGCCTATTTATAGTGCTAGGGAGCTAGGGGGGTACTTATAGAGTGAGTGGGGGTCGGTTAGGGTTTAGGGGTGGCGCCCGCCACCAAACCCTGGCGCCCGCCACCTCTCAGCAGTCCATCGCAACCGCCATTCATCCAATGGTCTTCATTTGCTCTCCTAAGTGGGTTTGAGGGTCGGTTAGGGTTTAGACACGTGTCCAAAGCCCACTATCTAGGTGATACTCTTCTTAGCCCTTGAATCAAACCGGCTTAGTGTGCAATGGCCAGGATTTGAGCTTGAGGTGACTCCCATGGATCGATGACGTGGCTTGGGCCAGTTTTGGCACGAGTGCCCTGGCGGCCGCCAGGAATAAGTGGCGCCCGCCACCTTACTTAGGCCCAAATGGGCCAGAGTGGCTTGGCATTGCTCCTGGTGCTCTTATTTGGCCCAAATTCCATTATTTCCTGCATTAAGATAAGAAACTATGCACATGTGGAAATAGGTTAGTTATAAACCAAATCTTCTACTTTTTATGTTGTTTTACCTTGGTTTTGGGTGAAATGTTGATGGTGAAATGATGCTTTAAGCACCGTCAACAATCAACTCCTATACCTAATGCATCACAATATAAAATACTCAATTAAATTAATTGTAAATACTTGGAGACTTAAAATGCTCGAGGGCTTGCCTGGGAAGGTTAGTGCTTGTTAGATGATACTTGCTTGGCAAGCATCTCCGCTGTAGCACTTGCTTAACTCTGCATCTTCAGGATAATCCACCAAACGTCTTCGGGTTTAACCTCATCATCACGTCCTTCACGATGTATCTACCGTTACCTAAATGAGATGCGCAATGCAAGCGTATGAATGCAAGGAAAAATGCTTACGAAGAAAACACAAACATTACTAATTACTTCACATAAGCAATCAGGATAACTACTAAACAAGGCATGGCCCAAACACACAACACAACATCATCATTTCAGCAGGTTATAATTAAAGTAAGGTGTAACACACGGTTCATTAATCACTTATAGAGGCTAACTATAACAATCAATCAAGATAATCACTATATACATCACACAAATGAAACACATGTATGCGCATACAACTCCTATTTTAGTTAAGCATTTCAACCATCAGTATCTAACATATTTATATAATACATCAGGTTGATTAATTTAATAATATGGAATGCATAAATTAAATATTATCAATTCATGACATATCATCGAGAAACACATAAGCAACATTAAGCTATAGCAATCAACTTCGGTTCATTTACACAATTTGGACAGCAACATAGCATGTACTTTAAACAGTCATAACTTGAGCTACACATATCCAAATAAGGTGATCCTAGACTTTCTGGAAAGCTAATGAAAATATCTACAACTTTGCTATTATCACTTAAGCATGATTCAGCAATTAAAAAGACCAAACATAACAGACAAGCACTTCTGTCTAAACTTTGGACAGAATATTACATTCATCTTCAAATAACCATAACTAGAAATCTAAAGCACCAGAAGACTTGACATAAGACTTATTAGAAAGCTTATTATGTTGTCTAAAACTTATTTATAATCATCTCAAGATGATTAAGCAGTGATCAAGGCTAACCAACTCAAACAAGTAAATCTATTCAGATTTGGACAGATTCAGACTTCTAACTTTAAACACATGTATCTCAAGTTCTAAACCACCAAAAATAGTGATCCAAGACAATTAAGAAAGCTTGTGAAAAGAACTACAACTCTTCTATTAACACAAAGACATGATTCATAACTTAAACAAGCCAAACAATTCATTCTTTCAGATCTGCACAGAAAGTATGCAAAATCTGACAGCCAACTTGCAAAAACTATAACTTTTGTATTGACCAAACCTACAGCTAGATCATGCAGCTAGATCATGCAATCCTCTACAACTTTTGTATCTCCTAAACTACTCAGCCAAAAATCACGAAATTTTAACAGCAGCTAGATCATGCAATCCTCTACAACTTTTGTATTGACCAAACCTACAGAAAACAATATTTAATTTATGAAATTGTCACACAAACAGAACCTACTCCTGCAGCAATTTCAGAAAAGCAATACATCACTTTATCAACTATTTGATCAACATGAGAGCACACAAATAAATCATTTGAACATTCTTAACAACCAAGAACATGAGTACACAATATATACAATCATTCACACACAACATTCATATACCATCTTCATCAAAAGACAAAGCACAGAGAGGGGGAAAAAGAAAGAGGTCGACCTTCGGAGGGACTGCTCGTCGCGGAGGCTGCTGCCGGCTGCTGCCACTTGTTGTTGTTGCTGCTCGCCCCAGGGAAGGGCACAGACAGGAGGGACGCCATGGAGGGGAGCTGTTGCCCTGGTGCTGCACTCGAGGAGAGGAGGAACAGCAGGGAGCGCCATGGCTGCTACCCTGCTGCTCGACCAAGGTAGAAGGAGAGGGAGGCAGGAGGGCCGGCCAGGAAGGGAACGAGGGAGAGCAGAGCTGCTGCTCGCTGTTTCTGCTGGCACTGAGAGAGCGAGAGGGAGACCGAGGGTGAGCCAAGAGAAGGATGTTTCTTGCGTGAGGGGAAAGAAACGCTCGACTCTTCTTGCGCGAGGGGAAAGGAAAAGTGCGGATACATGGGTGTATGCCGAGTCTCTGAGTGATGAGTGATTGTCAACTGGGATGATGCGCATGTTCTTTGGCTTGTGTTGTGCAGGTGTCGAGCACGGAGACAGTGATCAGAGGCAAGGTGAAGGTCAAGTAGAGACGTGCCATGCCGATGGACCGAGAGTGGCGAAGGGCGGACGTGAGGCTTGGACTGAGGGACCGGTGGCCCGAGGATCAGCTGTGGTGGCTGACAGCCTAGGACAGCGACGAGCGAAGACTTGCGGTCATGTGTTGCCTAAGTCGTGGACTTGGGGACACGTGTCGGTGGACGGGGTGCACGGGCGGTGCATCCCCTTTACAGCTTCGGTTTGGTGGTAGAGCCAGAGAAAAACCGTCGGGTGGACGGTTTCCAGGTTTGGGCCTCAAAACCTGGGCGTGGATGGTTTCCGAGTTTGGCCACAAAACTCGGGCTGAGGACGGTTTCCAGGTTTGGGCCTCAAAACCTGGGTGCTGCGGGTTTGCTGAGTTTGGGTCACAAAACTCAGACGCTGGTGGGCTGGTTTCCCGGATTGGGCCTCAAAACCGGGGGTTGGCTGTGAAGGCTGGTTTCCCGGTTTGGGCCTCAAAACCGGGGGTGCGACGTCCGGGAATAGGACGCAGAGCGGTGGCGGCAATCGGGAGGTTGCGTCGAGGCGACGCTACGAGTTGTGCGGGCGTGGCCGTCGGATCCACCTACCATCGAGTTGGTCCAGAATAACCTTAGGGTTTAGCTGGTTCGCTCTGTAAGTAGTTAGGGGTAGAGTGGGAATTAGGAATAGTTAGAATTAGGATAAGTAGGGGGAGACACCCACCTCCCCATCCATCTCAGTCATTTGCTCTTTGCACTTAGGGTTTCCTCCTCTCCCAATCCCCTGCTGTAGCTAGCTGAGATCCGCAGAGAACCATACCTCTGTGTACTGAAGACCTTGAGGAAGTGAGGCCGTAACCTCACTGTTGTAGCTTGTGCTAGCCACACGGTGGCAGATCGATGTGTTGATTCGCGTTTTGTTCGTGTTCTTCGCGTTCTTCATTTCTCCGTGATTTTCCCGTCACTCAATCTCTCTCCCTACTACATTTTTGCAAAATCCGTTTGAATCAACTTGTTCATTTTTGAAAGGAGATCATTTCCACCGAATGAATTCATCTAACTCCTTGCGAACAAGTAGATTGGGTTGATTTCATTTTCGTGGCATTTTTTCGTTCTTGATCTTCCCCTTTCGATTTCCCGGTGATTGAATCAATTTGAGCGGATGACTTCTTGGGGATAGTCTCCTAACTACTCTGTGATCATCTTCTCCAAGTTTGGGAACGTGGGATTTTGCTTTGGATCGAATTTGGAGAGATTTGCAGAGGAGGCGACTGAAATCGCCCTCTCTGCTCGTTGGCGGACAGTCCGCGGTTTTGACCGGCGGACAGTCCGCGCATCGGGTTTGGCTAGACCAGTGGCCAGACTCCGCGCTGAGGAGGAAGTGATTTTTGAACCGCGGACAGTCCGCCGTTGTGTTTGGCGGACAGTCCGGGAACGTCCAGGGAGGTTCCAGCAGAGTTGTTGTTTCTCGTCTTTCGCCGACGGACAGTCCGCCATCCCCACGCGGACAGTCCGCAGTAGGGGCGGACAGTCCGGGACCCCAGGGCCGGACAGTCCGCGGATTGACTGAAGACTCCGGTTTTGTGTGTTTGCTCTCCCGGCTTCCTCGCTTGGTTTTCGGACTTCTCGTTTGGCCTTGTAGTTGATCAAGGAACCTCTCTAGGTATCTTTGCTACTTGTTAGCATCAGTATTTGGAGATTTCTCGACGTAGCCGTCTATCTACGTTCGAGACTTGGTTTTTGAGGGTCGAACTTGTTCGAGTGCTTTTGCCTTTTGGTTCGCAATCGCCTTGTGGTGCCTCGCTGTGATCCTAGGGATCATCCACCTTCTTCCAAGGGTCGTGGGCATCACGGTTTCGGTTATAGTTCTTGGGGGTTGATTTTGGGACATTTGGCCAAAGTTTCGAGAGAATCTTTTGAGCTCCCATTCACCCCCCCTCTGGTCGCCTTGCTAGTGCTTTCTCGGTCCTTCAATTGGTATCGGAGCGGGTTAAGGATCTTCCACCTTAGCCGGTTCTAGATCCACAAAAGGCGACATGGATCGCGGCGTGGGCAAACCGCCGTTTTTCGATGGGACGAACTATGCGTATTGAAAGATACGCATGTTGACCTATCTGCAGAGTTTGGGTGCTTCCATTTGGGATATTTGCAACTCTGCCGATTACGTTGTCTTGGCTGCTCGTGTGACTCAGCATCAGATCGATGAGCACGATGCCAATAGCCGAGCATGTAATGCTCTTTTCTCATGCTTGAGCATGAGTGAGTTTGATCGCGTTTCTCACCTCGCTATGGCTCGGGAGATTTGGGCCACCCTCATGCGTTTCCATGACGGAACCTCTTAAGTCAAAACCCGACTCTACGAGTCGTTCAAGCGAGAGTATGAGAACTTTCGACATATGCCTGGCGAGAGCATAGAGAGTTTATTCGCTCGCTTTCAGGTGATTGTCAACAGGATGAGGGCCAACAAGGAGCTGTTGCCTTTCGACGATCATGAGATGGCTTTGAAGCTTTTGCATACTCTTGATCGGTCGGTGTGGGATTCCAATGTTCAGGCGATCATCGAATCACCTAACTATGAGACCCTCACGTGCGACGAGCTCTTCAGTAAGCTCAAGTCCAGTGAGATCGATGCCATGGCGAGGGCTTCTTATGAAAATCCTTCTGGCCCATCGATGGCTTTGCTTTCTGGCTCTTCTGCTAACCCCTCTGGAGGCTTTGCTTTGCATTCTCTTCTTTCTATCACAGAGGAGCAGTTGGAGTCTTTTGGAGACGATGAGTTGGCTTTGCTTGCCAACCAGTTCTCGCGGTTTCACAACAACCGCATGAACCGTCGCCGCGGAGGAGGACGCTCAGGATGCTACGAGTGCAGCGACCCCGACCACTTCATCGCCAACTGTCCCAAGAATAACAAGCATTCTGGGAAGGGCAATCATGGGCACAAGTACGACTCCGGCAAGCGCAAGGAGAAGTACGTCCCCGCAAGGCACAAGCGGAAGGGCGGCTTCAACAAGGAGTACATCAAGACCAAGTACTTGGAGAAGGCCCAGGCTGAGCAGCGTGCTTTCTTCACCACGCTCAGCGACGTCAATGACTCAGACGACGACTCCGCTTCCTCAAGCGACAACAAGTCCGAGAAGAAGAAGAGGATCGAGGACAAGCTCAACGACCTCTGCTTCTTCGCCGACGACGAGGGCTTCTGTACCATGGCCCTCGGCAAGGAGGTCGGCGGCGACACTCCTCGGAATGACGACGACGACGACGACACCTCCCAGGTATCTCTGACCCCCGATGAGCTTTCTGCTAAGGTCGAGAAGCTTACTGCCGCGCTCCTTAGTCAAGATAAGTTGCTTAGGCGTGCCGCTAGAGAGCGCAAGGAGTTTAGGCAGAAGTGGGAGGACACGGTGAGGGAGCTTGAGTTTGCTAAGTCCACCGTGGTCGTGTCTGAGGATGTTGAGTGCGAGATGTGCACCACGCACATGACTGACCTTCTCACTTTGAGAGGTAAGTATGCTGCGTTGGTATGAGAGGTGGATGAGCTGAGGGCTAGACCCTCGCTGTTGGGTGCGTGCAAGACTTGTCCTGTCTTGCAATCTGAGTTGGCAGAGAAGAATGCCAAGATTGTGTCTCTTGAAGAGGCCAACTCAGGTAGCACATGTGTGGCTAGGTGTGTTCTTTGTGAGGGTCTGGAGATGGAGATTGCAAACGTGAAGCATGACAAGCTGCAAACCGAGGAAGAAAACACATACCTTCGGACCATCTTGTCATGGGTGTCTTGTGGTGAGCCGCAGCTCGGGATGATGATCTCCCAATTCAAGCGAGCTGCTAGAGGTCCTGGTGTAGGTTTTGCTCCGGGTTTTGATCTTTCTGCTTTTGGGAAGATTGGAGAGTCGAGTGGTTTGAACCCGAGTGAAAAGCCCAACTCCACCAGTACTCCCAAACTTACCAAGCTTCCACCTAAAGAGCCTCTCAAGCCTAACACCAAGGATGGGGTCTTTGTTGAACCTCCAAGAGCTCCACCCAAGAACCAGCAATGGGCTCCCAAACCAAACCACCTCAAGAACAAGTTGGACACCATGTCACCCATCCAGGAGGAGCTTATACCACAGAAGGGCAAAGTGATCCACACCCACAACCGTGTGTACCAACAACCCCCTTTGAGTGCGGTGAGGTACCATTGTGAGCACTGTGGGAGAGATGGACACTTGAGTGAGTTCTGCTTTCGGCGCAAGAGAGAGGCGCGCCGTGCTAGGGAGATGAACAACCCGGACATGTACCATCCTTTCCATGATGTACATGTGCCGAATGTTCAGAGGAGAGCTTCGAGGAGAGCTGCTAGGCCCAGAGGTCCAGAACCTCAAGTTCCCAGGCCTAGGCAGCAGAGGAGAGGACGTGCCCGGCGGGAGCCTGCAGTTGCGGGCTATGGACCCCGTGGCGGTGGCTTTGTAGTTGAGCGTTTTCCCCCACCGCGTTTTGAGTATCGCGATGGACGCTCCTCCCTTAGCGGACCACGTCTTTCTAAACATGGTGATCGCTTCCTCCGTAGGTGTGCTAGGAATGGTTTTTCTGCTGACCGTTCTTTTGAGCAGTCGGCCCAACACTAGTATTCCCTTTACTTCACTAACCCCAGTGTTGGCCCGTATGCTCACCCTATGTCTTTTTATCGATGTAGGTAAAACGATTGGAGAACGTTTGGTTGGTGGATTCCGGGTGTTCGAGGCACATGACCAGAAATGCCAAGTGGTTCTCCAGTCTTAGTTCGGTCGCCGGAAAGGAGTATATCACCTTCGGCGACAACAACAAAGGTAAGGTGCTGTCTCGTGGGTCTGTGCGAGTTAATGAGCACTTTGTGTTGCGCGATGTTGCTCTTGTTTCTAACTTGCATTTTAACCTTCTTTCTGTTTCGCAACTCTTTGTCGACGACTATGAGATTCGTTTTAATCCGAATCTCAGTCGTATTTTGGACCCTCAGGGCAATCTTGTTTGTGTGATTTCGCCCTTTGGGAAAGTCTTTCGTGTGGATTTCTCGAAGTCTTTTGGCATTTCTCGTTGTCTTGTGGCTGGACCTTCCTCTTTTGATCTTTGGAAGTGGCATAGGAGACTTGGACATTTGAGCTTCGACTTGCTTGCAAGGCTTAGTTCACTTGGCCTAATTCGAGGATTGCCCAAGTTGCATATGGAGAAGGATCTTGTTTGCCACTCTTGTAGACATGGGAAGATGGTTGCCGCTCCCCATCATCCAGTGACTCAGGTCATGACCAAGCGCCCTAGAGAGCTTTTGCACATGGACCTTGTTGGTCTGGCTCGGGTGAGCTCGGTTGGAGGAAAGTGGTATGTGCTTGTTGTTGTTGATGACTTTTCGAGATATTCGTGGGTCTTCTTTTTAGCTGAGAAGACCGAGACTTTCTCCTTTGCTCGCAATCTGATTGTACGTCTTCAGAATGAGTTCCCTTTGAACTCAATGCGAGCTATTAGGAGTGATAATGGTTCCGAATTCAAGAATTTGGATTTTGAGAAGTTTTGTAACTCTTTGGGTTTAGAGCATCAGTTTTCTTCCCCCTACACACCGCCACAGAATGGTGTTGTAGAGAGGAAGAATCGGACCCTTGTAGAGATGGCCAGGACGATGCTCGATGAGCATAGGACTCCTAGGCGATATTGGGCCGAAGCTATGAGCACTGCATGCTACATTTCCAATCGCATTTTTCTCCGAGCTTTCTTGAAAAAGACTTCTTATGAGTTGCGTTTTGGAAAACTACCCAAGGTGACTTATTTTCGAGTTTTTGGTTGCCACTGTTTTATACTCAAAAAGGGCAACTTGGACAAGTTTGAGTCTCGTTCTTCTAACGGTGTGTTTTTGGGTTATGGCACTCACACTCGAGCTTATTGTGTACTTAACCTTGACACTAACCGAGTCATGGAGACATCCGATGTCACCTTCAACGAGACCATGGTTTGTCCTTCTTCTTGTTTTGAGCGTGCAGGTGATCATGAGGTTGGTGAGCCTCTTTTTGATGACGAGGATGAGGGTGCTGAAGGTATGGATGATCCAGCACCACCTCCACCTGCTGTGCCGCCAAGAGCGGCTTCTACAATGACTCACGGCCCCAACACTTCTTCTTCCTGGGGGCCGTGGAATGCGCCACCTCGAGCGGTACCCTTTGTACCCGAGGAGGCACCAGCTGTTGTTGAGGGGGAGGCCACTTCGGCAAGGGAGGCGCCATGACACATTCAGCGCCAGCACCTGCCTCAGCAGATGATCGACAGCATCGACGAACGCGTCCTCCGGTCAAGGCAAATCTCTCACTTTGATCATTCTGCATTTGTTGCTGATTTTGAACCCCGGGATGTTGGACACGCTTTGACGGATCCGGATTGGGTCGATGCCATGCATGAGGAGCTTGAGAACTTTGAGAGAAATCGGGTTTGGGTTCTAGTGTCTCCACCTTCTGAGTGTCACCCAATTGGGACAAAATGGGTTTTCAAAAACAAATAGGAAGAAGATGGCCATGTTGTGAGAAACAAGGCCAGACTCGTAGCCCAGGGATATAGTCAGAAGGAGGGGATAGACTATGAGGAAACTTTTGCTCCTGTAGCACGTTTGGAGGCAATTAGGATACTCTTGGCTTTTGCTGCATCCAAAGGTTTCAAACTTTTTCAAATGGATGTCAAGAGTGCCTTCTTAAACGGCTACATAGAAGAGGAGGTGTATGTTAGACAACCCCCCGGTTTCGAAAATCCCAAGTTCCCAAACCATGTCTTTAAACTCCACAAAGCTTTGTATGGTTTGAAACAAGCCCCTAGAGCCTGGTATGATAGGTTGAAAACCTTTTTGCTTGCTAAGGGTTTTAAAATGGGATGTGTAGATAAAACGCTCTTTCTCCTCAAGCAAGGCACTGATACTCTCTTGGTCCAAATTTACGTGGATGATATCATTTTTGGTGGTTCTTCTCACGCTTTGGTTGCCAAATTTGCAGATACAATGAGCAGGGAATTTGAGATGAGCATCATGGGAGAGTTGACATTTTTCCTCGGGTTGCAAATCAAGCAATCCCGGGAAGGGACGTTCGTGCACCAGGGCAAGTACACCCGGGACATTCTGAAGAAATTCGATATGGGTGAGGCCAAGCCTCTTCCAACACCCATGTCGACCACGACGGCCCTGGATGCGGACAAGGAGGGAGAACTAGTGGACCAGAAGGAGTACCGGAGTATGATCGGATCGCTGCTCTACCTGACGGCGACACGCCCGGACATCCAGTTCGCGGTGTGTCTTTGCGCGCGATTTCAGTCGTCGCCGCGCACTTCTCACCGTCAGGCGGTCAAGCGCATAATGAGGTACTTATCCTTCACTCTAGAATTTGGGATTTGGTATTCTGCTTCCTCCACCCTCTCGCTTTGCGGTTATTCCGATGCTGATTTTTGCTGGTTGCCGTATTGATCGCAAGTCCACTTCTGGGACTTGCCAGTTTATTGCTTCTTCTCTTGTATCGTGGTCTTCTCGCAAGCAGTCTAGTGTCGCCCAGTCTACCACGGAGGCTGAGTATGTTGCTACGGCTAGCTGCTGTTCCCAGTTACTCTGGATGATGGCCACTTTGCGTGATTTTGGTCTGAGCTTTTCTCGCGTTCCTTTGCTTTGTGACAGCACGAGTGCTATTAGCGTTGCTAAGAACCCCGTGCTTCACTCGAAGACCAAACACATTGATGTGCGCTTTCATTTTCTGCGAGACCACTATGAGAAGGGTGATATCAACCTTCGCCATGTCGATACTCATCATCAGTTGGCTGATATTTTCACCAAGCCTTTGGACCAATCGACTTTTGCTAGGTTGAGAGGTGAGCTTGGTGTGTGTTTCCCCTTTTAGATGGGGGAAGCATTTTGGATCTTGTATCATAAGACTGACTCTTTTTTGTTTGACTTTGTTTTCTTTTGCACTTTAGCATACGCATTTACATTCTGAGCCTCATGCATATAATCGTTAGAATGTAACTATCCTCTATGTAGTATGCTCCAATGCTTTATGATGCTTGTAGCTTATGCTCATTCTGATCACTGATACATGTTGTGAGCTGAGCTATTTTTGAATGGTGAACTTGCTAATGAACTTAAAACCTGAAAATGTTCACCATCGAGATGTGCAACTAGCCTGTGTAGAATATGTTGAAATCACATTTGCGCTTTTCATATATGCTAGGTTGCTATGTCTCTAGTTCCGAGTTGATCACTTGCTTGGTCTGTTCATATACTGTCTTTAATTTGAACCAAGTTAAGTGAATCAGAAAGATCGAGATGGGATTGCTTGTCAACACATCACAGTTTCGAGACTGTTTCTCATTGCACTTTGAGTTAAACTTGAGCTGTGTAGTGTACGACCGAAACTGTTGCTTTCAGCTTCTGATTGCTTCTGCATAAGCTTCACACAGTTGAAAAGATAGGCAAGACAAGCTTTCAACCTCTCGCAATCACATGCTAAATTCTGAACTTGTGTAATCTTAACCGCTGCAACTCCGATAAAATCTGGATACACAAGTCTATGTTTCATTCTATAGCATGATGATTGAACTTTGCTAGGGGTAGTTCACCTTGTATACATGTTTAGCACTTGTTTGACTTCCGGTCTATACTTGTCTAGTGCTATTTTGATGGTGACTCCTTTTTGGCTAAAATTGCTCACATTGCTCACATGTTCATATTTCGTAATTGGTGATCAGTTTGAGCCTTTGCTAGCATGTGCGCTTCAGTTGTGTCATTGGACCTATCCTGTGCAGAGCATCTTTGCATTCTCTTGACTATATTCCTGAAGCTGCTAACTTGCATTTTGACTCATATGCATTTTGGAAGTGGGAGAACTTCTCTGGTTGGTCGGAGTCCCTCTCTTGTTGGCACTTTCGTTGGTGCAATTTCTGAGGGGGAGAACATTGCTTTTGGCTCCTTTTGCTTGATGGTGCATTTTCAACTAAGGGGGAGAATTTGCAAATCATATGCTTCCTTGAGTTCGGGAGTGTTTTAGTTGTGTGCACTATTCGAGGGGGAGTTTGACCGTAAGGTTTTGGGTATCGAGCTTTCTTGCTAGTTGTGTTGAGCCTCTGTGCCTCTATCTTGAGGGACTAGCATTTTTCTTCGATTTTTCAAAATCGGTATTTGCTAGCGGTGTTGAGCATGTTCTACCTCTTCTTGAGGGCTAGCTTTGCTTTGCTTGGTTGCGTCGAGCCGTTGCCCATGTCTTTGGGGACCAAGTTGTCTTGCTCTTTCCACTTGACCTTCTTCGGCTTGCTATGCTTTTGGGTCATTTGGTCGAGTTCTCTCTTCTCCTTCTTCCTCCTTCTTCTTTCCATTATGATTTGTGTGTGTAGTTGACAATGCACTCATCAAGGGGGAGATTGCGGATACATGGGTGTATGCCGAGTCTCTGAGTGATGAGTGATTGTCAACTGGGATGATGTGCATGTTCTTTGGCTTGTGTTGTGCAGGTGTCGAGCACGGAGACAGTGATCAGAGGCAAGGTGAAGGTCAAGTAGAGACGTGTCGTGCCGATGGACCGAGAGTGGCGAAGGGCGGACGTGAGGCTTGGACTGAGGGACCGGTGGCCTGAGGATCAGCTATGGTGGCTGACAGCCTGGGACAGCGACGAGCGAAGACTTGAGGTCATGTGTTGCCTAAGTCATGGACATGGGGACACGTGTCGGTGGACGGGGTGCACGGGCGGTGCATCCCCTCTACAGCTTCGGTTTGGTGGTAGAGCCAGAGAAAAACCATCGAGTGGACGGTTTCCAGGTTTGGGCCTCAAAACCTAGGCGTGGATGGTTTCCGAGTTTGGCCACAAAACTCGGGCTGAGGACGGTTTCCAGGTTTGGGCCTCAAAACCTGGGTGTTGCGGGGTTTGCTGAGTTTGGGCCACAAAACTCAGATGCTGGTGGGCTGGTTTCCCGGTTTGGGCCTCAAAACCGGGGGTTGGCTGTGAAGGCTGGTTTCCCGGTTTGGGCCTCAAAACAGGGGGTGCGACGTCCGGGAAAAGGACGCAGAGCGGTGGCGGCATGTGGCGGCAATCGGGAGGTTGCGTCGAGGCAACGCTATGAGTTGTGCGGGCGTGGCCATCGGATCCACCTACCATCGAGTTGGTCCAAAATAACCTTAGGGTTTAGCTGGTTCGCTCTGTAAGTAGTTAGGGGTAGAGTGGGAATTAGGAATAGTTAGAATTAGGATAAGTAGGGGGAGACACCCACCTCCCCATCCATCTCAGTCATTTGCTCTTTGCACTTAGGGTTTCCTGCTCTCCCAATCCCCTACTGTAGCTAGCTGAGGTCCGCAGAGAACCATACCTTTGTGTACTGAAGACCTTGAGGAAGTGAGGCCGTAACCTCACTGTTGTAGCGTGTGCTAGCCACACGGTTGCAGATCGATGTGTTGATTCGCGTTTTGTTCGTGTTCTTCGTGTTCTTCGTTTCTCTGTGATTTTCCCATCACTCAATCTCTCTCCCTACTGCGTCTTTGCGAAATCCGTTTGAATCAACTTGTTCGTTTTTAAAAGGAGATCATTTCCACCGAAGGAATTCATCTAACTCCTTGCGAACAAGTAGATCGGGTTGATTTCATTTTCGTGGCATTTTTTCGTTATTGATCTTCCCCTTTTGATTTCCCGGTGATTGAATCAATTTGAGCGGATGATTTCATGGGGATAGTCTCCTAACTACTCCGTGATCATCTTCTCCAAGTTTGGGAACGTGGGATTTTGATTTGGATCGAATTTGGAGAGATTTGGAGAGGAGGCGACTGAAATCGCCCTCTCTGCTCGTTGGCGGACAGTCCGCGGTTTTGACCGGCGGACAGTCCGCGCGTCGGGTTTGGCTGGACCAGTGGCCAGACTCCGCGCTGAGGAGCAACTGATTTTTGAACCGCGGACAGTCCGCCGTTGTGTTTGGCGGACAGTCCGGGAACGTCCTGGGAGGTTCCAGCAGAGTTGTTGTTTCTCGTCTTTCGCCGGCGGACAGTCCGCCATCCCCACGCGGACAGTCCGCAGGAGGGGCGGACAGTCTGGGACCCCAGGGCCAGACAGTCCGCGGATTGGCTGAAGACTCCGGTTTTGTGTGTTAGCTCTCCCGGCTTCCTCGCTTGGTTTTCGGACTTCTCATTTGGCCTTGTAGTTGATCAAGGAACATCTCTAGGTATCTTTGCTACTTGTTAGCATCGGTATTTGAAGATTTCTCGACGTAGCCGTCTATCTACGTTCGAGACTTGGTTTTTGAGGGTCGAACATGTTCGAGTGCTTTTGCCTTTTGGTTCGCAATCGCCTTGTGGTGCCTCGCTGTGATCCTAGGGATCACCCACCCTCTTCCAAGGGTCGTGGGCATCACGGTTTTGGTTATAGTTCTTGGGGGTTGATTTTGGGACATTTGGCCAAAGTTTCGAGAGAAACTTTTGAGCTCCCATTCACCCCCCTCTGGTCGCCTTGCTAGTGCTTTCTCGGTCATTCAAAAAGAAGTCAGGTTGTTTCTTGTGTGAGGGGAAAGAAACGCTCGACTCTTCTTGCGCGAGGGGAAAAGAGAAGAAGCCAGGCGGTTTCTTGCGAGGGGCAGAGGATTCTTGCGCGAGGGGAAAGGATTATTGCACGAGGGGAAAGGATTCTTGCAAGCTCGTTTTTACCATTTTCGACACCGATCCAGGTCTCGGCTATAAAACGGGATTTGTTCCTCTCGATCTATACTACAACTTTCGTTTAAGGCATAGTGACATGCGAACACCCAAAAATACCGTTCAACTCCGGTCAAAGCGGTCACCCGGTAGGATCCAGATTACGGTCTCTCGTTAGTCAGAATATTTTCCGGTCGTCTGCTCCACATGAAACTTTCATAACTTTTGCTCGTGAGTCCATAAATAATTGATTGAGCAGAATTGCAAGACTCGGTTGAACTCAAGTGATATTCTTCACTTAATTCGTGATGATAGGCAAAGTTGTGACTCGTCATTTCATGTGACTTATTGATTCCAAATTTTGCGAAACTTTTCTACCAGTCACTATAGATAGGAACTGAAGCAGGGAACATTAAAAAGTCATGTTTAGCAGTAATGTTGAATATTCCAAAATTGGGCAATCATTATTACTTGTGCTGTTAATTATTTCCGGAATAATTTAAATAGAGGCTCTATTTCCGGGATTGATTCCAAATCTTCAGTCATCACTGACCATACTAGAAATCATCTCTCGATCATCACCTGACAGACCATGTTTGTGTTTAAACTGACTGCTCAACTGACGTCAAACACCTGGGGTGTTACACTAGCCTCGGTGGAGCGTGGCGTTCATTGGGGCGCGGCGGTGGCTCTCGCGGGGCCTAGGTCCGTTCCGGACGGGACATGCGCGCGCTCGTGGTGTTCCCGGAGGGAACTGGGTTGGCGGACTTTCAGGAGCTCATCGAGCAATTCGACGATGCTGCTGAGGCCGTAGTCACTGAGGTCCCTGCGAAACAAGTTATTCGGGAGTCCCGGTAGGAGGGATCGGAGTCGAGGTCTCGGCCGAGGCCCTGGAGCTGCTTGGAACCGGCGACGAGGGCGATGAGCACCTTGGTGTACTCTTCAAGCAGCACCAGCATGGCATCCTGGTGACCTTTTTATCTGTAAAAACTTGTAAATGTTTATGTAATCATTCTTCGGCCATCAAGCCTTCTCGTATCCGTCGTTTGGTCGATGTCACTCGAGCCCCCTTTTGCCTTTGGAACTTTCGTTGGTAGGATTGTCTTCCTGATTCGTGGGACGTTATCGGCGGCCACTGTTTTGGAACATTTGCTTTGTTCCTTGGCGTAGGGGCTTGATGGCGCGACTAGTAACGACGTCGTGTTCTTCTCCTTGAAGATGCGTTCCTTAGCGTGTTACACCACGGACGTCGTTTTCCTTGAGTTGTCGCGGGTGTTTTCCTTTTGTACATGCGCATTGCTCTTAGCGACCTATTTGGGCGCTTGAGTTCGAGTATTGGTTGGTGTTGATCCTGTTCGCCATCTTTGTAAATGGCTCGCACTCACTGGCGAGCTCGTCCTTCCTTCTTTCGAGGGTCGTTGGTCACGACCAAGCCCCCGAACCTCTAGCTCAGCGTGGCTCGCATGACGGTCGGGCTTTCTGGTCCCACCATTGATGCCAGAGCTCGAGGAGGGTGGCCCTGTTTTGCCCGTGATACCACTGGGCTTCGGCAGGCTTTCACACTATTGCGGGATTTGCAGGGAGCGAATCACTGCTAAGCTCTTCTTTTGAGGGTCAGAGTTCAGGCGGTCAGCGAGGTGCGGCGTAAGGCCACCTGCTGCATCAGCGTCTTGATGAGACCCTTCGGTAGGAGTCTTTGAAATACCATCGGTCCTATAGGCGGGTTGCCTCGGTTTGTCCGGTTCGTATCGAGTCTGCGTGTACTTCACCCCTGTCAGGGTGTCAGTGACTTGCCCGGCCTTGGTACCGTCCTCGCACGGCTTGATTTCACGTCGAGCCCTTGCCTAAGACTCAGGTACCCTAGCTTTTGCATTAGCGCACCATCGCACGTCTTTTCCGAACCAGTCGTACCTTTCCTTTTTAAGGAGGTTGTCACGCAAATGCTTCTTTTTTCTGTCGCCTTTCGGGACTTTGTTTAGTTTTTCGCTTGACTGTGTGACAGAACCGACCAATTTATACCAGATTAAGCACCGAAACCTCTACTTTCGCAAAGATTAACATGTACTTAAGCTCGTACAAACCCGGTAGTCCGGAAATCTCGAGGGATTTCAAATTATTTCAACAACAACCAAGACCGTACTAGTTCAGCGAACATGTCCACAAGTTACATCATAGTTTGCACACAATTCAAATACATCGGAGTACGAAACAATATTACAAACCATAGTTTGGAAGTAGTAGCGGAAGCAACATAGTTTTAAAACATAAGTTTACTTGTTCACAATACGGTGCCATATGCCTGATCGGTCTAACAAAAGCATTAGATGAGGATAAGAGTGGACCACGCCCATGGTCTAATCATCACCCGTAACTGGGTACAGGCAGTTCTCACAATAGCCATAGAAGCACTGTCCATCTGCAACAACAAGGGATAAAACCCTGAGTACAAGAAGGTAATCAGCTAGAATTACCCGTCATAAACCAGAAATAATGAGACTCCAAGGATTCATGAAGGCTATATCTGGGGTTGGCTTAACATACCAATTTGCATGAAAGCTTTCTTATGATAAAACCCAAATTTGAGTGTTGGCAGTCACTTTTATAGTTAACCCTGATTAACTAGATTTGCACCTGATCTAGAGCAATCACTGGACTAATTTAATCAAGCAAAAGTGACTATTTTATCAATAGCCTTTCAGATTCAACCTCATAACCATCTTTAGTTCCATAAGTTACTACGATAACACATGCCCAGTCAAGTTACTCACTGTCCAGGAGCGATGGCGATTATAATCGATTCCTACCCAGCTGGGGATAAAATGTCGCACACTCGCCCGATCACACCTTGCCAGGTAGCCATCGGCTGCCACTCAGGAAATTCGAGAACACAACGTGTGGGATGGCCATGGGCCCTTCTACACCGGGGGTTATCTCAATGCCAGGTCGCTCAAGCTATAACTGCCCACGGTCAAGCCAGGTCAATCAGGCCCCCCCTGTCCATGGACCATGCCAGGTTGCTCAGAATAGTTGCCCATGGTACATCTGAGGCCCTGGGTGTTAGGCGTCAACATCTCTATCACCGGCTCGAATAACCTTACTCGGCTTCACAGGAGGTACCCGCACCTGCTCCGTTAAGTGATTGACGCGTTCAAAATGACTGAGGTGTGCCTTCGTCGGGTCCTAATCGACACAGACAGGAGACTACTAGCACACAGAACCCATGTCCTGCTGCTCCTACATCCCGCCCGGTCTCAGTTTAATTACCACACGATTATTTCCATGATAGCACCAAACTAGTCATGAGCAGTATCCACCTATATGCGGGAGACAGTAAATCACCCGACTTTTACCGGTCTAAGGAGACTAAGCATATATCGGCCAAAACTTAAATAGGGATATCAAGATGTTAATTGCGGTGGACAAGGTATAATAATGATGCAACAACGGTAGCAATCAATTCCAATAAACCTAGTGCAACAAGCATATCAGGTTAATTTAGTAAATAATTTGCAAACCATAGGAGTTAGATGCTCCGGGGCTTGCCTCTTTCGAAGTCGGAGGGTCGGTGGTCGTGGCACTCAGGCAAGTCCTCGACGTCTCCTTCTTCGGTCCTCTCGTTCAGGGTCTCCTCCGGACTTGGCTCCTCCTGCGGTTGCGGGTTCTGGGTCTCCACTACCGGTCCTGTATGATGCACAGATATGTGTAAATAGGATGAATGCATATGGGATGCGTGGGTGGTGAGAGTAAGTTAATTCAGGAGATAAGCACATGTCGTCTACTTCATTTTCTTCAACAAGGTAGTCGACATCATCCCACTACCTATTAGCTACTTGCTACCACTTTATCATTTAATCAAGCCTATAACAGCAACCCTCAGATAACAACTTCATAAAAATCCATAAAAATTACTAGGAGCTGACAGCAAGAAATCCAGCTCACTGTCCAAATTTCAAGCTATTTGGAATTAAACCCTATTCTCCATGAAAAGACAAACATCACCATGAAAAGGTGCTTTGAAGTACACATCCTAGCAAAAAGTGTCAAACAACAAATTTCACATTTTTCTACTGAACTTCTTAGTACAAGAGTAGTCTGTAAAAATTACCAAGCTTATATCATTTTTATTTTATTTACTAAAAATCATACAAGAAAATAGCATTTAATCATTTTAATTCTCACTGCCCACATTTCCCATAGAACATACCAATATCATATTTTTTCTAGATTCTACTTAACAACACAAACTTAACAAAACAAGAATCACATTTTTCTGAGCAATACAGACTTTATTATGCATTTAACAAGATTTCAGCCTAAACATAAATTAAATATAACTGCATATAAAATCATCACAAACTGGACATATCATATTTTTCCTAAACATATCTCATCAAGACAAACCTAACAAAATTTATTTCACCTCATATGGACTAATGCAACTCCAGATATGAATTAATCAAGCACATTAAACCAAAAACATTAAAACCTAACTGCTAGCTACACCCGGCCAAACTACACACGGGAGACTGACCAGCGGGCCCCCGAGTCAAGCCGGCCCCACCTGTCATATGCACAGAACAGGGGAGGTCGTTGACCTCGTCGGAGCTCGCCGACGGCGACCTCTCCGGCGAAACCATCACCCCCCTCGGACTCCTCTCACCTTCCCGCGTCGATTGGTGCTAGTCACCGGCCCGGCATTGCGACGGACGAAGCTCGCCGTCGAAAATGGCGGACACGGCAGCGCGGCTTTGCTACGTCGGCCGACTCCGGCCATCCCGAGGCAAAATAACCCTCGGTTTCTACTCCGGCGACTTCTACGAACCTACCCTAAGGCTTGGAAGCTAGGGTTCCTACTCCGAACACCCGAGACCACGGCTTTGCCATCTTCGGCGACCATGGCGAGCGGCGGACGGCGGCGTACCGTGGTCACCGAACCCTAATCGGCTAAACCAACTTCCCCTTCTACTTCCGTGGACCTCACTGACCCTCGAACGGGGGCTAGGACAACATGAAACCCACGGGAAGGAGGTCGACCATGGCAAACCGAACTCGGCGGTCATTGCGGCCATGGCGGGAGCTCATCCCAAGGCTCGCCTAGGGCTTTCTACAGGGCGCTAAAGGCGGCAAAAGGTGCGGGGGCTTACGGCGAAGCTATCTGGGTGGTCGGGCTAGCGTTGAGGCGGTGAGACGGCGGCAAACGGCGGCGAGCGCTCGGTTTCTCCCCCTCTCCGCCCGGGCACCGGCGAGAGCGTGCGGACGGGCTTTGTGCTCGCCACGCCGCGCGCGGACACTGCCCGTCCGGCCCTCGTGCGCCATGCGACAGAGCATCCCTGGCGCGATCGGCCACTGCCGGCATCGATTCAAGGATTCAGTCGGTCATCAGCCGACAGACGGCCTATCTTTGCGCACGATTAACTCCTAATCCATTCGGTGAAAAGCTAAACCATTTGTTCTATTGGGTAGAGCTATGTGCCAACTACAACTTTGATTAATGGATCATGCACTGGTGTGGCCTAAGTTTTGCTCAAGAAAGCTCCAAACATCCCAAGATGAAACTGTTTTGACAGTTATAGGACTTAGGAAAATTTTCCAAGTCTAACTCCTCCAATTCTGCCTTGTGGGCCTCAAAACACTATGTTAGACTCATTTTCATGAGTTGACCCAAAAACAACTTTTGTTCTAGTCTAAAATCTACACACTTTTGGTTTAGGGCACTCATCCATGCAAAGCTTTTATCATAGAGGTCTTTGTTAGTCAAACAAAAGGACTCCTAGGGCTCTATTAGGGCAACTAGGGTTGGAGACTTGATTTAGCCAAAATGACCAACATAAAATTGGCTTCATTTTGACTCCTCAGCAAGGTTAGACTACTTAGGAACTTAACTACTCCAAAAACAAGTCAAACAAGCATCACACCATTGCATGATCAGTATCATCTTAGCACATGAAATGACACTTTACATAAAAGAAGGAACATATGATGATGCTTTATGCTCATGAGATGTCAAGTTATGCATTTAGGGTTGCTTAACACCAAGGGTGTTACAGACTGCCCGCTGTCCCAAGGGAGGACGAGAAAAGTGGGCGTTTGCGTGGTCTTATCGCTACGCCTATGTTTGTTTCACCCTTTGTTTGAGCATCGGGGAAGTTCGTCTGCTTTCGAGTTCTTAGTTCAATCTGGGGGCGCCATTAGCCCCTGGGGGCGATCGCGGCCGGACCTCGACCAGTTTTTCTAAGAACTTGATTGACATTGTCGCCCGCGCTCGAGAACAAAGGTGCATCGCTCATAGGCCAAACGACGAGGCTTTTACTCTAAAATTCCTCAAATAGTTGTTTTATCATATTATCAGAGAACAAATGCGAGTAGAAAAGAGATAGCAACGTATCTTTGCAAGCCGTCGGTGTTGTAGGCTAAGTTTGGACGTGCGTTGCTCTTCCTCTGGTTCCCTTTCTTGGATTTTTCAACAAGGGTATTCTTTGAAGGGGCTTTTTGCAGAGAAACTCACCCCGGGGGTGTGGCGAAATCTGTGCTTGCCCGTGGTTCTTGGGTCATAGGTTAACGTGACTTTTTCGAGCCTTGCTCAAATAGTAATCCCTTTGGAACGAATGGAGCTCTTTTATTTTACTTCCTGGATTACAGAGATACATTGCTGGCGCTCTTTTGGTGGCACTTAGAGGTATACAAAGGAGAGAAAGAGAGGGATTTAGTGTTGAATCCATGAGATCCTATCTCCTTTGTGAGCGGCGAAGGGTCATCAGGGTTGAAGCCTGCTTCGTCCTTGGGCTCAGCCCCTTCCATTTCCTTCTCCGACTCGTTCAGCATGCCCTTTCCAGGGCGGTGTCCTGAACGTTGCGGATACATGGGTGTATGCCGGATCTTGAGATGATGAGTGATTGTCAACTGGGACGATGCGCATGTTCGTTGGCTTGTGTTGTGCAGGTGTCGAGCTCGGATACGGTGATCAAAGGCAAGGTGAAGGTCAAGTAGAGACGTGTTGTGCCGATGGACCCGGAGTGGTGAAGGGCAGACGTGAGGCATGGACTGACGGACTGGTGGCCTGAGGATCGGCCGTGGTGGCTGACAGCCTGGGACAGCGACAAGTGAAGACTTGCGTGTGGACGGGATGCACGGGTGGTGCATCCCCTCTACGTCGTCGGTTTGGTGGTTCAGCCATAGAAAAAACATCGAGTCGACGGTTTCCAGGTTTGGGCCTCAAAACATGGGTGCGGCCGGTTTCCGAGTTTGGGCCACAAAACTCGGGCTGAGGACGGTTTCCAGGTTTGGGCCTCAAAACTTGGGCACTAGCGGGTTTCTGAGTTTGGACCACAAAACTCTGGCGACGGTCGACAAGTTTCCCGATTTCGGCCTCAAAACTGGGGGATGGCCTAGGTTTCTCGGTTTCGGCCTCAAAACCGCGGGGAGGTCCGTGAAAAGGACGAGCGGCACAGTGGCGGCACGTGACGGCATCCGGTGAGGTCGCGTCGAGGCGAAGCTACTTGATGTGCGGGCGTGGCCGTCGGATCAATATC
Source organism: Coix lacryma-jobi var. lacryma-jobi (assembly GCA_009763385.1). Classification (NCBI taxonomy): domain Eukaryota; kingdom Viridiplantae; phylum Streptophyta; class Magnoliopsida; order Poales; family Poaceae; genus Coix; species Coix lacryma-jobi. Next base: position 75,594,915 of record CM019827.1, read on the forward strand.
AACCTCGAGTTGCTCACGAATACACTTAGGGTTAGCCTGCTCGCTCATTAGTTGTAAGGGTAGAAGGGGAATTATTGTATTAGGCTATATAAGGAGAGGCCACCCCTCCCTCCAGACTATCTCAGCCATTGCTATTTTCATTCTAGGGTTCCTGCTCTCCCAATCCCTGCTGTAGCTACTGAGATACACATAGACGGTGAACAATACCTCTGTGTATTTGGATTTTGTGGAAACGGGACCAGATTCCCGTTGTCTCCTCGTGGGGATGAATTTTGGCTAGCAATTCGTGGTCTTGATTCGCGTTTTGAACTTGTTCTTTGCGTTCTTTGTTTCTCCACGATTTTCCCGTCACTCGATCTCCCTCCTCGCTGCGTCTTTTTCGAATCCACTTGAATCCACTTGTTCTTTGAAGTGAGGAGAACATTTCCACCGAAGGAATTCATCTCCACCCTTACGAACAAGTAGATCGGGTCGATTCAAGTTTCGTGGCGCTTTTCTGGTTCATACACCTTCCCTTTCGATTTCCCGGAGTTTGAGTCGATTTGAGCGGATGATTTATTGGGGATAGTCTCCTAACTATCTTGTGATCATCTTCTCCAAGTTTGAGATCGTGGGATTTTGATTTGGATCGGATTTGGGTAAAGGGCGACCGAAATCGCCTTCTCTGGGCACTCGCGGACAGTCCACTGCTGTGCCCGCGGACAGTCCATGCATCGGGACTTGGCCAGATCAGTGGCCACGAGTCTCGGCTGTTTGAGTCTAGGTTGACCGGCGGACAGTACGCCGTTGCAATCCGCGGACAGTCCGGGACTGTCCAGAGCTGTTTCAGTAGAGGTGTTTTTTTGCTCCGCCGCTGGTTCCCGCACAGTCCGCCGTTGGGCAGACAGTCCGCGGTCCGAACCCCGGACAGTCCGGGACTCGTCTGTGTGCTGATTTTTAGTACGTTTGCTCTCCCGGCTTTTCAGCTTGGTTTTCGGACTTCTCGTTTGGCCCTAGAGTTAACCAAGGAACCTCTCTAGGTATCTTTGCTACTTGTTAGCATAGGTATTAGGCGTTCGGGAGTCAGTTTTTGGGGTCAAACTTGAGCTGGAGCTTTAGGCGTTTAGCTTGCTCTGGTTTGGTGGTGCCTCGCTGTGATCCTAGGGATCATCCACCCTCTTCGAAGGGTCAAGGGCATCACGTGTCGATCAAAGCTTTTTGGGATTTCATTTTTGGGACAGAGGCCAAAGTTTCGAGAGAAATTTTTAGGCTCCCATTCACCCCCCCCCTCTGGTCGCTTTCTGGTAGAGTTCTCGGTCCTTCAATTGGTATTAGAGCATGTTAAGGATCTTCCACCTTAGCCGGTTCCAGATCTACAAAAGGCGACATGGATCGCGGCGTGGGCAAACCAACATTTTTTGATTGGACGAACTATGCGTATTGGAACATACGCATGTCGGCCTATCTCCAGAGTATGGGTGCTTCTATCTGGGATATTTGCAACTCTGCAGATTACATGGTCTTGGCTGCTCGTGTGACTCAGCATCAGATTGATGAGCAAGATGCCAATAGCCGAGCCCGCAATGCTCTTTTCTCCTGTTTGAGCATGTCTGAGTTTGATTGCGTTTCTCACCTCGCTACGGCTCGGGAGATTAAGCTACCCTCATGCGTTTTCATGAGGGAACCACTCAAGTCAAAACCCGTCTCTACGAGTCGCACAAGCGAGAGTATGAGAACTTTCGACACATGCCTGGCGAGTGCATAGAAAGTTTATTCGCTCGCTTTCAGGTGATTGTCAACAGGATGAGGGCTAACAAGGAGCTGTTGCCTTTCGACGATCATGAGAGGGCTCTCAAGCTTTTACACACTCTCGATCGGTCGGTGTGGGACTCCAAGTTTCAGGCGATCATCGAATCGCCTAACTATGAGACTCTCATGTGCGACGAGCTCTTTAGTAAGCTCAAGTCTAGTGAGATTGATGCCATGTCGAGGGATTCTTATGAAAACCCTTCTGGCCCATCGATGGCTTTGGTTTCTGGCTCTTCTGCTCAAACCTCTAGAGCCTTTGCTTTGTCATCCCTTCTTTCTGTTACAGAGGAGCAGCTGGAGTTAATGGCGGACGACGAGTTGGCCCTACTTGCCAACCGGTTCTCGCGGTTCCACAACTACTGCATGAACCGTCACCGCGGAGGAGGACGAGGTGGCTGCTAGGAGTGTGGAGGCTCAGACCACTTCATCGCCAATTGACCGAAGAAGAACAAGCAAGTCTTCGGCAAGGCGGATCATGGCCACAAGTACGACTCCAGGAAGCGCAAGGAGAAGTACGTCCCCGCCAAGCACAAGCGGAGGGGCGGCTTCAACAAGGAGTACATCAAGGAGAAGTACTTGGAGAAGGCCCAGGCCGAGCAGCGTGCCTTCTTCGCCACGCTCAGCGACGTCGATGACTCAGATGACGACTCCGCTGCATCAAGCGATGATGAGTTCGAGAAGAAGAAGAAGAAGATCGAGGACAAGTTGAACGGTCTTTGCTTCTTCACCGACAACGAGGGCTTCTGCACCATGGCTCTTGGTGATGAGGTCAACGGCGAGCTAGAGGAGATCCCTCGGGACGACGACGACGACGACACCTCCCAGGTAAGGCGATTGGAGAACATTTGGTTGGTGGATTCCGGGTGCTCAAGGCATATGACTGGAAACGCCAACTGGTTCTCCAGTCTTAGTCCAGTTGCCGGAAAGGAGTTTATCACCTTCGGCGACAATAGCAAAGGTAAAGTGTTGTCTCCTGGGTCTGTGCGAGTTAATGAGCACTTTGTGTTGCATGATGTTGCTCTTGTTTCTAACTTGCATTTTAATCTTCTTTCTGTTTCGCAACTCTTTGATGATGACTATGAGATTCGTTTTAAGCCGAATCTCAGCCGTATTTTAGATCCTCAGGGCAATCTTGTGTGTTTGATTTCGCCCTTTGGGAAAGTCTTTCGTGCAAATTTCTCGGAGTAGTTTGGAATTTCTCGTTGTCTTTTGGCTGGACCTTCCTCCTCTGATATTTGGAAGTAGCATAGGAGACTAGGTCACCTGAGCTTTGACTTGCTTGCAAGGCTTAGTTCACTTGGCTCAATCCGAGGATTGCCCAAGTTGTGCATGGAGAAGGATCTTTTTTGCCATTCTTGTAGACATGGGAAAATGGTAGCCGCTCCCCACCATCCGGTGAATCAGGTTATGACTAAGCGCCCTGGAGAGCTTTTACACATGGACCTTGTCGATCCGGCTCGGGTGAGCTCGGTTGGTGGGAAGTGGTATGTGCTTGTTATTGTCGATGACTTTTCGAGATATTCGTGGGTTTTCTTTTTAGCTAAGCAAACTGAGACTTTTGCTTTTACTCGCAATTTGATCTTGCGACCTCAGAACGAGTTCCCGGAGAACTCGATGAGAGCTATTCGTAGCGATAATGGTTCCGAGTTTAAGAACTCGGAGTTTGAGAAGTTTTGTAACTCTTTGGATTTAGAGCATCAGTTTTCTTCCCCCTACACACCGCCACAAAATGGTGTTGTAGAGAGGAAAAATCGGACTCTTGTAGAGATGGCCAGGACGATGCTCGATGAGCATTGGACTCCTAGGCGGTATTGGGCCGAGGCTATTAACACTGCATGCTACATTTCTAATCACATTTTTCTCCGTGCTTTCTTGAAGAAGACTTCTTATGAGTTGCGATTTGGAAGCAACCCAACGTGAGTTATTTTAGAGTTTTTGGTTGCCACTGTTTTATACTCAAGAAAGGCAACTTGGACAAGTTTGAGTCTCGATCTTCTGACGGTGTATTTTTGGGTTATGGTAATCATACTCGTGCATATCGTGTACTTAACCTTGATACTAACTGAGACATGGAGACATCCGATGTCACCTTCGACGAGACCATGCATTGTCCTTCTTCTAGATTTGAGCGTGCAGGTGATCACGAGGTTGGCGAACCTCTTTTTGATGATGAGGAAGAAGGTGATGAAGGGATTGATGATCCAACACTTCCTCCACCTGCTGTGCCGGTTGGGTCGACTTCGACCATGACTGCTCGTGGCCCCGACCTATCTTCTTCCACTACATGGGGGCCGTGTGATCCACCACCTCAGGCAGTACTGCTTGTACCCGAGGAGGCACCAGCTACAGTTGAGGGGGATGTTACTTCAGTAAGGGAGGAGCCACGACACATTCAGCGTCAACACCCTCCTCAACAGATGATCGGCAACATCCACGAATGCGTCACTCGGTCTAGGTCACAACAAATCTCCCACTTTGCTCATTCTGCATTTGTTGCTGATTTTGAACCCTGAGATGTTGGACACGCTTTATCTGATCCGGATTGGGTCAATGCCATGCATGAGGAGCTTGAAAAGTTTGAGAGAAATCGGGTTTGGGTTCTTCTTCCTCTTCCTCATGAGTGTCACCCTATTAGGACAAAATGGGTTTTCAAAAACAAACAAGGAGAAGATGGCCAAGTTGTGAGAAACAAGGCCAGACTTATAGCCCAGGGGTATACTCAGAAGGAGGGGATAGATTATGAGGAGACTTTTGCTCCTGTAGCTCGTTTGGAGGCAATTAGGATCCTCTTGGCTTTTGCTGCATCCAAAGGTTTCAAACTTTTTCAAATGGATGTCAAGAGTGTCTTCCTAAACGGCTACATAGAAGAAGAGGTGTATGTGAAACAACCTCCCGGTTTCGAAATCCCAAGTTTCCAGACCATGTTTTTAAACTTTACAAAGCTTTGTATGGTTTGAAACAAGCCCCTAGAGCCTGGTATGATAGGTTAAAAACCTTTTTGCTTGCTAAGGGTTTTAAAATGGGATGTGTGGATAAAACTCTTTTTCTCCTCAAGCAAGGCAATGACACTTTATTGGTTCAGATTTACATGGATGATATCATTTTTGGTGGTTCTTCTCATGCTTTGGTTGCCAAGTTTGCAGATACTATGAGCAGGGATTTTGAGAAGAGCATGATGGGCGAGTTGACGTTTTTCCTCGGATTGCAAATCAAGCAATCCCGAGAGGGGACATTCGTGCACCAGGGCAAGTACACCAAGGACATCTTGAAGAAGTTTGATATGGGTGAGGCCAAGCCTCTTCCAACACCCATGTCGACCACGACGGCTTTGGATGTGGACAAGGATGGATAAGCTGTGGACCAGAAAGAGTATCGGAGTATGATCGGGTCGCTGCTGTACCTGACGCCGACACGCCCAGACATTCAGTTCGCGGTGTGCCCTTGCGCACGCTTTCAGGAGTCGCCGCGCACTTCTCACCGTCAGGCGGTCAAGCGCATTATGAGGTATCTCTGTTTCACACCTGAGTTCGGGATTTGGTATTCTGCTTCTTCTACCCTCTCCCTTTGTGGTTACTCGGATGCTGATTTTGCTGGTTGCCAACTTGAGCGCGAGTCCACTTCTGGGACTTGTCAGTGTTTGGGTTCTTCTCTAGTGTCTTGGTCTTCTTGCAACTAGTCTAGTGTCGCTCAATCCACCACAGAGGCTGAATATGTTGCTGCGGCTAGCTGCTGTTCCCAGTTGTTGTGGATGATGGCCACTTTGCGTGATTTTGGTCTGAGCTTTTCTCGAGTTCCATTGCTTTGTGACAACACGAGTGCGATTAGCGTTGCTAAGAACCTTGTGCTGCATTCTAAGATCAAACACATTGATGTGCGCTTTCATTTCTTGCGAGACCACTATGAGAAGGGTGATATCGATCTTCACCATGTCGATACTCATCTTCAGTTAGCAGATATTTTCACCAAGCCTTTGGAACAATCAACCTTTGCTAGGTTGAGAGGTGAGCTTGGTGTGTGTTTCCCCTTTTAGTTGGGGGAAACATTTTGGTCATTGTATCATAGACTGACTTCTTTTATTTTGTTCTTGTTTTGGCTTTTGCATTTCTTCACTCGAGCTTCATGTCTATAATCTGTAGTATGAATCTATGCTCTGATTAGTGTATGCTCTAATGATATATGATGATGCATGTAGCTTAGGATCTTTTTGATCATTGATACATGTTGTGATCTGAGCTACTTTTCAGAACTGTGAATACGCTTAATTCAACATAAAATTTGAAACATGTTCACCATTGAGTTTGGCAACTAGCATGTGTAGAAGGTGTTGAAGTCACTTGTGCTTTACATATATGCTAGGTTGCTATGTCTCTAGTTATGAGGCCTTCACTTGCTTGGTGTGTTCATATTCTATTAAAATTTGAACCATGTCTAAGTGAATTGAAAAGATTGAGATGGGATTACTTGACAACACATCACGGTATCGAGACTGTTTCTCATTGCACTTTGAGTCAAACGTGAGCCGTGTAGTGTAAGACCGAAACCGTTGCTTCAAGCTTCTGATTGCTTATGCATAGGCTTGGCTCGGTTGAAAAGTTAGGCAATGTCAAGTTTTCAACCTCTCGCAATCACATGCAGAAAATTTAAACTTGTGTAATCACCGCTGCAACTATGTTTCATTCTACAGCATGGTGATTGAACTTTGCTAGGGATAGTTCACCTTGTATATATGTTTAGCACTTGTGTAACTTCCTGTCTATACATGTTTGATGCTATTTTGATGGTGAAACCCTTTTCTGAATGGCTTAAAACTGCTCACTTTGCTCATATGTTCATATTTCGTATTCTGTGATCAGCTTGAGCCTTTGCTGACACTTATGCTTATTGTTGAATCGTTGGATCAGCATTTTTTAGAGCATCTATTCTTTCTATCGACTATATACCTGAAGCTGCTAACCTGCAATTGTAACTCATATGCATTTGCCTTGTTGTGTGCATTTTCAACTAAGGGGGGGAAATTTGACAAATCGTGTCCCTAGTTGTGTGCACTATTGTAGGGGGAGTATGCGTGGCTTGTTTAATTTGACAAGTTTTGTTGGTCAATTGGTTCGAAGCTTTTTTTTCAATTGGTTTGGAGAGATTTTCAGCTTGTGTGTTTTTTCAATTGGTTTGGAGCGGTTCTGCTAGTTGTGTTGAGCCTTTGCCTCTTTCTGGAGGGACTAGCTTGTCTTTGTCTCTTTTGCTCCGACTACCTTCTTGCTAGTGGTGTTGAGCCTGTTCTACCTCTTCTTGAGGGCTAGCTTTCCTTTGCTTGGTTGCGTCGAGCCGTTGCCCATGTCTTTGGGAACCAAGTTGTCTCGCTCACTCCATTCGACTTTTCCTGGCTTTGCTTCGCTTTTAGTCAACTGGTTGAGCTCGCTTACTCCTTCTTCCTTCCTTCTTCTATCTTCATATGATTTGTCTTGGTAGTTGATAATGCACTCATCAAGGGGGAGATTGCGAATACATGGGTGTTTGCCGGATCTTGAGATGATGAGTGATTGTCAACTGGGATGATGCGCATGTTCTTTGGCTTGTGTTGTGCAGGTGTCGAGCTCGGATACGGTGATCAAAGGAAAGGTGAAGGTCAAGTAGAGACGTGCTGTGCAAATGGACCTGGAGCGGTGAAGGGCAGACGTGAGGCTTGGACTGACGGACCGGTGGACTGAGGATCGGTCGTGGTGGCTGACAGCCTAGGACAGCGACAATTGAAGATTTGCGTGTTGACGGGGTGCACGGGTGGTGCATCCCCTCTACGGCGTCGATTTGGTGGTGAGCCTCAGAAAAACCACTGAGTGGACGGTTTCTAGGTTTGGGCTTGAAAACCTGGATGCGGCCGGTTTCCGACAAAACTCGAGCTGAGGACGGTTTCTTGGTTTGGGCCTCAAAACCTGGGCACTGGCGGGTTTCTGAGTTTGGGCCACAAAACTCAGGCGACGGATGACAGGTTTCCCGGTTTAGGCCTCAAAACCGGGGGATGGCCCAGATTTCCCGGTTTCGGCCTCAAAACCGGGGGGAGGTCCGTGAAAAGGATGAGCGGCGTAGTGGCGGCACGTGGCGGCATCCGGTGAGGTCGTGTCGATGCGAAGCTACTTTATGTGCGGGCGTGGCCGTCGGATCAATATCAACCTCGAGTTGGTCAGGAATACCCTTAGGGTTAGCCTGCTCGCTCATTAGTTATAAGGGTAGAAGGGGAATAATTGTATTAGGCTATATAAGGAGAGGCCACCCCTCCCTCCAGACTATATCAGCAATTGCTATTTTCATTCTAGGGTTCCTGCTCTCCCAATCCCTCCTGTAGCTACTGAGATCCGCAGAGACGGTGAACAATACCTCTGTGTATTTGGATTTTGTGGAAACGAGACCGGATTCCCGTTGTCTCCTCGTGGGGATGAATTTCGGCTGGCAATTCATGGTCTTGATTCGCGTTTTGAACTTGTTCTTTGCATTCTTCGTTTCTCCATGATTTTCCAGTCACTCGATCTCCCTCCTCGCTGCGTCTTTTTCGAATCCACTTGAATTGACTTGTTCTTTGAAGTGAGGAGAACATTTCCACTGAAGGAATTCATCTCTACCCTCATGAACAAGTAGATCGGGTCGATTCAAGTTTTGTGGCGCTTTTCCGGTTCATACACCTTCCCTTTCGATTTCTCGGAGTTTGAGTCGATTTGAGCGGATGATTTCTTGGGGATAGTCTCCTAACTATCTTGTGATCATCTTCTCCAAGTTTGAGATCGTGGGATTTTGATTTGGATCGGATTTGGGAAGATTTGGGTGAAGGGCAACTGAAATCGCCTTCTGTGGGCACTCGCGGACAGTCCGCCGCTGTGCCCGCGGACAGTCCGCGCATCGGGACTTGGCCAGATCAGTGGCCGCGAGTCTCGTCTGTTTGAGTCCAGGTCGACCGGTGGACAGTCCGCCGTTGCAATCCGCGGACAGTACGGGACTGTCCAGAGCTGTTTCAGCAGAGGTGCTGTTTTGCTCTTTTGGCCAGCGGACAGTCCGTCGCTGGTTCCTGGACAGCCCGCTGTTGGGCAGATAGTCCGCGGTCCGAACCCCGGACAGTCCGGGACTCGGCTGTGTGCTGATTTTTAGTGTATTTGCTCTCCCGGCTTTTCGGCTTGGTTTTCGGACTTCTCATTTTGCCCTAGAGTTAACCAAGGAATCTTTCTAGGTATCTTTGCTACTTGTTAGCATAGGTATTTGGAGTTTTCCCGACGTAGCCTTCCATCTACGTTCAGGAGTCAGTTTTTGAGGTCAAACTTGAGCCGGAGCTTTAGGCGTTTGGCTTGCTCTCGTTTGGTGGCGCCTCGCAGTGATCCTAGGGATCATCCACCCTCTTCCAAGGGTCGTGGGCATCACTTGTCGATCAAAGCTTTTTGGGGGTTGATTTTTGGGACAGGGGCCAAAGTTTCAAGAGAAATTTTTAGGCTCCCATTCACCCCCCTCTGGTCGCTTTCTGGTAGAGTTCTCGGTCCTTCAAACGTGTCGGAGAACTAGACGTGGCGTGCGCGTCATCGTGTTGATGGGATACGAAGACGATAGGCACGAGTCCAGCGACGGCGATGAGTCGCGAGGACCTTCTGCCATGAATGATTTCCTCATTGTTCGAGGAAGGTAGAGGTGGGGCTGCCGGGCTCGTCTTGCCCTGCTGCGTGTCACCTTTCTGCCAATCCTGGAGGAAACGGCAACCCTGCAAACTGGAGTTGTAGCACCAGCTCGCCGGTGGTGATGCAGTTCAGGCGAAGACCTTGCCGGTAGTGGCAAGTTCTTCGGCTTGCCCGGTTATGCCACGGGGGGCATGGGAGGCGTTTCCGTGTTGCTGATCTCCCGAAAAACCACCACCGCCTTCCGTGGCAGCCCAAGGGAGGAGGCGACTGGTTCCATTCCACTCAACATCCTCTTTAGCTGCGCGGGTTCCTGGGCGACATGCATGTCGTCGGCAGGCTCGAGCGAGCTTAGAAGGAGGGTAGTGGAAGCGGAGCCAACCTCCTCCCCGTGCCTCCTGTTTCTCCTCCCGGGGCTGGCTCCTCCTCTCCGCCTGATGTAACATCAGCGAATGGAGAGGGGAAGCAGCATGGGGAGGTGAAACGAGGCGTGACGTAACATCAGTGAATGAAGATGTTCACTAATGGTGGTCCTTCATGGTCCCTTTGCGGGATCTGAGAAGAGCCATGGTCTGCGCAAGGGACCTGCGGAGGCTCCGAGTGCCTCTCCAGTCATGGCGAGCAGCGCTCGGCCACATCGAGGATGAGCCGCGCCTCCGGGGCTGAGCGGAGGTGTAGTCGTCAGGCAAGAAAAATGGGGATGTGGAATCTGCCAACCGGAACGAACTGTGGGAAGTCGTTAGAGACACGCGCCGCCCCTACCTGGCGCGCCAACTGTCGGTGTTTCGGACCCGGGGGTCTACACCGGCGAGTGAATTTGCATGCGCGTGTTCCCTGATCCGGATGGTGATGCAAGAAGTATACAGGCGGTTTATCCTGGTTCGGGCAAGAGAAGGCCCAACGTCCAGCAGGGGAGAGATTGTATTATCTTGCACCGAAGTGCTAGTACAGGGGCGGTTACAAGCGTGAACGAGAGAGAACAGGGTGTCTGGAGGAAGGAATTTGAACTAGGGAACTGACTCCAGAGTTCTAGACTATAGTGGAGAGCTTGAGAGCTTGAGTGCTTGAGTACTTGAGTGAACCTGCCCTATCCTAAGCCCTGGCGTCCCCTTTTATAAGAGAAGAGGAGGCACAAAGTCACACAGTTCTAGGGCTGTCGTAGGTGATGATGTCAATGGTGACGTTGCTGATGACGATGCCGGTCACGTCAGTGCCGCTGTAGCGACGTGCTTGACAATGGCGGTGAAGGACGAAGCCCATGCGCCGGTGTGCGCAGAAACGTCATATCGGGAGTTGTTGGAGGGCTGACCAGTCCTGGTGGAGCCATGCTCGAGGGTGAGATCGAGGCCCCCGCGGACGAGTCCGAGGCCGACGCCGAATGGGTCGAGCTAGAAGCTAAGCGCGATATGCGGAGACAAATATGCCTCGAGGGGGGCCTTCTAGGGGGTACAGTGTGCGGCGTGGGATGTCAACTCTGCACGACGTGCTTGTTTTCCGGGTACGGGCGGTCAGAGTTTGATTTTACTGAGGTACGGTCAACTGTGGTACTTGCTGTAACCACGCGGGTCTGACCGGAGTGGGTATGATGCATTTAATGCTTCTGGGGTCGTACAAGTGGTAGGTACGAGGTAGTTGAGGCTTGCTTCCTTCGCTAGGAAGTCTTGGTGGTTTGTGCTCGACCCCCATCGTGTGGAGGGTCGAGGATGTATGGCGAGGCGTTCGCTCGAGGCCTGGCTTGGAGGGCTCGGGCGAGACAGAGAACGTACGTTCGCTCGAGGCCTGGCTTGGAGGGCTTGGGCGAGACGGAGAATAAGCGTTCGTCTGCGGCCTGGCTCGGAGGGTTCGGGCGAGATGCTAGGATCGTTGGGCCACAGCGGCCTGCTTCCTCTCGATGGGCTTTTGGCCTGGTGGGCTAAGTAGCGTCGGTTATCTTCTTGGCCCTGGTTGTGTTTTTCTTAATCGAGGTTTTGGGGTACCCCTTTTTCATACCATCGACAATGCTCATCTCAAATTCCCTGCTCATTGTATCTGCAAACTTGGCAACCAAAGAATGAGAAGAACCACCGAAAATGATATCATCCACATAAATCTGAATCAAGAGAGTGTCATTGCCTTGCTTGAGGAGAAAAAGAGTTTTATCCACACATCCCATTTTAAAACCCTTAGCAAGCAAAAAGGTTTTCAACCTATCATACCAGGCTCTAGGGGCTTGTTTCCAACCATACAAAGCTTTGTGAAGTTTAAAGACATGGTTTGGAAACTTGGGATTTTCAAAACTGGGGGGTTGTTTCACATACACCTCTTCTTCTATGTATTCGTTTAAGAAGGCACTCTTGACATCCATTTCAAAAAGTTTGAAACCCTTGGATGCAGTAAAAGCCAAGAGGATCCTAATTGCCTCCAAATGAGCTATGGGAGCAAAAGTCTCCTCATAGTCTATTCCCTCCTTCTGACTATATCCCTGGGCTAAAAGTCTGGCCTTGTTTCTCACAATGTGGCCATCCTCTCCTTGTTTGTTTTTGAAAACCCATTTTGTCCCAATAGGATTACACTCAGGAGGAGGTGGAACTAGAACCCAAACCCGATTTCTCTCAAAATTTTCTAGCTCCTCATGTATGGCATTGACCCAATCTGGATCAGACAAAGTGTGTCCAACATCTCGGGGTTCAAAATCAGCAACAAATGCAGAATGAGCAAAGTGAGAGATTTGTTGTGACCTTGACCGAGTGACACGTTCGTTGATGTTGCCGGTCATCTATTGAGGAGGGTGTTAGCGCGGAATGTGTCGTGGCGCATCCCTAGCTGAAGTGACCTCCCCCTCAACTGTAGTTGGTGCCTCCTCGGGTATCACTGGCAAACCCCGAGGTGGTGGATCGACCGGCCCCCATGTAGTGGAAGAAGATGGGTCGGGGCCGCGAGTAGTCATGGTCGAAGTCTATCCCAAAGGAATAGCAGGTGGAGGAAGATCTATATCATCTATCTCTTCAGCTCCATCTTCCTCATCATCAAAAAGGGGTTCGCCGACCTCATGATCACCTGCACGTTTAAATCAAGAAGAAGGACAATGCATGGTCTTGTCGAAGGTGACATCGAATGTCTCCATGACTTGGTTAATGTCAAGGTTAAGTACACGATATGCATGAGTATGACTACCATAACCCAAAAAGACACCATCAGAAGAGCGAAACTCAAACTTGTCCAAGTTGCCTTTCTTGAGTATAAAACAATGACAACCAAAAACTCTAAAATAAAGCACTTTGGGTTGCCTCCCAAATCGCAACTCATAAGAGGTCTTCTTCAAGAAAGCACGGAGAAAAATGTGATTGGAAATATAGCATGCAGTGTTAATAGCCTCGACCGAATACCGCCTAGGAGTCCTATGCTCATCAAGCATCGTCCTAGCCATCTCAACAAGGGTCCGATTTTTCCTCTCTACAACACCATTTTGTGGCGGTGTGTAGGGGAAGAAAACTGATGCTCTAAACCCAAAGAGTTACAAAACTTTTCAAAGTCTGAGTTCTTAAACTCAGTACCATTATCGCTATGAATAGCTCTCATTGAGTTCTTAGGGAACTCGTTCTGAAGACACAAAATCAAGTTGCAAGTGAAAGAGAAAGTCTCAGTTTTCTTAGCTAAAAAGAAAACCCACGAATATCTCGAGAAATCGTCAACAACAACAAGCACAAACCACTTCCCACCAGCCGAGCTCACCCGAGCCGGACCTACAAGATCCATATGCAAAAGCTCTCCAGGGCGCTTGGTCATAACTTGATTCACAGGATGGTGAGGAGCAACAACCATTTTCCCATGTCTACAAGAATGGCAAACAAGATCCTTCTCCATGTGTAAGTTAGGCAATCCTCGGATTAAGCCAAGTGAACTATGCCTTGCAAGCAAGTCAAAGCTCAAGTGACCAAGTCTCTTATGCCATTTCCAAAGATCAGAGGAGGATCCAGCCAAAAGACAACGAGAAATGCCAAAAGACTCCGAGAAATTCGCACGAAAGACTTTCCCAAAGGGCGAAATCAAACATAAAAGATTGCCCTGAGGATCCAAAATACGACTGAGATTCGGCTTAAAACGAATCTCATAGTCATCCTCAAAAAGTTGAGAAACAGAAAGAAGGTTAAAATGCAAGTTTGAAACAAGAGCAACATCATGCAACACAAAATGCTCATTGACTCGCACAGAACCACGGGATAGCACTTTACATTTGCTATTGTCACCGAAGGTGATAAACTCCTTTCCGGTGACTGGACTAAGACTGGAGAACCACTTGGAGTTCACGGTCATATGCCTTGAGCATCCGGAATCCACCAACCAAACGTTCACCAATCGACTAACCTACATCAATAAAAAGACATAGGGTGAGCATACGGTCCAACACTAGGGTTAGTAAAATGGGAAGTGTACCAGTGTTGTCCCGGCTGCTCAAAAGAACGGTTAGTAGAAAAACCATTCCTAGCATACCTACGGGGAAAGCGATCACTACGCACAGGAAAACGTGGTCCGCTAGGAGGAGAGCGCTCACCGCGATAGCCAAAACGCGGTGGGGGGTAACGCTCAACAACAAATCCACAGCCACGGGGTCCATAGCCTACAAAACTAGGATCCCGCCGGGCAAAACCTGCTTGTGGCCTAGGACCTTGAGGCATTGGACCTCTAGGCCTAGCAACCCTCCTTTGAACGTTTGGCACATGTACATCATGGAAAGGATGGTACATGTCCGTGTTGTTCATCTCCATTGCACGATGCTCCTCTCTCTTGCGCCGAAAGCAAAACTCCCTCAAGTGTCCATCTCTCCCACAGTGCTCACAATGGTACCTCACCGCTCTCATAGGCGGTTGTTGGTACTCACGGTATTGGGTGTGAAGCACTTGGTTCTTCTGTGGCATGAGCTCCTCTTGGATTGGTGGCATGTGAAGGACCGGATTGGCGACCAGAGGGGGGTGAATGGGAGCCTCAAATTCAACTCGTGAATACAATGACCCTTGTCCCAGAAAATCACCCCAAAAGCTAAGACTCGAAACAACCGAAGAGTTCACAACCTACGAGTAGGTGGATACCCTAGGAGATGTCCTAGTGGTACAACGGAACCCCCGGAGAAACCCCAAAACCAACTGCCAAAGTTCCAGAGCAAAACTGCAAGCTCTGCAGATTCGCGGACTGTCCGGGTTCAGGGTCCCGGACTGTCCGGTGACTGCCGGACTGTCCAACACTGGAAGTCTGGACTATCCGCCGGCTACAGACTAGAAACAGAACTGATCTGAAACAATTCTGGATGAGTCCTGGACTGTCCGCGGGTTTGTACCGCGGTCTGTCCACCGTTCACTCGACGGTGAACAGTCAAGGTGCTGCGCCTGACTAACTCTGCAAAAACCCGATGCGCGGACTGTCCGTCGTCAGGTCGCGGACTGTCTGCCAACACAGAGAGAACCCAAAACTGCACAGGTTCAAAACCAAATTCGATTCGATCTCAACCAAATCAAAAGGGACTTCGATCAAACTCCTCCCAGGTGTTCCTCTACGTATTGGGGTGCTAATCCTAAGAAATCATCGCACCAAACCAAGTCTATCAAGTGAATTCCGAGGATCACTAGAAAGGGGAAAGAACGAAGAACGAACACGAAATCAACCCGATCTATGGATTCGTGAGGTTAGGGAAGAAATCCTTTGGTGGAAAGAAGGAGCTCACGACCAAGAGCAAATTGATTCAAGTGGAATAGAAAATCATCTCGTGGAGAGGAAGAACGAGGCAAATCTCTGGGAGATGAAAAACCGAAACGCGAAGAACACCAACACAAAACGCGAATCGATTCAATTTCAGCCGAAATTCCTCCACACGAGGAGACAACGAGAATACGGTCTCGTTTCCTCAAAAGATACAAATACATAGAGGTATGATTCCCGTCTCTGCGGATCGCTAGCAGCGAGGTATGATTAGAACCTAAGCAGAGGCTAGAGAGAGAGAGAGCTCAGGAACAAATGACTGCTAGGATGGAGAGAGAGGAGGGGTGCCTCTCTTATTTATAGCCTAATACAATAATCCCCTTTCTACCCCTAGATACAAGAGCGAAGCGGCCAACCCTAGGGGTATCCTGGTCCAACTCTGTTGATAGCTGATCTGACGGCCACGCGCCTTCCTCACCCTTAGGTTCGCCTCGACGCAAGCCTCAGGATGCCGCCACGTGCCGCCCAGTTGACCGCCGCGCCTTCCTCGCGGATAGCTGCGCCGCCATGCCAGCCTCTCCACGCCGCCACGCGTCGACCGTCCTTTTTGCGGACCTCCCCCCGGTTTTGAGGCCGAAATCGAGAAACCTGGGCCTTCCCCCAGTTTTGAGGCTGAAACCGGGAAACCTGTCCTCCGGCTGAGTTTTGTGGCCCAAACTCAGAAACCCGCGAGCCTAGGTTTTGAGGCCCAAACGTGGAAACCGTCCACGCCGAGTTTTGAGGCCCAAACTCAGAAACCGGCCACCCCGAGTTTTGAGGCCCAAACTCGGAAACCGTCGAGGGTAGCTTTTTGAGGCTCAGCTACCGAACCCGCGTCGTAGACAGGATGTGGTTCGCACACCCCGAGTTCCAGCACCGATGTCGGAGCATGTCCAGCCTCCACGCCGGGCACAGTGCATTCGCCATCCTTCTCGGCCTCCCGCCAAGTGTCACGACGCCATCACCTTCCTCCCGACTCGGCCGATGCACCGCACATCCCCATGTGCTCTTGCTCGTCGATGCCACGTGCCAGCTACCACAGCTGGTCCTCAGGTCTCCCGGTCCGTCGGTCCAAGCCTCACGTCCGCCCTTCACCACTCCCGGTCCTTCGGCACGGCACGTCTCTACTTGACCTTCACCTCACCTTCGACCACTGTCCGAGCTCCGCACCTGCACACCAACACAGCCAAGAGACATGTTGCCCGTTGACCGATCACTCATCACTCAGGAAGGGAACCACAAGGGCACATATCGACCTTGTGTTCACAATATCCCCCTTGATGAGTGCATCGTCAACTCATAGTAACTGTAATCAAAAATAAAAAAGAAAGCAAAATTAGATAGAAGGAGAAAAAACTCACTCGAGATGTCCAAAAGCCAGAGAAAAGGTTGAAGAAGAACAAGTCGAGATAAGAGAAGCTTGGTCCCCAATGATATGGGCAACGGTTCGACACAACCAAGCAAACGATCGGAGCAACAACTCATCAGAGAGCAAAACTCAATCGAAACGAAGCATAAGACTTGGTTCCCAAAGACATGGGCAACGGCTCGACGCAACCAAGTCAAGATCAAGCTAGTCCTCAAGAAGAGGCAGAAAGGGCTCAACACCACTAGCTGAAAGGTCGATACCAAACAAAGACTGCATAAGAAGCAACTACTGCCAGTCCCTCAAGATAGAGGCACAGAGGCTCAACACAACCAGCAGTAGGCTCGATACCAATCAAGAATCACCAAAACAAAATGGTGAAAGGCAGCTAGTCCCTCAAGACAGAGGCACAGAGGCTCGACACAACTAGCTGAAACGATCGATACCAAATAAAAACCAACTCGGAGCAAAGTAGGCAGAAAAACTCCCCCTCACTCAAAGAACTCCCCCTCAGCAAGTGAAGCATAAATGCAAATTGTCACCCCAACAAGACACACTTCCCCTTGGAAAAATTCTCCCCCTTGGGGGCAATTTGCAGTCACAAAAGAAGGGAAAAGAGCTCAAGTAAGCAAAATGGAGCTAGATCATGCGTATCGGAGTCGAGCAAATGCACATGAGTCAAAAATGCATGTTAGCAGCTTCAGGTATATACTCGAAAGAGTGAAAGAATGCTCTAAAGAGTGCTGATCCGACTTCATAGCAACATGCAAAAGTGCTAGCAAAGGCTCAAACTGATCACCAAATACAACATATGAATGCATAAGCCAAGTGAGCAGTTTTAAGCCATTCAGAAAAGGGTTTTCACCATCAAAATAGCACTGAACATGTATAGACAGGAAGTCAAACAAGTGCTAAACATGTAAACAAGGTGAACTACCCCTAGCAAAGTTCAATCATCATGCTATAAAATGAAACATAGACTTGTGTTTTCAGATTTTATCGGAGAATTTGCAGCGGTTATTAACACAAGTTTAAAAACAACATGCGATTGCGAGAGGTTGAAAGCTTGTCATTGCCTAACTTTTCAACCGAGCTAAACCTATGCATATGCAATTAGAAGCTTAAAGCATCGGTTTCGGTCTTACACTACACGGCTCAAGTTTAACTCAATGTGCAATGAGAAACAGTCTCGATACCGTGATGTGCTGACAAAGCAATCCCATCTCGATCTTTTCAATTCACTAATACTTGGATCATTTTAAGCATAATATGAACAGTCCAAGCAAGTGAAAGACTCAGAACTAGAGACATAGCAACCTAGCATATATGAAATAGCTCAAGCGACCTCAACACATCCTACACATGCTAGTTTCCAATCTCAATGGTGAACATGTATCAAGTTTTAAGTTCATTAAGCATATTAATCATTCTGAAGAATAGCTTAGCTCACAACATGTATCAGTGATCAATGAGAGCCTAAGCTACAAGCATCATCGTATATCATCAAAGCATACACTAAACAGAGCATAAATTCATTCTAAGTAATATAGACATGAAGCTCGAAAATGCAAGATGTATACATGATGAAGTCAGAATCAGAGCAAAAAAAAACCAAAAAGACTCAAGACCCAAAAACAAAAAGGATCAGAAAGTCAGTTTATGGTACAAAAATGCTTCCCCCATCTAAAAGGGGAAACACACACCAAGCTCACCTCTCAACCTAGCAAAAGTTGAGAGATCCAAAGGTTTCGTGAAAATATCCGCAACCTGGTTATGGGTGTCTACATGCCTAAGGTCAATGTCGCCTTTCTCGTAGTGATCACGAAGAAAGTGAAAGCGAACATCGATGTGTTTGGTCTTGGAGTGAAGAGCAGGGTTCTTTGCTACACTAATGGCAGAAGTGCTGTCGCAAAGCAAAGGGACCCGACTGAAATCTAGACCAAAATCACGCAATGTAGCAACCATCCATAAAAGCTACGAAGTACAAGAAGCAGCGGCAACATACTCGGCTTCAGTAGTAGACTGGGTTACGTTCGACTGTTTGCAAGAAGACCACGAAACCAAAGAAGAGCCAAGAAACTGACAAGTCCCAGAAGTAGACTTGCGCTCAAGCCGATAGCCAGCAAAATCCGCATCGGAATAACCACAAAGCGAGAGGGTCGATGAAGAAGAGTACCAAAGTCCGAACTCAGGAGTGTATCGGAGGTACCTCATGATGCGCTTGACCGCTTGCTTGTGGGAAGTCCGAGGGGACGCCTGAAAACGAGCGCACAGACACACAGAAAACTATATATCCGACCTCGTCGCCATCAGGTACAGGAGCGAGCCGATCATGCTCCTGTACTCCTTCTGGTCAACCAGCTCTCCATCCTGGTCCGCGTCCATCGCAGCAGTCGTCGCCATGGGCATTGTAAGAGGCTTGGCCTCGCCCATGTCAAATTTTTTCAGGATGTCCTTCGTGTATTTTCCTTGATGCACGAACGTCCTGTCTCGGGTTTGCTTGATTTGCAACCCGAGGAAGAAAGTCAACTCACCCATCATACTCATCTCAAATTCTCTGCTCATAGTATCTGCAAACTTGGCAACAAGCGCGTGAGAGGAGCCACCAACACTACAAGGTTTTTCCCCTTTAGCATCAACGAAAATACGTTGTAATAAGCCTATTTTGGTTGCAATATGAGCAATTGCAACCAAACCATTTCGTTAAATGGTGTTGAGTAAAGCCCGGTGGTATTAACCATTTAGCCACGACTGTCTTTTGGTGGTTGCAGGAGGTTACGTATTGCAACACATTGAGGTGTTGGAACAATCATCTAGTGCCACGCTCGAGTTGGTTGCCATGCATCCTATCGCAACCACATTAGGTGATGCCAGATGTTTCAATTGCACCATCTATAAGCGTTGCAATATGTAAAATGAAGCGTTGCAAAAATGTTGTATTGCGACACCCCAATTATGGTTGCCATAGGGACAACCCCTATATTGCCACGAACTGGAATTGGTTGTTATATGTGGGTTCCTATGTTGCCATGAAATGGATCTAGGTGCAATAGGGGTGCCCTTTCTATTGCTACCAAGTGTGTTTGGAGGCAAGAGGTGGGACACTCTATTGCCACATAACGTGATTGGTTGTTACATGTGACCTCCTCTATTGCTTCCAAAAACGTTTTGGTTGAGTAAAGTTCATGCCTCTATTACCGCCATGGTAAACTGGTTGCAACATGTGTATCTCCCTTTGTTGCCACGACCCGTTATGACATCGAAAAAAGTAGGTTGCAACTTGCGTACCTCCCTTTGTTGCCACGATCTGTTGTGACATTGAAACAAGTAGGTTGTGATAGAATAAATTATCTTTTGCAACGAATGGTGTCGCTTTTATTATTTTTGTACATACTGCCACGTGTCACCAACAATTAAAAATAATATTATATTATAAATCATAACAATTAAACAATCAAACAGGCATCAAAACCCAATTTAACCATAAAAGTAGTAATCAAATTACAGCACACCACATACTTAAATGTTTTGCACTCCATCCACACCACACATGTAGCACTTTCCTACAAAAGTTTGCGACCACCACACACACACTCCTCCACTGGTTCAAAGAAATCTAAATGGCGACTTGATACGATCGAAATGAATATCATCCTAGGCTAATTGATACGAAATGAAGCACATCATCAGCACTCCCATCACGTGATCAGCAAGATGATGACTCCAAGATGATCCCATCACTTGTCGCTCCATCGCAAAGCCTTTACCTTCGTGGATAGAATGAATGACATATGTTTTAGCATCAAGTAAACTAAAATTAACATTAAGGGTACATAGCAGCAGACACTAAACCAAAGTTTTCATTATTGATCATAAACTTTTATGATTTGCTCATCAAAAAATTATATGAATTGACCATCATAAAATTATCAGAATGACAACATCTAATGAACTCAACTATAAACACTTTAACAGCTGAAACAGAAACAATCACCTGCTGGCTTCTTGCTGGTGTTGTCGTTTTGTTTCTTACTAGGTTGCTGCTTCAACTGCTGTAGAGTAACGAATCTGCTCGCTGCTGCCTTAGATAGTTCATTTTTTGCAGCTCTAGCACTTCTTGTTTGCCGAGCGACAATTGTCCTTTCTTGAGAATCCTCCAGGTTTCCTTCAGGCTCCTTGTCCTGGGAACAAATTAGATGCAAGGATAAAATTAATTAGGCACCATTTTGTGCAGTATTAGATGATAGCATTAAAAAGTTGTCAATTCAAAGTCAACCTGATTTGAGTCAACTAACATCTGTGAGGTAGGGTCATCAACTTGAGTACTTGTGTTGTCTCCAACAGCCATCTTCTCTGCAATTGCAGTGACATTGTTGTTTGGCTGGACAAATAGAGATGGTTAGTTATAGACCCAAAGGAAATAAAGTCATTCAATGACTAGGTTTTACAAATTAATAGTTTGCATTACTAGTACCTGCTGCAACACTGGCTGAGCTTGTCCTGCTAGCAATGCTTGGATCTCTTGCCTAAAGGCTTCTTTATCAGCCTCCCTTGCACTCATAATTTCTTGAATCTGTCCTGCATAAAATGCCCTTTGAGCTTCCCTTTCAGCTGCCAATTCAGCTGTCCTGTCAGCTTCCCATGCTTGCATTTGTTGTTGTAGTCTGTCAAATTCTTCCATGAGCTCGAGGTGTTCTTCATGCTGTTGTTGTTCCCTACGATTTTGTTCCTCGCGTTCCGCATTCAGCAGCTGCCTTCTAGTTGGGTTTTTTGCAAGGTACCCATTGCCATGCAACTTTTTTGATTTGCACTTTGTCACTTCCTTGTATGCCTCTTGGAAAAGCTCGTTCCTCTCATTTAGTGAAAGGAAGTTTCCCTCTGCCTTTGATTCCTTATCACAAATAATCCTCCTTGTTGTATCCTAAAATTTACAAGGCACAGATGAAGGAGTTAGTTGACGACGACATTGCAGGCACTCTCTACTTGCATGCACTACAAACTTATGCACAAGTTCATTGGGAACTTACATAGACTTCTTCAGATGATTGGTCTTTCCATGCCCCATTCTTAGTGTGAGTAATGTACCAAAGGTCCAAGTCATTGGGCTCCTCACCAGTTACTAGGTCTCTCTGATATGACAAGAACAGAACAAATTAGTAAATCATGCAGTAAGAAAGCTTGTAGATGTGCTTCTCTAGTTATTACCTTCTCATAGCTACACTGAGAAAAAGGCTTAGAGCCTGACAAATGTGTCGTCTTTTTCTTGGATCGATTCCCAGCATTCTTCATGCTCTTTTTCTACAGAATGCAATTTGAACAGACATCTTATTAATGAGTTAGACATCGCCATTCTTCCTAATTTGGTAATGTTAAGAATAGTCATAATGTGAAACAAACGTGGAACTTTGCACTTTTAAAATACTTCAACAAATAGTGCCATTCTACAATGTCGAATTCTTCAGGCATATGGCTCATTCTCTCCTCGTAGCTGCTGTATGCCTTGGCTGTAGCACTTAACGTTGCACGCCACCCTTTGTAACGCTCTTTAGCAATGGCCCATATCTTCATCTTTAAATCATGTGCATCCTCAAGGTCCCACCTAGCCTATTATATAATTACAAGGACATGCAAATACTTGGTCAGTTGTTACGCTATTGTATAATTAAAATGTATACACAAGCAAAGAATGTTACCAATATGTCAGATGCTATTGATTGTTTTACATCATCATGGATATCTTTCCATGTTCTCACTCCAATGAGTGGCGCCCTCTTCCTTGTAAACATCACTATTTCATCAGTGAACGTGCGCACATTCTCACCTACCGCTCCTCCGAGTCTGGAGAACTCAACATGGAGCTTCTGATTGCCAGCCTTGTGTCTCTTGGAGAGTGCCTTTAAGCATTTTAGGGTACCACGTCCTCTTTTCTTCCCATTTTCTGAGCCTATTCAATGGAAACAAGAGGTTACAATTGATATTAAACGACAGCAGTTGAGGGTACCACTCCTTCTTCTCTTCCCATTTTATGATCCTATTCCATGTAAACAAAATGTTACAAATTGATATTAAATGACATATTGCCTAAGCTCAGAGCTAAGAGATCAAAGAAAATTAGTTTGTCTTTATGTCTACAAAACTTTGTTTACTAAAGCATATTAAACGACATAATACCTAAGCTCAGAGCTAAGAGATCAAAGAAAATTGGTTTGTCTTTATGGCTCAGAGCTTAGAGATGAAAGAAAAATACCTTGAACTGATCTAAAACGCCGAGCATGAGATGGTCCCTTCTCTGTTGTTGATCGGTTGCTGTCTTGACTGGAATGTATCCGATTGCTAGGATCCTTAAAAGCATCTGCATACAATATTGTCACATGATCAACTAGCATAATTAGAACTTTGCAAAAGAATTGTAATTTGTTTGGCAATTAGGATAGGGATATTACTGATGTCATCAAGATCTCCTTGAACCTTCAACCATTCTATGAATGTATTGATTGTGTCCTCCCTGTATATATCTTGTAACTCTGAAAAAGAACAATAATATGAGTACACATTTCAAAATCCATATATATACACACAAGGGATTTTTTTTAACTCACCCAAGGCTTCGTCCTTGGAATGCAGATAAGCTAGCCAATCTTTGTAAGCATCTAAATCAAAAGCTTTGTCTTCTTCATCATCAGAGGTACCTTTCTTCTTTTTGATGGGTGTTATGGCAACACATAGGTCTGCTGCTGGATTCTTTGAAAAAACTAATCTAATCTCCCTCTCATCCTGGCAACTATCTACCATGTCTGATGCATCAACATCGTATTCAAGTTCATTTAGTGTTGCTGACTCAGGATCATCAACAGTTCTCTTCTTGAAATACATGTAGTCCCTGGACCCATACCCTAGTTTTGATTTCAATGTTGTTAAGTTACCTAGATTGATTTCTCTCTTGTCAATACAAAATGCCTTATAAAACTGTTCTCCCTCTTCAGTCCCCTTGCAGACAACATGTATTGTCCATCTATCTTGCATGCTGCATATTAAGCGATGACACTTACATTAAATCGGTAGCATAGAATGATAGAACACACTACTGAAAATATTAATAGGAACATTGCATAGGGATCACATTTACTTATTACTCAAATATAAGTGTCATAGACCTAGCTCGTGGTAATTAATAACAACAAGATCCACAAGATTCTCTACTTGCATTGACAAGATCATGTCACAATACTTACTGCAGATGCTTTTAGTTTAATCCTAGCAAACAAATCTAATACATTCCAAAGAAAACTAATACAGCAACGACCCTGTTAATTACGTACCTGTTCTCGATATCGCCCTGAGACGAAGGTACTGAATCTTGTGGATGATGGCTGTCATGGATTGTGTCGTCGTTGGACAAACTCTTTTCCCGAAAGAGCGAAGCCGTCGCCTTACATCTGGTGGGCGCGACCATGGAAGGTGCAGTCGTTGGTGTCACCATGGTTGTAGGCAGCATCGCCGACGCAGGTGTGCGCAGCGTTGTCGACTGAAGGACCAAATTGGCGATCAGAGGGGGGTGAATGGGAGCCTCAAATTCCTTTTAGGAAATAATCGACCATTGTCCCAATTCCACAACCCCAAGATAAAAGATCACAAACCGTGATGTCCACGACCCAAAATATTGGGTGGATGTTCCCTAAGAACACAGCGGGACAGCACACACGCAATCAACCAAGCACAGCACTGAAATCGAAGCTCCGAAAAGAAGCACTGCACTCCTATGGAGAAAAAGCAAGTGCCCAACCAAAAATACTTAAGCCAACTGGTGACAAAGTACTTTAGAATGTTCCTTACAAAGTTAGGAAACCAACGCAACAAACGGAACTCAAATCGGAGCTGAAACGCAAAAACTACGGACGAAACAGCGCGAGAACAGCACTGACCGGACGTTGGACTGTAGCGACACTGTAGCGTCCGGTCACTGTACTGTAGCAAGTTACTGTAGCACCGAACACATGAACAGTACTGTAGCAGCGTCCGGTCAGCCCGAAAACAGCGTTGTTCAAACACCAAATCGACCCGAAACTCAGACAAATCAACTCCAAACTTCACCAAATTTTGCACAGATGATCACAACTATGTTAGTGACCTATCTCTAAGAGATCATGGCTTGAACCCAACTAGAAATTCGTGAATTGCAAATCTCGTGCAAAAGAGAAAAGTTTAGAACCGAAAACGAAATCCGCCCGATCTATGTGCCCGTGAGGAATTAGATGAATTCCTTCGGTGAAAAGATGTGTCTCACGATGCTACACAAGATGGTTCAAACAGATTTTCAATCCATCCCTTCAAAAGAAAAATCTCGCAAAAGAATCGAAGGGAGGAAACGAAGAACGCGAAGAAGAAAAACGCGAATCGATCCAAATTTCAGCCAATACAAGAGGAGTAAGAAATTGATCCTTGGATTGCTATGGAATGATGAATTGTGTAGCACACTGTGTCAGGTTACAAGCCACTCCTCGCAGTACAAAACGCGGATGGCGAAAAGCTCAAGAAGAAGAGCCGGTCTCTCCTCTAGCCCTAGCCTCCTCTCACCTAAACAAAATGAGAGTGACACCTCCAAGGATGAGCTGCCCTAACCAGCCCCCTTCATATATATATAGGCGCACGTCCGAAGACCCAAATGCCCTCACATGAAGCACTCAACCCAAATACCCCCTAGGGGTAAAACCGTCCAGACTTGACAGTTTCCATCCGACGGCCACGCGCCTTCTCATCCTTCGCTTAGCCTCGACGCAAGCTCCAGGATGCCGCCACGTGCCGCCACCGTCGACCACCGCGCCTTCTCGTGGATAGCTTCACCGCCGCGCCAGCCTCTCCACGCCGCCACGCGTCGACCGTCCTTTTGGACCTTCCCCCGGTTTTGAGGCCCAAACCGGGAAACCTGCCAGCCCAGGTTTTGAGGCCCAAACCTGGAAACCGTCCACCCGAGTTTTGAGGCCCAAACTCAGAAACCCGCGAGCCTCGGTTTTGAGACCCAAACCTGGAAACCGTCCATCCCGAGTTTTGAGGCCCAAACTAGGAAACCGGCCACCCAGGTTTTGAGGTCCAAACCTGGAGACCGTCGATGATAGCTTTTTGAGGCTCAGCTACCGAACCTGCACCATAGACGGAGTGTGGTTCTCACACCCCGACCACCGGCACCAATGCCGATGCATGTCTAGCCTCCACGCCGGGCACAACGCCTTCGCCTTCCTTCTTGACTCGGCCGACGGCACTTGCGCCGCACATAAGCCCGTGTCCGACCTTCGGCCAAGTGCCACGACGCCATCGTCTTCCTCCCGACTCGGTCGATGCATCGCACATCCCATGTGCTCTCACTCGCCGATGCTACGTGCCAGCTACCACAGCTGGTCCTCTGGCCCTCTGGTCCGTCAGTCCAAGCCTCACGTCCGTCCTTCATCGCTCTGGGTACATCGGCATGGCACGTCCGCCGCACGGCACGCCCATCCTTCACCGCTCCCGGACGTCGGCACGACACATCTCTACTTGACCTTCACCTCGCCATCGACCACTGTATCTGAGCTCAACACCTGCACATCAACACAACCAAGAGACACATGTTGCACACGCACACCAACACAGAAACACCACAACTCAACGCCACCGGTTAGTCATAAATATTAAGCGCATAGCGAGATATGGACTAAACCGGGAAAAGCCTCAAACCTTCCTCATCAAAGTCAATCATTCATCATATATGTTCTCATCGACGACGAGGGGGTCCCCCTTGTCATGTCGCTCGACGTCGGCATCTAGGCCGGGAGATGGGAAGACAATCGAAAACACAGTGTGGTCGCGGCGGCGGCATCTGTGGAACCCTAAACGAGCGAAAAAGGATTAATTAAGATGGGATTTGAGGAGTGGCCCTATATATCAACGCGGCGGTTCAGCTTAAACGTGGTCATTGGCGCGTTAGTTTGGCACTCTTGCTACATAATTTCGGAGGGAAAAAATGGCGCCACTTTTGGTTCCCACTCATCAGCGCACCGGCTACAAAATTTGGAAAGAAAAAAATCAGACGCGCTTTTGTAGCTTCTTGCTTTTGAACATAGGCAAGCGTTTGTAGTTAGTTGCTGGCGCTCATGACGTGATCTTCTGGCCAAGTTTAGTTTCGGAAATTTCCAAAAACAGCTGACTAAGAAAATGCGCTAAAATTTATATTTTGGGATGTGCCCCGATAACACTTAATAAAATAAAGGATTTATTAATTTTCTAAAATTTGTCCAAGAATGTTTTCGAGTTTGAAAAATACAACTTTCAAATCTAGATTGGAATGGGAAAATTTAATATCTGAAAAATACAAGTTTTAGCATATATACACAGAAACAAGTTGCATGTTGCAACATCAATGTTCGAGGGGAAACAAGGGTTGCATTATCCAGCCTTTTTTTAGCTAGGCAAGTCAAATTATTTGAAGCTAGGCCCCAGAAAGGCAGATATGCACACCAAAGACAATAACTGCATAAAGTCGAACTACCTAAAGTTCAGCATGGCACTGTCCGAATCCCATCATACAAGAAAACCAAAAGCTAACATCTTGGAAGGACCATGACATCAGTACACCTAAAGTTCAACTACCTGCATACAGACCGCAGGTATATAACAACCTAAGCTTGCATTAGTTCTAACTAACTACCAGATCAGATAACATAGTTCTTTCATTATTTAATACACTACCAGCAGCACATAAACTGCACAACAGAACCTTCGCAGACCAAAATTACTTCTTCTTCTTCATCTTCTCTTCCAGACCTTTCAGCACACTATGCTCCATGTCGTCGTACAGTGTCTCGAAGCACGTTTCAAGGTCACTGCACATCTTGTAGGCCTGACTAATGACCTGCTGCTTTGCTTCGGCCTTTGCTGCATGAACCATCTCTCGCAGCAACTTTACAGAAGAAGACTTCTTGGTCTGCTCAAATGGTTCCAGCACGCTGTACTTGAAGTCGACCAAGAGCTTCTCTAAGGAGTCATCAACTGCATAGGGCATCTTATTTGTGCGTCGCTTCAGCTTTTTATTGACATCGTTTTCAGCTGTCTCAAACAGCCAATGGGCCATGGAAGCAGCATGTTCGA
Source organism: Coix lacryma-jobi var. lacryma-jobi (assembly GCA_009763385.1). Taxonomy (NCBI): domain Eukaryota; kingdom Viridiplantae; phylum Streptophyta; class Magnoliopsida; order Poales; family Poaceae; genus Coix; species Coix lacryma-jobi. The sequence continues at coordinate 75,622,539 of CM019827.1, forward strand.
GTTCATCCTCTTGCTCCTGCTCGTATAAGGCAAACGATGAATCTTGCACATCACTGTCATAGGGTACCTGCAGGGCATCTTATTGTATTTTTGAAGTACATGGCATCTTATTGTATTTTTGAAGTACAATATAACACAAAAGTTAATTTATAATACAGACAAACATGTACTAAGAAGTGTATTTTCAAATATCTGTGTTATATTGTGCTTTGAAGGTAAGTTATTGAATCCCTATCCATAACCATAATTAACATGGCATGCAACAAAATCATAACATAGAGCATTTTATGAGACACTTAACAACACAACTTGCAATATTTTTGGAGCATATATACATGAGCTAGAGATAACAAGAATATACATACATATGCATAACAGAAAACACCCTTTTTCATTGCCGAGGAGGGGAACGGCAGAGCTGACCTTCTTCTTCCCATTGTTGCTATGGTTAGGGTTCTTCGACGACTCCCCTTTGGTCCTTTTCTTCACCGGGGTTTGGGTTGAACTCACCCCTTTGATGCGCTTAACCTGGGGCACACGCACCTCCTCATACTCTTTGTCGTTGGAGGAGAGTACGATGAGCTCGCCGTACTTGGCCTTCGCTGGCGAACCCATGCTCGCCTAGAGTTAAATTGGCATTGACAAATTAAATCAGGCAGAGGATTGGGGAAAGGGGGAGGTCGACCTAAACATACTCAGATTAGCCCCATTGTCAGTCCACCAGCGACCATTGACCCTAAATCCCGGCACTACGGCTCCCCCCAAAAAAAACCCAAAACCCTAAATCAGAAAGGGGGAATTTTGCGCGTACCTTTTTCGACGAGGACGGTGCCCCTTTGCCACCCGTGGACCCTCTGACAGCACCATTCTTCCTCGCCGTGGACGGAACCTTCATCGCTGTCGGGGCTGCCATATCGCCATCGTCGGAGTCGGAGTGGACATCCAACATCTGGCGCATTGGGGCGAACTGGCCCTTCTTGTTGCGCTCCTGATTGCGGACTTGCCTGGAGCGCTTTCCACCGGCCATCGTCGCCGGCGTCGGGGTGGCCTTGCCTCGTGTCGCTCGTCCGGGTCACGGGAGACAGACACGGGACGGGGAAGGAGAAGGGTGACTGCAGCAACTGAGTCCACTCACTTGAACGTCTTTTTGTGTTCACGCAAATGGGCCGGCCCATTAAAATTAGCAGTGTTCAGGCGTGCATGTGGTTTCGAGTACAAAAGACCAAACGCATTAGTACCACCTCGCCAGTTGACACAGAGCAAACACTGCATAAAAGTTCAAGCCAGCGCGCTGCCTCGAACTCACTATAACAGACACCTATTGACAGCTTTGTTGGGCCGGGGCTTTGTTGGGCTCCTGTTTGTGGTTGATCCTGTGATCCTTCTTTCGGTTGAGCCTAGCAGATCCCATGGCCCACATGCTGCAAATTTTTTTATTTTTCAAATATTTTGTTCTTGTGTAAAATTTAATTTTGAATATCATGTCACTAAAATAAGTTCATCTTTTGAAATATTTTGTTTTGTGTACAATTTTATTTTGATTATGATGTGCCTAAAATAAGTTAATCTTTTCAAATATTTTGTTTTGTGCAAAATTTATTTTTGAATATCATTTGCCTAAAATAAGTTAATCCTACACAGTACAACTACTTCTACTACTACAACTACTACTACTACTAGCACTACTAGCACTACTACTAGTAGTAGTACTACTACTATACAAAGAGGTGTAGAGGGGTATGGGGATGTGTAGCACAACTTTCCCCAAAACCACTTTTAGCTTTTTTGTGATGTTTATGTAGGTGACTTATAATGTTTTGTGCACCTGGGCATTTTTTGGACAAAGTTTACCTATTACTATAATTATTTGTTGATTTTCTAAAGGAAAAATGAAATAAATACCTAAAGTCCATAGAAAATTCTAAAAATTTGTATGGGCATATAGTTTAGGTGTGTTATGATGAGGAAAAAGTATCAACCAATTTTGAGAAAGTGGTCATGGACATGCTTACAAAGGCACCCATCTCTCTCACCTGTCCTAGTCACTATGCAAAGAGGTGTAGAGGGATATGGGGATGTGTAGCACAACTTTCTCCAAAACCACTTTTAGCTTTTTGGGGATGTTTATGTAGGTGACTTATGATGTTGTGTGCACTTGGGCATTTTTTGGACAAAGTTTACCTATTACTATAATTATTTGTTGATTTTCTAAAGGAAATATGAAATAAATACCTAAAGTCCATAGAAAATTCTAAAAATTTGCATGGGCATATAGTTTAGGTGTGTTATGATGAGGAAAAAGTATCAACCAATTTTAAGAAAGTGGTCATGGATATGCTTACAAAGGCACCCATCTCTCTCACATGTCCTAATCACTATGCAAAGAGGTGTAGAGGAATATGGGGATGTGTAGCACAACTTTCCCCAAAACCACTTTTAGATTTTTTGGGATGTTTATGTAGGTGACTTATGATGTTGTGTGCACCTGGGCATTTTTTGGACAAAGTTTACCTATTACTATAATTATTTGTTGATTTTCTAAAGGAAATATGAAATAAATACCTAAAGTCCATAGAAAATTCTAAAAATTTGCATGGGCATATAGTTTAGGTGTGTTATGATGAGGAAAAAGTATCAACCAATTTTGAGAAAGTGGTCATGGACATGCTTACAAAGGCACCCATCTCTCTCACATGTCCTAGTCACTATGCAAAGAGGTGTAGAGGGATATGGGGATGTGTAGCACAACTTTCCCCAAAACCACTTTTAGATTTTTTGGGATGTTTATGTAGGTGACTTATGATGTTGTGTGCACTTGGGTATTTTTTGGACAAAGTTTACAATTACTATAATTATTTATTGATTTTCTAAAGGAAAAATGAAATAAATACCTAAAGTCCATAGAAAATTCTAAAAATTTGCATGGGCATATAGTTTAGGTGTGTTATGATGAGGAAAAAGTATCAACCAATTTTGAGAAAGTGGTCATGGACATGCTTACAAAGGCACCCATCTCTCTCACATGTCCTAGTCACTATGCAAAGAGGTGTAGAGGGATATGGGGATGTGTAGCACAACTTTCCCCAAAACCACTTTTAGCTTTTTTGGGATGTTTATGTAGGTGACTTATGATGTTTTGTGCACCTGGACATTTTTTGGACAAAGTTTACCTATTACTATAATTATTTGTTGATTTTCTAAAGGAAAAATGAAATAAATACCTAAAGTCCATAGAAAATTCTAAAAATTTGCATGGGCATATAGTTTAGGTGTGTTATGATGAGGAAAAAGTATCAACCAATTTTGAGAAAGTGGTCATGGACATGCTTACAAAGGCACCCATCTCTCTCACATGTCCTAGTCACTATGCAAAGAGGTGTAGAGGGATATAGGGATGTGTAGCACAACTTTCCCCAAAACCACTTTTAGCTTTTTGGGGATGTTTATGTAGGTGACTTATGATGTTGTGTGCACTTGGGCATTTTTTGGACAAAGTTTACCTATTACTATAATTATTTGTTGATTTTCTAAAGGAAATATGAAATAAATACCTAAAGTCCATAGAAAATTCTAAAAATTTGCATGGGCATATAGTTTAGGTGTGTTATGATGAGGAAAAAGTATCAACCAATTTTGAGAAAGTGGTCATGGACATGCTTACAAAGGCACTCATCTCTCTCACATGTCCTAATCACCATGCAAAGAGGTGTAGAGGAATATGGGGATGTGTAGCACAACTTTCCCCAAAACCACTTTTAGATTTTTTGGGATGTTTATGTAGGTGACTTATGATGTTGTGTGCACCTGGGCATTTTTTGGACAAAGTTTACCTATTACTATAATTATTTGTTGATTTTCTAAAGGAAATATGAAATAAATACCTAAAGTCCATAGAACATTCTAAAAATTTGCATGGGCATATAGTTTAGGTGTGTTATGATGAGGAAAAAGTATCAACCAATTTTGAGAAAGTGGTCATGGACATACTTACAAAGGCACCCATCTCTCTCACATGTCCTAGTCACTATTCAAAGAGGTGTAGAGGGATATGGGGATGTGTAGCACAACTTTCCCCAAAACCACTTTTAGATTTTTTGGGATGTTTATGTAGGTGACTTATGATGTTGTGTGCACCTGGGTATTTTTTGGACAAAGTTTACCAATTACTTTAATTATTTATTGATTTTCTAAAGGAAAAATGAAATAAATACCTAAAGTCCATAGAAAATTCTAAAAATTTGCATGGGCATATAGTTTAGGTGTGTTATGATGAGGAAAAAGTATCAACCAATATTGAGAAAGTGGTCATGGACATGCTTACAAAGGCACCCATCTCTCTCACATGTCCTATTCACTATGCAAAGAGGTGTAGAGGGATATGGGGATGTGTAGCACAACTTTCCCCAAAACCACTTTTAGCTTTTTTGGGATGTTTATGTAGGTGACTTATGATGTTTTGTGCACCTGGACATTTTTTGGACAAAGTTTACCTATTACTATAATTATTTGTTCATTTTCTAAAGGAAAAATGAAATAAATACCTAAAGTCCATAGAAAATTCTAAAAATTTGCATGGGCATATAGTTTAGGTGTGTTATGATGAGGAAAAAGTATCAACCAATTTTGAGAAAGTGGTCATGGACATGCTTACAAAGGCACTCATCTCTCTCACATGTCCTAGTCACTATGCAAAGAGGTGTAGAGGGATATGGGGATGTGTAGCACAACTTTCCCCAAAACCACTTTTAGCTTTTTTGGGATGTTTATGTAGGTGACTTATGATGTTTTGTGCACCTGGGCATTTTTGGACAAAGTTTACCTATTACTATAATTATTTGTTGATTTTCTAAAGGAAAAATGAAATAAATACCTAAAGTCCATAGAAAATTCTAAAAATTTGCATGGGCATATAGTTTAGGTGTGTTATGATGAGGAAAAAGTATCAACCAATTTTGAGAAAGTGGTCATGGACATGGTTACAAAAGCACCCATCTCTCTCACATGTCCTAGTCACTATGCAAAGAGGTGTAGAGGGATATGGGGATGTGTAGCACAACTTTCCCCAAAACCACTTTTAGCTTTTTTGGATGTTTATGTAGGTGACTTATGATGTTGTGTGTACTTGGGCATTTTTTTGACAAAGTTTACCTATTACTATATTTATTTGTTGATTTTCTAAAGGGAAAATGAAATAAATACCTAAAGTCAATGCATGGTCAATATTTGTCAAATGACGCCAGGAATCTTTGAGGGTGGGGCCCACACATAATTTGACCCATGAAAATAGGGGCACGCCACTTCCCTTCGCCAACCGCGGGAGATTAGCACCAATCTGTCGCATCATCTTCCCTCTCTTCTCCCTCGACGCACTCGCCGCGCAACCGCCATTGGCGACATGGCCGGCGTTCGCAAGACCCGCTCCCGCAACCGGTCTCCCCGATCCCCTGCTGCGCCCACCAGAGCTTTGCCGGCATCAGTGCACCACTCCATCAACCAGAACCGCGACAGCAGGGGAAGGTTCGCGAGCAAGATGAGCGGGACGCCGTCGGCGATTCGGAGGTGCAATCTCATGGCGGGGTTTGCGACGGCGGCTCGAAGTGGTCCCGATGTCCCTCCTGGCTTCTCGCCGCGCGACCGCGACGCGAATCGGATCCAGGCGGCGGCACAGCCTCCCTCCCTCCAGGAACCCCAGGTTGGTAGGGTTTTCTTGGTCTACTGTTGATCCTATGCAAGTGCAGATTTGGTGCTTTATTTTCCAGTTTTGAATCTATTTGATGTCTATCATTTATGTGGAAATGATTTAGTGCCTATAGGATTCTGATCTAGATTGGATTAGGGAGATTGAATCTGTTATGAAGAAAACCCCAATCTATTTGAATTCTTACTATATATGGTATAAGTAAGGATTAATTTATAAGTGCTGCAAAATTGCTTTGAATTCTTACTATATATGGTATAGTAAGGATTAATTTATAAGTGCTGCAGAATTGCTTTGAATTCTTACTATATATGGTATAGTAAGGATTAATTTATATGTGCTGCAGAATTACTTTAAAATTTTTCTATATATGGTATAGTCAGAATTCTCACTATCATAATTTAGCACTTGTAATCATTCATGTTAAATTGACAGTGCTATATATAGTCTACTTGGAATTGTTTGTTGATTAAATTAGCATTAGCATTAATCCTTGTTTCAGATTCTAATTGAGAGTCTAATTTTGTTTATGAATGTTCGTGTTCCTGAACACCCTAATGTGTTCATTGTCAATTCGAATATTGCAATCCATTGCACATTTTCTCACGAGAGCGACAAAGAGACCGAACCCTATCCCATCCCGAGGAACAGGGAGGTAATATGGCTCCTCTATAGCTTAAGTATTGGTTAGTTGCTGCATGGCAATGTTAATGGATGAAGTATATGCTAACTTGCCCCAATTTGAACTGACAGCTCAAGAAATTGGGTGAGAAGATGCGAGTCTGGCTGAAGCGCAAGTACCAACACAGGAAAGAGGTATTCATCATCCCCGAAGACGATGGCGGCGGCTCCTTGTCCTCCTCCGGATCCTCCTCCATGTGATGCAAGTGAAGAAGATGGTGGCCTGTGTCTCTAGCTTTTGTTGAAATGAAGTTCATGTAGTGGTCTCTAGCTAGGATTAAACTATGTAGTTGACAATTAAGTTATATTCAGTTAAGTATTTTGTGAAACTGCATGATCTGGGCGAAGCTGATAAGTAGTTTACAACTTGTTGAATTCTTGTTGTTTGGCAATGTATTAAAAGAGGGGTCAAAATTTGGGCTAGTGCACTGGAGCATGCATGCACTTGCATGGAGGGCCCAATCTGTGCAACAAAAAATTGGGGATATTGCATGTCAGTATGTTTCATGCTGCAAGTTTATAATCATAGCTTGTTTGTATTCACCGTCCGCGCGCAGCTGTCATTCCAGCCCTCGACGGCGCGGCGCCCGTGCTTTGTAGCTCGACGAGGATATGGACGACCTCTGCGCCATCGGACATATTAATCTATGGCTTATTTGGAGTGGAGACACGGAGAGTGTGTTGGGGGTAGAGACAGCTGAACCTGCTCTCCTCATTGTAAAATAATGCAAGATTTTGATTTATATAATATTACTGCTGGTAGAGACAACTTAGTTTTTGCTTAATTTTGATAACATAATCAATGTTTAAGTATAATCAATGTTCATTGAGGACCTCACATAATCAATGTTGAGGACCTCTCAATGTTTTTGCTTGAGATTTTGATAACATAATCAATGCAAGATCACACAACATAGTCCTCATTTAGTTGTAAGATTTTGATTTCCAATAAACAGTAGTACTTTTTATTTGCCGCATATTTGGACATGGAGTTTTCTATTCAAATAATTTGGGTACAAAAAACACTTAAAATTCATTTTAACAATATCCTAATAAATGCAGCTGTTGGAAATAACTTTTTGACAACAAGTCTACTAAGAGACCTGATAAACTATCATGAAGAAATTTGTTCATTCGTCTGATAAATAATGTGGCTTAAAAATTATGCTCTTATTAGTGCATTGATATTTGGTCAACATTATTTGTTCATTCCTTAGCATTTTTGTAAGGTCCTCAACATTGATTATGTGATCGGTATGTAGGACTTAATTTATGCTTAAGTATATATGAATTTTGGATGTACGTTATACTATTTTATATTAGCGTTGTATAATGAACTATGTAATTTTATGTTTTTATTCTTGCTCCCGTCGCAACGCACGGGCACTCTTCTAGTACGTTTAGTTTAGGAAATTTTTGTCTATGTTATGTTTAGGAGGTGAAACAACATCTAAACCTGGCCGCCACTAGTACGCACGTCTTTGCGCCGCCAATCGAAGCAACTTCAATTCATCGTCGATTTGGATTGCGAAAGGAAAATTTTGAAGGTAACTCAATCAACAATAATCTACATCTATGCGCGGCCAACTTAGTGTCTCATATGCCCTAGTTCATGCATGCCATAGATCATGATCGATCTCGTCTATATGCAGATTTGAATGTCATCAAACGAAGATAGGAGTTGGATGCGCTTGCCTCAACATTCAAAGGAGTGGAAGGCCAAATTCCGAACTTTTATTGAATCCTTTGGCACATCAGCAAATCTGACTGGTGGATCTATTATGTGCCCATGTTCTCAATGTCAATGCATGACAAGATTTAGTGATGTGTTTCAAATCCATCTTCATTTAGTTTCTAAAGGGTTTGCTGATTGTTACATCAATGAATTTAAATGACAACAAACTTCTTCATCAAATGAGGGACGTGTCAATCCTGGTGCCGATCCTGATCTGAATCCAGATAAAACAAAACTTGAAGATGCTGTAGGCAATGATGAAGCAATACCCCCTTATTTGGGAGAGGACTATGAAGAAGACATAAGCGATGACCCTGCTGCCACTAATACTATGATTAGAAACATTATCAATGCCTCTATACATGGAGAAAGCCATGATGATGACAAACCAAATAAGGATGCAGAGATATTTTTGAAATTATTAGAGGAGGCTAAGAAGGAATTGTATCCAGGATGCAAAGAGGCAACTAAGGTTTCTTTTATCGTGCAACTTTTTCAGATAAAGTGCATGTATGGCATTAGTAACGCATGTTTGGAGGCCATACTCAAACTGTTCTCAAGGATTCTCCCAGAAGGCCATTGTATCCCTGACTCCTTGGATAAAGTGCAAAAGGTGGTTCGAGATCTAGGCTTGGACTATGTCAAGATACACGCCTGCAAGAATGATTGTGTGTTATTTTTTAAGGAAAATGAAAATCTGCAGGAATGCCCCACATGTGGGGAGTCTAGGTGGAAAGTTGTCGAGAACTCCTCCAATGGTGCTACTATCAAGAAGCGGCTTCCGGTGAAGATCCTACGCTACTTTCCTCTTATTCCTCGGCTACAAAGAATGTATATGTCGAAGAGCACATCGAAGGACATGCAATGGCATAAGAAAGAGAGGGTCAATGATCGAAAAATGCATCACCCTGCTGACTCGAAGGCATGGCAGCACGTGGATAACAAATATAGGTGGTTTAAAAAAGAAGCTCGTAATGTTAGGCTAGGTCTTGCTTCGGATGGCTTCAATCCCTTTGGGATGCAAAGTACAACCTACTCCATATGGCCTTTTGTCTTAATACCTTACAATTTGCCTCCTTGGTTGTGTCAGAAACAATCAAACTGGATGATGTCAATGTTGATCCCTGGTCCGAAATCTCCTGGAATGGATATTGACGTATATTTGAGGCCTCTTATATTAGAGCTCAAGGTGCTTTGTGAAGAAGGTGTTAGAACATGGGATGCACAAACTAGGAAAAACTTTAGATTACGTGCTATTTTACTTTGGACAATTAATGACTTCCCAGCATATGCTAGCATATGCTATGCTGTCTGGTTGGAGCACGAAAGGAAAGTTTGCATGCTCATATTGCCACAAAGATACTGATTATTTATGGTTGAAGCATGGGAGAGAGCACTGCTACATGGCCAGTCGACATTTCTTACCCTTGGACCATATTTGGCGCCAGAACATGGTCAGCTTCAACAACATGGTCGAAACCAGGGAGGCACCAGTACCACTGACTGGTGCACAGGTACTTGAGCAGTATGAAAGTTTTGAACAAGTGAGTTTTGGAAAGACATTGACCAAAAAAAGGAAGCGCGATGATGATGAAAGATGGCACAATTGGAGGAAGAAGAGTTTTTTTTTTGAGCTCCCATACTGGTCTTCTTTGCTCATTAGGCATAATTTGGACGCCATGCACATTGAGAAAAATATATGTGAATCCATATTAGGCACTCTGCTAGAATCGGATGGTAAGTGTAAGGATGGGGAGAAGGCCCGGCTTGACATGCAGCAACTAGGGATAAGAACAGATCAGCATCCTGTGATCAAGAAAGATAAGTATACCTTGCCAGCAGCCTTGTACAAGTTAGATAAGGATGAGAAGGATAATTTATGCAAATTTCTATATGGAGTGAAAATGCCTGATGGGGTCTCCTCCAATATAAGAAGATGTGTAGACCTAAAAGCATGTAAGGTGTCTGGCTTGAAATCTCATGACTACCATCTAATTCTACAGAAACTGTTACCTTAGTGGTGCGGAGGATTTTGCCACAACAAGTTGTCATTGCATTGATCCAGCTTAGTAATTTCTTCGATGAACTATGTTCCAAGGAGCTGGTGGAAGCAGACTTGGACAAACTTAGTACTACAATTGTTGATACTCTATGCCGACTTGAGATGTTATTCCCACCTTCATTTTTGATATCATGCTGCATTTGGCTATTCATCTAGCTGAAGAGGCTAAACTTGGAGGGGCCGTTTGTTATAGATAGATGTACCCAGTGGAGCGGTACCTACGTACTGTGAAAGGATATGTGAGGAACAAGGCGCACCCTGAAGGATCAATAGCCGAGGGATACATACTCGAGGAGTGCATTACATTTTGCTCTAGATTCTTGGACATGGACACCAAACTGAATCGTGCTGATCGTCATGAAAGTGTTGCCGTGAATGAGCCAGGTCAGAGCGTATTTGCTGCAATGGATTATAAGAGGAGAGGACAGACTGCCCAACTCCTTGAAAGAGATGAGATGCGGAAGATGAAGCACTACATAATTTCTAATTATGATGACGCTAAACCATTCATCGAGTAAGTTTTACATTTATTTATTAAACACAACAATATTTTTAAATATTATAATTTATACTTACATTATTAATATAACTTTTCTATATGCAGTGAGCATAAGGCAGAACTGGAGCTACGTGGTGGTACAAGAAATCTTAAAAAGCGACACGAGGAACAATTTGTAAGATGGTTCGAGGGCAGGGTCAGAGAGAAATATGCCAAAGGGGAAGTAAGTGCCGAGATGTTTGCACTTGCTGACTGGACTGACAACCGAGCTCGTATATTGCATAGATGCCATATCAATAATTGGCTATTTCGAACAGTTGACATTGAGAAAAGCCTCGTAACACAAAACAGTGGTGTGCTTATCAAGGGCGACCCTAGTACTGGTAACATGTGCTGGTATGGGGTGATTAAAAGAATGATATCACTAGAATTCCCTAGACAAAAGGAAGTTATTTTGTTCGAGTGTGACTGGTATGATGTGCCTGCTACCAGTACAAGCAGAGGAAGAGGATACAATAAGGATCAGTTTGGGGTTATTGATATCGATACTACTCAGAACAGGTATGAGTATGAACCCTATATTCTAGCGACACAAGCAGAATAAGTGTTTTGTGTGGATCTGGTAAACAAACCTGGTTGGAGAAGTGTTATTGCAATGAAACCTAGGGACTTGTATGCCATGCCTGAATTAGAACTAGACGACTCAATTGATGTGGGTATTCAAGGCACAAATGATTTACTCGGTGGACAAGAGGATTTGACAACAAATTGGACAAGATCGGACAAAGAAGGCACAACCAGGGATGTATCTGTTATTGCTCAGGTGCAAGCTGAAGCAGTTGATGAACCAGACCATGTGACCTTATTAGATGACGATGAAGATGAGGAAGATGACACGTACATAGAGGATGGAGTTGTTGCACCAATTGTTTCTGAGGAATAATTCAGAGATGATGACTTTTTTATTTGATTACTTATACGAATTTGTTTGGGTGTGAACAAAAAATTGTTAGTAATAATTTTGGTTTTGGATATCCATGAAAGGAAAAATAGAAACATTTGTATGATATAGCGCAAATAGTCTTTTTATTTAAAATCATAATACATCTTAGCAAATTGTAAAGACGTCCATGAATACAGGGGCATTGCTTCAGGAAAAGCCCCCAATCTGTCCCATTGACTTCACTCTCCTCCCACACGTAAAGACTTCCATGAATACAGGTGCCTCGTCGTTCCTCCCTCCTCTATACCCTACTCCCACTGGACGAGTTACCTTCTTCCCTGTGTGCCGCCATACCTAGATCGATAACACGACTGCCAACACGTCGGGCGCGCGACGAGCGAGCAGGGGGGTGAGGGGGGGCGATGGCCGGGTTTGGGAAGGAAAATGTGGCGTGCGGATTGGGAACTGTTTACCTACCTATATATAAAGGAGAATAGAAATTAAAGTGCAACCAAATAAGACTTCGTTGCAATAACCATATAACAGTTGCCACAACTATGGACTAGTATTACTACCACGCACAAATAGTGGCAATACGTATATTTATTGCATCTCGCAGCAAGAAAGGATGCAATAGTCATCTAGCTTTTGCCACAAGGAACCAAAGCATGTTGCAACCTAAATCAATCGTCATGATTGTGCCCTTCATAAGCAACCAAAGATAATATGGTTGCCATATCACCACTCCTTTGCAACACACGTAATGCTAATGCAACCCAACATTGGTGTAGCTATTCATCGCACAAATTGCAACAGAAATCCTTAAAATGGGTGAATTATCATGCACTAGTTGCAACTAAAAAAACAATATCGCAACACAATAAAAGTGTAGCAATATGTACCCATATTACTACCAATTTAGTGTTTGGTTGTCAAAGGACCCCCCAATTGCACCCAAATTAGTGGTGTTGCCAAAGTGTTTCGTGGCTTGAGGGGAAAAACCTTGTAGTGCAAAGATGATATCATCCATGTAAATATGAATCAAAAGGGTGTCATTGCCTTGCTTGAGGAGAAACAGAGTTTTATCAACCCGTCCCATTTTAAAACCCTTAGAGAGCAGAAAAGTTTTCAAACGATCATACCAAGCTCTCGGGGCTTGTTTCAAACCATATAAAGCTTTTGTAAGTTTGAAAACATGGTTTGGAAACTTGGGATTCTCGAAACCAGGGGGTTGTCTCACATAAACCTCTTCCTCTATATACCCGTTCAAGAAAGCACTCTTGACATCCATTTGATAAAGCTTAAAACCCTTCGAAGCTGCAAAAGCTAGAAGAATCCTAATGGCTTCTAAACGGGCTACAAGGGCAAAGGTTTCCTCATAGTCGATCCCCTCTTTCTGGCAAAAACCCTGGGCTACTAGCCTAGCCTTATTTCTCACTACCATCCCATCCTCACCCTGTTTGTTTTTGAAAACCCATTTGGTACCTATAGGGTGGCATTCTGGTGGAGGTGGAACTAAGGTCCAACCTTGGTTTCGCTCAAAGTTTTCTAACTCCTCAAGCATGGCATTAACCCAATTAGAATCAGAAAGAGCGTGTCCAACATCTTTGGGCTCAAAAGAAGCAACGAATGCAGAATGAGCAAAGTGTGAGATCTCATACGCTCGCGATCGCGTGACTCGCTGGTCGATGCCGCCGATTATCTGCTGCGGGGGGTGAGCCTGCTGAACACTTCGAGGCGCTTGCCTCGCCGAAGTCACCTCCCCCTCGCCAGATGTTGTCGCTCCCTCAGGTGCAACCGGTGCTTGCTGGAGAGGTGGCTCTAGAGGACCCCAGGAAGAAGACATCGTGGGATCGGGTCCTCGAGCTGAAGTAGACGTCGCAGGGTCGACAGGGGCAGCCAGTGGAGTTTGCTCGGGATCACCCCAATCGGCATTCTCCTGCTCCTCCTCCACAAAAATGGTCTCTCCCAGCTCCTGTTCTCCTGCAACATCAAAAGCAGAAGAAATACAAGGCATAGTCTCGTCGAATGTGACCTCGCAGGTCTTCACTATCCGGTTAGTCTCAAGATTAAGAACTCGATAAGCGCGCGAATGTGAAGCATAACCAAGAAACACGCCATCAGCAGAGCGAGATTCAAATTTGTCCAAATTGCCTTGCTTCAGGATGAAACACTTGCACCCAAACACCCAAAAATGAGACACCTTGGGTACCCGTCCAAAACGCAACTCATAAGAAGTCTTTTTCATGAAAGCACGAAGAAAGATGCGATTTGAAACATGGCAAGCGGTGTTGATCGTCTCGGCCCAAAAACGCCTAGGAGTCATATGCTCATCGAGCATCGTCCCTGCCATCTCAACAAGGGTCCGGTTCTTGCGCTCAACAACACCGTTCTGCTGAGGGACATAAGGAGAAGAAAACTGATGCTCGATTCCATTAGAAGAACAGAAAGAGGCAAACTATGAGTTATCAAACTCAGTACCATTACCGCTGCGAATAGCTCAAATAGTATCAGGGGGAAACTCAGTTTTCAACCTCAAAATCAAATCACGAGCAAAAGAAAAAGCTTCATCCTTACCCTCCATGAAGAACACCCAAGAGTACCTCGAAAAATCATCCACGATCACTAGAACGTACCACTTCCCACCCACTGAGCAAACCCGAGCTGGACCAACTGTGTCCATGTGTAAAAGCTCGCCGGGTTGCTTTGCCACCACCTGATTAACAGGTGGGTGAGAAGCAGCAACCATCTTCCCGTGACGACAAGGATGGCAAACAAGGTCCTTCTGAAACTTAAGCTTGGGCAATCCTTGGATTAGGCCAAGTGAGCTAAGTCTTGCTAGCAAGTCAAAACTCAAGTGACCGAGCCTCCTATGCCACTTCCACAAATCAGAGGAAGGACCAGCCATCAAACATCTAGCAGAGCCGAAAGAACGAGAAAAATCGGCTCTAAAAACACGGCCAAAAGGGATGATCCAACAAACTAGATCTCCCCGAGGGTCTAAAACACGACTCAAACCCTTCTTAAAGCGCACTTCACAATCATCTTCAAGGAGTTGCGAAACAGAAAGCAAATTGTAATGCAAGTTTGAAACCAAAGCAACATCCTTAAGAACAAAGTTCTCATTGAGCCGAATAGCTCCATGAGAAACAACCTTACCTCTACTGTTATCCCCGAAAGTGATGTACTCCTTGTGCATCACGGGGTCTAGGCTGGAGAACCATTCCTTCTTTCCGGTCATGTGGCGCGAACACCCGGAATCCATGAGCTACATGTTCTCCAACCGAAGTCCCTGCATCAATAGAAAGGCAGGAAATGAGCATATGGCACAACACTGGGGTTAGTATACTGAGAAGGATACCAGTGATGTGTCATAGGCCAGAAAAAGTGTTAGTAGCAAAACCAAGCTGTCCTCGTCCCATTGGTGGATAGCTATCACCACCAAACTGAAAGGGTGGTCCGCTATGGAACGATAAACTTCCAAACTGACCTACATGTCCCATTTGAGCAAAGCGATGACCACCAAGCTGAAAAGGTGGTCTGCTATGGGACTGAGCAACAAAACCACTTACACTCGGCTCACGATCGTATTGAGGACGACCTGAACCGCGACGGGCATGACCACCACCCTGTGGTCTAGCTACCTGGGGCCTAGCCACCTGAGGGGGTGCACCTCTAGGTCTAGCGCCCTGCCTCTGAACTCCCCGACCTTGCACACCATGGAGAGGGTGGTGCCTGGCCTGGTTGTTCAGCTCCAACTCCTTCCTAGCGTATCTCTTCCTCCGAAAGCAAAACTCAGCTAGGTGACCCTCAAGGTGACAGTACTCGCACTCGAACCTCACCACTCTCTTGGGTTGTTGGTTCCTACGGTTGCGAGGGTTGTTCACTCTGGCTGGCTGCTTGCCTCTCGGAAGGGGATCACTAGAGACGTCACGAAGGGTGTCAAGTGTGTTCCTAAGATGGTTAGGTTTGGGAATCCACACTTGCTTGCGAGGTGGAGCCTTGGGAGGTTCATCAAGGATACCATCCTTGGTGATAGGCTTGGGAGGCTCAGGTGGGGTGATCTTGGTAAGCTTAGGGATAGCAGATGGCTTCTCACTAAGGCTCACTCCACTAAACTCACCGATCTTGCTAAAGATACTAGCGCCCTTCCCACCTGAAGCAAAGCCTACTCCCGAGCAATCAGTTCCCCTCATGAACTGACTAATCATCATGCCCAACTGTGGCTCACTGCATGACACCCAACTCAGGATGGATTGAAGGTATGTGTTTTCCTCCTCGGTTTGCATCGTGTCATGCCGACAATTGGCAATCTCAAGCTCCATCCCCACGCATCGCTCACACGGAGCGGACAAGGTGCTAACTGAGCTAGCCTTCATGGCTTCAGCAAGCTTGGCGTTAACTTCTGCCAACTCAGTTTGCAAGCTAGGACAAAGCTTGCACGCACCCAGCAAAGAAGGCCTCGCCTTCACTTCCTCCAGCTCCTTCTTCAGGGAGGCACACTCACGACACTCACCCACCAAGTCTAGCCTACTCTTCAGCTCATCATACACCTCGATCAAAGAGGCATACTTTGTTTGTAGGGTGGAAAAGTTTGCCATGTGTGTGGTGCACTCATCGCACTCCTCCTCATCAGCCACCCTCACTCGGACTTAGCAAACTCAAGCTCTTTAAGCGCCTTAAACTCACTGCGCTCTCGGTTAACATGCGTGAGTTTCTTCTCCAAAGCAAGGACTAACTTCGCAAAGCTATCGCGCTCATCAGTGAGACGATCGACAAGAGAGGAGTTTGATACCTCGGAAGCATTGTCATCGTCGTCGTCGTAGTCGGCGTGATCGGTGTCCTTCGCCTGGCACTTGCGGTCCTCTTCGTCCAGGGCCAAGGTGCATAGGCCCTTGGAGGAGTTGCCGAAGAAGCAGAGTCCGTTGAAGCGATCTTCCGTCTTGTGCTCGGACCCGTTGTCGCTGGAGTCGCTGTCGGAGGTCTTGTCTTCATCGCTTTTGGTGGCGAAGAGGGCACGCCGACCGGTGTCGAAAGCCTTCTCCACATCCTCCCGGCGAAAGGTGTCCTTCTTCCTCTTCTCGATATTGTATTCTGGCTTCCCTTTGCGCCTGGAGTTGCGAGCCTTGCCAGAAGATTTCTTGTTGTTCTTGGGGCAGTTCGTGATGAAGTGATCTGGATCACCGCACTTGTAGCAGCCCTCGCGTGCGCCACCACGCCGGCGATTCAAGCGGTTGTTCTGAAACCGTGAGAACCGGGTGATGACAAGGGCGAGCTCGTCGTCTCCCAACATCTCCAACTGCTCCTCTATAACTATAAGCAAAGAAGATAGAGCAAAGAGAGGAGGTGAAGCGTCAGCAGGAAACATCGATCCACCCTTGCCTGAGACCAAAGCCATGGAATGTGAAGATGGGTTCTTCAGCTTGGCCTGAGGCAGGTGATCGATCTCGGTGGACTTGAGCTTACTAAACAGCTCGTCCATGGTGAGGGTATCATAAGATGGAGACTCTATGATAGTCGACACCTTCACCTCCCATACCCTCCGATCCAGGGCGTATAGGAACTTGACAGCCCTCTCATGATCGTTATAGGGTAGGTTAGCCCGATTGGCGCGCATCTTGTTCACAATTGTTTGGAAATGAGTAAACATAGCATCAATCATCTCTCCCTCCTGAAGGACCGAGAATACAATAGCAAGGTGACCAGAGGGGGGAGGGGGTGAATGGGAGCTCAAAAAATTCAATCGAAACTTTGGCCTTTGTCCCACAAATCAACCCCAAAAGCTACGAACACAAACCGTGATGCCCACGACCCTTGGAAGAGGGTGGATGATCCCTAGGATCACAGCGAGGCACCACAAAGCAAGAACTAACCAAACGCCAAAAGCACTGGCACAAGTTTGACCCTCAAAAACTAAGTCCCGAACGTAGATAGACGGCTACGTCGAGAGATCCCCAAATACCTATGCTAACAAATAGCAAAGATACCTAGAGAGGTTCCTTGATCAACTCTAGGGCCAAACGAGAAGTCCGGAAACCAAGCGAAGAAGCCGGGAGAGCAAACGCACTAAACCGCAACAAGCAGCCGAATCCCGGACTGTCCGGCCCTGGGGTCCCGGACTGTCCGCACCAGGCCGGACTGTCCGCGGTTCACTGGCGGACTGTCCGCCGGCAGAAAACACAAAACAGCATGAGCGCTGCAAGTCCCCTGGACGTTCCCGGACTGTCCGCGAACTCCAACGGCAGACTGTCCGTCGGTCAAAAAGAACTAGTCCAACAGCGCGGAGTCAGGCTACTGGTCCAGCCGACCCCGACGCGCGGACTGTCCGCGGGAGGAACGGCGGACTGTCCGCGACCTCCCAGTGAGGGCGATTTCGGTCGCCCCTCACACAACTCTTCCCAAATCCGAATCAAATCACAATCTCGTGTTTCCAAACTTGGAGAGAATGATCATGAGGTAGTTAGGAGACTATCCCCAAGAAATCATCCGCTCAAATCGATTCAATCACCGGGAAATCGAAAGGGGAGGAGTATGAACAAAAAAATGCCACGAAAACGAAATCAACCCGACCTACTTGTTCGTGAGGAGTTAGATGAATTCCTTCGGTGGAAATGATCTCCTCACTATAAAGAACAAGTTGATTCAAACGGATTTCGCAAAGACGCAATAGAGAGGGAGATCGAGTGACGGGAAAATCACGGAGAAACGAAGAACACAAACAAAACGTGAATCAAGTCATCGATCTGCAACCGTGTGGCTACCACACGCTACAACAGTGAGATTACGGTCTCACTTCCTCAAAATCTTCAGTACACAGAGGTATGGTTCTCTGCGGATCTCAGTTGCTACAGTAGGGGATTGGGAGAGCAGGAAAACCTAGAAGGCAAAGAGCAAATGGCTCAGATAGATGGGGAGGTGGGTGTCTCCCCCTACTTATCCTAATTCTAATTCCCACTCTACCCCTAACTAATTACAGAGCGAACCAGCTAAACCCTAGGGTTATTCTGGACCAACTCATGGTAGGTGGTGATCCGACGGCCACGCCCGCACAACTGGTAGCGTTGCCTCGACGCAACCTCACCGATTGCCGCCACGTGCTGCCACCGCTCCGCTCGTCCTTTTCCCGGACTTCGCCCCCGGTTTGGTGGCCCAAACCGGGAAACCAGCCTTCACAGCCAACCCCTGGTTTTGAGGCCCAAACCGGGAAACCAGCCGACCATCGGCTGAGTTTTGTGGCCCAAACTCAGAAACCCGCGGCACCCAGGTTTTGAGGCCCAAACCTGGAAACCGTCCTCAGCCCCAGTTTTGTGGCCCAAACTCGGAAACCATCCGCGCCTAGGTTTTGAGGCCCAAACCTGGAAACCGTCCATTCGGTGGGTTTTCTGTGGCTTAACCACCAAACTGAGCCGTAGAAGGGATGCACCGTCCGTGCACCCCGTCCACCCGCAAGTCTTCACTCGCCGCTGTCTCAGGCTGTCAGCCACCACAGCTGATCCTCAGGCCACCGGTCCCTCAGTCCAAGCCTCACGTCCGCCCTTCGCCACTCTCGGTCCATCGGCACGGCACGTCTCTACTTGACCTTCACCTTGCCTTCGATCACTGTATCCGTGCTCGACACTTGCACAACACAAGCCAAAGAACATGCGCATTATCCCAGTTGACAATCACTCATCACTCAGAGACTCGGCATACACCCATGTATCCGCACCTCCAACTGAACAAAGTTCTCATACTCGCGCTTGTACGTCTCGAAGAGTCTGGTCTTAACCTGAGCGGTCCCCTCGTGATAGCTCTGAAGCTTCACCCAGATCTCTCGTGTCGTCTCAAGCTCAGAGACACGCTCGAACTCAGGAAGGGAGATGCTGGCCAAAAGAGCATTACGAGCCATTGAGTTGGCCTCATGTTCATCAATCTGGACATGACCCACACGAGCCACAAGGACCTCGTACTCAACGTTCTCACATATCTCCCAAACAGAAGAACTGATGCTGTTGAGATAAGCACGCATCCGAATCTTCCAATAGGGATAGTTCGTTCCATCGAACCAAGGAGCCTTGTCGTTCCCTTGATCCATGTCGCCCTTAGGATCCGAAACCGATTAAGGTAGAGAAGATCCTTAACCAGCTCCGATACCAATTGAAGGATTGGATTGGCGACCAAAGGGGGATGAATGGGAACCTCAAATTCAACTCGTGAATAGAATGGCCCTTGTCCCAGAAAATCACCCCAAAAGCTAAGACTCAAAACGACCGAAGAGTTCACGACCTACGAGTAGGTGGATACCCTAGGAGATGTCCTAGTGGTACAGCAGAACCTCCGGAGAAACCCCAAAACCAACTGCCAAAGTTCCAGAGCAAAACTGCAAGGTCTGCAGATTCGCGGACTGTCCGGGGTCAGGGTCCCGGTCTGTCCGGTGACTGTCGGCCTGTCCGACACTGGAAGACCGGACTGTCCGCTGGCTACAGACTTGAAACAGAACTGATCTGAAACAGTTCTGGACGAGTCCCGGACTGTCCGCGGGTGTAACACCCCCGGTGTTAAGTAGTAATTAAAACTCTAAGTATGACGAATAGTATGCATAATCATCTAGGGTCATGGCATACAAGCACATCATGTGTGATGATTTTCATGTTTGATTATGTGTGTTGTATGAATGTGTTATGTGTGTCATATGAAATGACTACTCAAAACCAAACTTAAGAAAACTCTGGTTAATTCTAAAATGAATTTTCTGAAAGAAACTTGACGTAACTAAGGTACTATTTATTGGGTCAACTTTTACTCTAATCAATAGTGAGATTGGTTGCTTGTAATGAACACCAAAAGACCCCTAATTAAATTCCTTAAGATTTTAAGGTTCTAAATTAGCAAAAACCCTAATTTAGGATTTGTTGGGATGGCTGCTTTGACCAGCTTTGAAAGGATATTTAGAGAGCTCGCATGACAGTGAGCCCTAAATAAAAGTTGTAGTAAAGATCAAGAGGAACAAACTTTGTTGAATGGTCAAGACCCGGATCAGTTTCAAAAATAGCGAAACAGGACTCCCGAGATCAGATTTAGTGCTGATTTTACGGTTCCAAAAATTGAAATTTTGGACACCACAAAGTTTTCGTCAATAATTATTGTGTCGCCAACAATTAGGAATTTGACTAAGCCTCTTTAAGCCAAGTCGGAGTACTCGTCAAGACGACGACAACAAATCAAGTTTCGTCGGAATCGGAGTTTCTTTGGACAGTGGTCGCAATTTTGGGGAATATCGAAGATTTTCAGCGGGGGCATGAAATTTGGACAGCAAATTTGTTGAGGCCGTGGGCAGTGCCTCGTGGCCTCCCACGCGTCCTATTCCCGTGTCCTCCTTGCGCTGCAAAAGGACCGAAGCCCGGTCTCCCTCCACCTCGGTCTTTCTCTCCTCCCTCCTTTTTTGGCTCTCGTTCTTTTTTTCCCCCCTAATGGCGATGAGCAGCAAAGCACCAGCAGTCCCAGCGTCCACTACCTGCTCCTCTCCCTCCCCATGGCTGCTTTCCTTTCCATCTCCCTCTCCTGCCATGGCCGAACAGCAAGCAAGCAGCAGCCAGCGTCCTGCTCCTTCCCCCCCTCCTCCATGATTAAGAGCAACAGGTGCAGCAGCTTTCCTTCTCCTTCCCTCCCCATATTCCCTTCTTCCTGCGTTGTTTCTGGCCTCTGCAGAATTAAGCGCCCTCTCCCTGGTCGCCTGCAGCAAGGGCTGCAGCCAGCGCCTCTACCAAGCAGCTGCTTGCCAGCAGCTGTGCAGCAGCCAACACCCCAATCCACACCAAACCCTAGCTCGGTTTTCTCCCTTGTCTTCTTCCATCCCTTCTCCTTTCTTCTCCATGAACAGCAGCAGCTGCAGCTTCCGACCAGCAAAGAAGGCAGCAGTCCAGCGCCAGCAGCAAGATTGCAGGAGCAGCAGCAATAGAGTTTAGTTGGGGTGATTTTCGTTTTTCTCTAATGCATATATGGTCATTTTGGAATCCTTGAAATATTATCTATCCGGTGGATATATATTATGGTGGTTGTTAATGTAAAGTTTGTGCAGTTATGAATGATTTGTGTTAATTAGGGTTTGGTGAGGTCAAATTCATATCTACTATTGTGATGCTCAAATTGGTGTGAAATTTTTATGGTAGTATCCCCATGTGATGTATGTGCTATGATAAAAATTTCAGAATTTTTGATGCATGTATGATGGAGCTATTGATTTATCTTGCTTGCAGCCTAGTTAATAGATTAAACTGTTTTGTGGTAAATAGTTGCATTTAAAAATGTCAAATGTTGTTCCAGAGCCTTCTTATGATGTTGCTGTAGCTCTACAAAGCTTGTTGTGGCCAGGTGTTGTGCAAAACATAGAGTTTTAGATTTATCTTCTCTCTTTTGTTCAATTATGACGTGTTTTGGATAGTTTCTAGGACTTTGATAATTGCACCAAGGAAATGATGTTTTCTGTAGGTTTGGTCAATACAAAACATGTAAAAAATTCCATAATCTAGCTTCTGTTAAAATTTCATGATTTTTGGCCTAGTAGTTTAGGAGATACAGCTGTTCAAAGTTTAGTCTCCGAAATAGGATTTCTCTGGAATTTCTGGACCAGAGTTAAGAAATATAATTGTTTCACCCTGTTAACTTGAGAATCATGGTTAGATTTTTAAAGATGATTGGTAGGACATTTTGTAAGCTTTCTAGATTGTTTTGTTTCATATCTTTTCGATGAGTATAGCTTCAGTTACGATCCAAGTAATCAGCTGTTGTTGCAGTCTAGAAATTGATATGTCAATATGCAAAATGGACTGCATGCATGGTTTCTGTTTGAGTGGTTACCTCCTGATTTATATGTTGTTTTCTGTAGATATGATCTATATAAAAGTTGTAGATAATTCTCATATCTTGCTTGTCCTAAAATTTTGTCGTTTTAGGACAAGTGGTTTGAGAGTTATGGCTTCTGCAAATCTGCTGACAGGTTTTGCCCACATTCTGTCCAGATCTGAATGTGTGGCTTGTTTCACCTAATTAAGTTGAGATTCATGCTTAGGTGTTAATATAAAAGTTGTAGATAACTTACATATCTAGCTTGTGTTAAATGTTCATGATTTTAGGCCAAGTGGGGTAGGAGTTATAGCCTGTGCCAGTTCAGTGTCCAGTTTTGTTTGCTCCCTGGACAGATCTAAAAGAGTCGATTGTTTAGCCTAGATAAGCTTTGAATCATCCTTTGATGTTAATATATGAGTTGTAGTGCTCTTCATATGCTTTCTAAATTGTCTTTGATCATATTTGTTGGAGTTCTACAACTTGAGTTATAGCTGTTTTACCTTAGATGGCTAAATCTGTCCAAGTCTGGACAGAAATGTCTTCCTGTTTTGTTTGGCTATGATAACTTGTGAGTTACCTTAGGTGGATATTAAATGGTTTAATTAGAACTAATACATGGTTATGCTCTGATGATCAACTAAAACACCTTAGATGACTCTCTTTTAAGTATAAACGAAAGGTCATTTAACCATATAAAATAATAGTAGATGTTAAACTCTTATCCTTCCACGCTTAGATAATAATTCTATGAGCAAGATTATAGAAGGAAACTAGGATTAACTTCTGTTGCTTGGTGACCCTTGAGTAACTGTTACAAACCATTAAAGCTAGTTGGTCATGTGTGATCTTATTTATAGATCATGTGATGTTTTGATCTTACTTATAAATTGTTGTGGCTGCATGACCAGAATCTGTTGAGAGGTTGTTTCCACTATGTAAACCATGTTTTGTGTGAAAGTGGTAAATACCAAAGTTGTAGTTAACTTTTGTATCTAGCTTGTCCTAAAATTTCATGATTTTAGGCCAGCTAGATTAGGAGTTATAGATTTTCTAAGTTACCAGATCAAATCTGTTCTACCTTCTGGACAGATCTGTGTAGTCTAGTTGTTTGAGTTATTTAACTTGCGAATCTTGATCTGTTCTACCTTCTAGACAGATCTGTGTAGTCTAGTTGTTTGAGTTATTTAACTTGCGAATCACTTGTTAACTATAATAGGAAAGTTGTAGTAAACTTATATGTCTAGTTTGTCCTAAAATTTCATGATTTTAGGCCTGTTAAACTAAGAGTTATGGATTTTATAAGATTCAGGTCAAATTTGTGCTTCCTTCTGGACTGATCAGAGAAATGAAGTTGTTGAGCTGTTTTAACTAGGAAATCACCTCTTGACCATAAAAACAAAGTTGTAGTAGATTTCTTGATCTTTCTAAATTGTTAAGGATCTTTTTTTTTAATGGCCTAGAACTCCAGTTATAGCTGTTTGAAATTGGATGATCAAATCTGTCCAGAATCTGGACAGGGATGATTGCCCAAGTTATTTGACCTAAATTGCTGTAGAATCACCTGAAGTTCATAATACCTAAGTGTAGGTCATTAGATAAGCTTTCCGAAAAGTCTAGGTTCATAGTTTGAAATATTTTGAAACTCCAGAAATACTGTTCTTTGTGCAGTGTTGGAATCTGTCCAAATTGGGTACAAAACTTCTTCTTTGCACTGTTTGACCTTGTTAAGTCTAGAATCAACCTTCGGTGTTAATAACAAGTTTGTAGACATTTAGATGAGCTTTTGAAATTGTCCCCAATCATCATTTTTGGAGGTCTAGAACTCTAGTTATGGATAAGTCAAGCTGATTGTGCAAATCTGTCCAAGATCTGGACAACAGTGTTTGATGGTATTGTTTGACTTAGCTAACTCTAAAATCACTTAAAGATGATAGAAATGAAGTGATAGCTAACTTAATGAACTTTTAGAAAAATTAGTATAACCTTATCCTTGCTTAGGGTGAACTAGAGTAGTCTACTTCAACAACTGTAAAAATGGTTAATAAACAATTAAATTTTGGTTTGCACCTTGTTGGTTAATGTCTTGGTTGAAGACCATGGGACATCCCCACTCCGAGGTCCCACGGCAGTGGATGACGCTTGTGATACAGTCTTAATCACTTTAGTAAATCTGTCTAATGATGTTGTATAAAAATAACACACTACCCTAGGAACACTAGTTGGTAAGTTGCAAGTTGGTTTTGTTGGTTTGCAACTTTACCGTGAATGAAAGTTGTACTCGACCTTTCTTATCTTGTGTTAACTTTTGTTATGCATTTGTTTGTCCTGCACCTTAGCATCTATTGCATCATACTAAAGCATGCATCATTGTATACGTGTAGTTCATACGAGAGAGTCGAAGGTCATGTTCAGCGAGCTTCGGAAGGTTGTGTTGAGCAAGCTTCGGATCGAGGAGGTCCAGTTGATCGAGCCTCAGAAGGAGAACTTCATCAAACAACCTTCTTCGGGAAGATTCAACTTCAAGTCTCTAAGGAACTAACTTCTGTGGATCTTTCGGAGATCCTAGTCTTCTCTGCAACACAGGCAAGCCCCGGTGCATACACCCACTCTCTGTTTTACAAATACTTTATTACACTATAGGTCTTGTGGAATGTGCATTAAGTAAGTAGGAGTTGAACGAAACCGTTGTTGCATGAATACCTTGATTTCCAGATAATCCACTGATGATATCCTATCAGTAGTGATAAGACGATCTCAAATGCTTAGCAATGCTTAGACTTCGGTAGAAGTCGATCGATGGTTTCATCATTCGCGAGATATAGGTTTTACCTTTTCTCTCTTCAACTCTGTCTATGGGTCGTGAGAACCCCAATATGATGATAACTATTAAACTGAGACCGGGCGGGTAACTTGCACAGGAATGGAGTCCTGGTGTAGTGTTTCCATCTGTGTCGCTTAGGACCCGTCCACTGTTGGCCCGTTGATCGAGAACTATTTGTTAGTACTAGTCACATGCTACGGTAAGCCCTACTGTGGCTTTGCTCTTACAAGAACGGCGCACCCGCGCACTGGGAGTAGAGAGATGGCGGGAGTAGCGTGTACCCACCCTGCTCGGTCCACTAATGGACGTTACTCATCAAGGCCGTTGTAGGGCGGTGGTGTACTGTACTTCCAGGTGGCGCGGCCCCGGTCCAGTATGAGCGGATCCACGGGACGGTTGATATATGCAAGTTCAGTCTTGCATATGTCGTGTGATTAGGAAGCCCCAACTGGGTAGATCAAGCGGTTTGAATCATCGTTTGCTCCACGAGAAAAGGAGACTCGTCCTTGCACCCTCAGCGTTGTTTAATCAAGTGAAGATGATGGCAAGAGAAGTTTATCATGAGATGTGATGCTTAAACAAGTGTTTGATTTAGATAGGTGCAAAGTGGATACTGCTTAATAACTAAATGCACTGCTAAAACTTGAAAATAGGATGAACTAGTAGAAAGCTTTTTCTGCAAAGCTGTTCTCTTCTGCTAGCCCCACTATATCCCTTAAGCCAGCATGCCCTTGGAGTCTTTTTCTTAGTCGGGTAAGTCTTGTTGAGTACCCTCATGTACTCAGGGTTTGTTAATCCCCTGTTGTAGGTTTTAGCTTGTGGTGTCAATATGGATCATGTTCGTGGGCTCGATATGATCTGGTGCTTCTCTCTTCGACTTAGGTGCTCTACCTAAGTCTGGCTCTGTAGTGCTGCTCTTCTCCCGCAGTCCAAGTTAAGTTTAGTTGAAAAAGTAACTTATTCATGCTTTGTAAAATTTTATCTTACCTTGCTTCTGCGCTCCGATGTTATTTTTGTATCAACTGTTGTAATGTTGTAGTTATTTCACTCTAATAGAGGATGGTCCTGTAACTCGTGGATTATTCGGGGTTCTCTCGGGGACTTCCGACGGATCATTCCAGTAATATGGTACACGTGTACAGTCATCAGAGCTCTAGAAGATGATGACCTGTGCAGGTGAGGCCACATTATCGGGAGGTTCTGCCACAAATGTTATCGGAGCAGGATCCTCTTCGGAAGGGGATAGTTACAACATTACTTTTGAAAAACTTCAAAATGATTTCTTACTCTAAAAGGTTTTGAAAGTAACAAACTAAAAATGCTCTTTCCTCAATTTCTTGCTTAAGAACATTGTGGTGCTAGTAGTGACTCCAACAGTGTACACTAGGAAAGCTAATATATAAAGTAAAGCCCTATATCTAACTAACATAATGGAGGTAGAAAACTCCTAACAATGAGAGACCGTATAGGACGAGCATACATGATATCGTGCATAATAATAAAATAATGTGCTAAACTTTCTCCTCTAATTCTGAGTGCAGCTATGATCCCCTAATAGAGATTCGTCCCTAGATTTTGTTACCCCTTTACTAAGTTCTGATCCTTGAGAACTTTGAATATCCTTATATATTTTACTACATAAAACCAGAATCATGGTAACCTTCTTGGTTCTTCCTTGATGTACGTGTCAGACCTTGAATTGACATGTGCTATTTATTTGATACCGTGAAAATAACGAATGGTGGTCGAAAGTTACTGAGATTATGTCCTACGAAGGAACCATGATCCGTGGACTGGGTAAAGGCGTCGAAACCTGGGTTCACCTATGGCCGGCCACCATATGGTGTTACTGCTGGGCGCTCGGTAATATCCAGGCCATTGTCATGATTCTTTCAAGCTCACCATTAATGTGCTTTCATTCTGGACGCCCGAAAGGGAATTCAGAGCCCTATTCCATATATTTTTCTTTAAACCCTTATAATTATAACCAACTCTCGATTTGGTTATAATTTCCTCAATACGAGATGAGAGTTATAGAAGTTGTGCTCTATTGTGGTGCCATGACTGTGACCACGGTGCCGCGTCGGAACCTGAAGAACCTTGTGTGCTGGCCTACACAAGTTTCCGCTGGGCGCGCGCTGGTATCGAGGCCAGCAATCATGATCCATTATAGCCCGCGACCAATGTACGCTCTCTCTCTTGATAATCCTCCTTAATGCCACCCAAATATCCACTACCTCGTTGTTGAAACTACGTTTTGCTCTCGGTTGTGATTCGAAAGCCAACTCCAACTGCTTTGTGAACTCCTTGTCTTTAAACCTCCTTGACACATTTCCTTTTCCATTACTTAACCCTATACTTTAGGTACTTCTAAAATCTCTGGAAGAGATTTCTTTTAGGGGGAAGCTGTAACACCCGCGGTGTTAAGTAGTAATTAAAACTCTAAGTATGGCGAATAGTATGCATAATCATCTAGGGTCATGGCATACAAGCACATCATGTATGATGATTTCCATGTTTGATTATGTGTGTTGTATGAATGTGTTATGTGTGTCATATGAAATGACTACTCAAAACCAAACTTAAGAAAACTCTGGTTAATTCTAAAATGAATTTTCTGAAAGAAACTTGACGTAACTAAGGTACTATTTATTGGGTCAACTTTTACTCTAATCAATAGTGAGATTGGTTGCTTGTAATGAACACCAAAAGACCCCTAATTAAATTCCTTAAGATTTTAAGGTTCTAAATTAGCAAAAACCCTAATTTAGGATTTGTTGGGATGGCTGCTTTGACCAGCTTTGAAAGGATATTTAGAGAGCTCGCATGACAGTGAGCCCTAAATGAAAGTTGTAGTAAAGATCAAGAGGAACAAACTTCGTTGAATGGTCAAGACCCGGATCAGTTTCAAAAATAGCGAAACAGGACTCCCGAGATCAGATTTAGTGCTGATTTTACGGTTCCAAAAATTGAAATTTTGGACACCACAAAGTTTTCGTCAATAATTATTGTGTCGCCAACAATTAGGAATTTGACCAAGCCTCTTTAAGCCAAGTCGGAGTACTCGTCAAGACGACGACAACAAATCAAGTTTCGTCGGAATCGGAGTTTATTTGGACAGTGGTCGCAATTTTGGGGAATATCGAAGATTTTCAGCAGGGGCATGAAATTTGGACAGCAAATTTGTTGAGGCCGTGGGCAGTGCCTCGTGGCCTCCCACGCGTCCTATTCCCGTGTCCCCCTTGCGCTGCAAAAGGACCGAAGCCCGGTCTCCCTCCACCTCGGTCTTTCTCTCCTCCCTCCTTTTTTTGGCTCTCGTTCTTTTTTTCACCCCTAATGGCGATGAGCAGCAAAGCACCAGCAGTCCCAGCGTCCACTACCTGCTCCTCTCCCTCCCCATGGCTGCTTTCCTTTCCATCTCCCTCTCCTGCCATGGCCGAACAGCAAGCAAGCAGCAGCCAGCGTCCTGCTCCTTCCCCCCCTCCTCCATGATTAAGAGCAACAGGTGCAGCAGCTTTCCTTCTCCTTCCCTCCCCCTATTCCCTTCTTCCTGCGTTGTTTCTGGCCTCTGCAGAATTAAGCGCCCTCTCCCTGGTCGCCTGCAGCAAGGGCTGCAGCCAGCGCCTCTACCAAGCAGCTGCTTGCCAGCAGCTGTGCAGCAGCCAACACCCCAATCCACACCAAACCCTAGCTCGGTTTTCTCCCTTGTCTTCTTCCATCCCTTCTCCTTTCTTCTCCATGAACAGCAGCAGCTGCAGCTTCCGACCAGCAAAGAAGGCAGCAGTCCAGCGCCAGCAGCAAGATTGCAGGAGCAGCAGCAATAGAGTTTAGTTGGGGTGATTTTCGTTTTTCTCTAATGCATATATGGTCATTTTGGAATCCTTGAAATATTATCTATCCGGTGGATATATATTATGGTGGTTGTTAATGTAAAGTTTGTGCAGTTATGAATGATTTGTGTTAATTAGGGTTTGGTGAGGTCAAATTCATATCTACTATTGTGATGCTCAAATTGGTGTGAAATTTTTATGGTAGTATCCCCATGTGATGTATGTGCTATGATAAAAATTTCAGAATTTTTGATGCATGTATGATGGAGCTATTGATTTATCTTGCTTGCAGCCTAGTTAATAGATTAAACTGTTTTGTGGTAAATAGTTGCATTTAAAAATGTCAAATGTTGTTCCAGAGCCTTCTTATGATGTTGCTGTAGCTCTACAAAGCTTGTTGTGGCCAGGTGTTGTGCAAAACATAGAGTTTTAGATTTATCTTCTCTCTTTTGTTCAATTATAAGGTGTTTTGGATAGTTTCTAGAACTTTGATAATTGCACCATGCAAATGATGTTTTTAGTAGGTTTGGTCAATACAAAACTTGTAAAGAATTGCATAATCTAGCTTCTGTTAAAATTTTATGATTTTTGGCCTAGTAGTTTAGGAGATACAGCTGTTCAAAGTTTAGTCACAGAAATAGGTTTTCTCTGGAATTTCTGGACCAGAGTTAAGAAATATAATTGTTTCACCCTGTTAACTTGAGAATCATGTTGAGATGTTTAAAGATGATTGGTAGGACATTTTATAATATTTCTAGATTGTCTTGTTTCATATCCTTTGGATGAGTATAGGTTCAGTTACGATCCAAGTAATCAGCTGTTGTTGCAGTCTAGAAATTGATATGTCAATATGCAAAATAGACTGCATGCATGGTTTCTGTTTGAGTGGTTACCTCCTGATTTATATGTTGTTTTCTGTAGATATGATCTATATAAAAGTTGTAGATAATTCTTATATCTTGCTTGTCCTAAAATTTTATCATTTTAGGCCAAGTGGTTTGAGAGTTATGGCTTCTGCAAATCTGCTGACAGGTTTTGCCCACATTCTGTCCAGATCTGAATGTGTGGCTTGTTTCACCTAATTATGTTGTGATTCATGCTTAGGTGTTAATATAAAAGTTGTAGATAACTTATATATCTAGCTTGTGTTAAATGTTCATGATTTTAGGCCAAGTGGTGTAGGAGTTATAGCCTGTGCAAATTCAGTGTCCAGTTTTGTTTGCTCCCTGGACAGATCTAAAAGAGTCGATTGTTTGGCCTAGATAATCTTTGAATCATACTTTGATGTTAATATATGAGTTGTAGTGCTCTTCATATGCTTTCTAAATTGTCTTTGATCATATTTGTTGGAGTTCTACAACTTGATTTATAGCTGTTTTACCTTAGATGGCTAAATCTGTCCAAGTCTGGACAGAAATGTCTTCCTTGTTTTGTTTGGCTATGATAACTTGTGAGTTACCATAGGTGGATAGTAAATGGTTTAATTAGAACTAATACATGGTTATGCTCTGATGATCAACTAAAACACCTTAGATGACTCTCTTTTAAGTATAAACGAAAGGTCATTTAACCATATAAAATAATAGTTGATGTTAAACTCTTATCCTTCCATGCTTAGATAATAATTCTATGAGCAAGATTATAGAAGGAAACTAGGATTAACTTCTGTTGCTTGGTGACCCTTGAGTAACTGTTACAAACCATTAAAGCTAGTTGGTCATGTGTGATCTTATTTATAGATCATGTGATGTTTTGATCTTACTTATAAATTGGTGTGGCTGCATGACCTGAATTTGTTGAGAGGTTGTTTCCACTATGTAAACCATGTTTTCTGTGAAAGTGGTAAATACCAAAGTTGTAGTTAACTTTTGTATCTAGCTTTTCCTCAAATTTCATGATTTTAGGCCAGCTAGATTAGGAGTTATTGATTTTCTAAGTTACCAGATCAAATCTGTTCTACCTTCTGGACAGATCTGTGTAGTCTAGTTGTTTGAGTTATTTAACTTGCGAATCACTTGTTAACTATAATAGGAAAGTTCTAGTAAATTTATATGTCTAGTTTGTCCTAAACTTTCATGATTTTAGGCCTGTTAAACTAAGAGTTATGGATTTTATAAGATTCAGGTCAAATTTGTGCTTCCTTCTGGACTGATCAGAGAAATGAAGTTGTTGAGCTGTTTTAACTAGGAAATCACCTGTTGACCATAAAAACAAAGTTGTAGTAGATTTCTTGATATTTCTAAATTGTTAAGGATCATTTTTTTAATGGCCTAGAACTCCAGTTATAGCTATTTGAAATTGGATGATCAAATCTGTCCAGAATCTGGACAGGGATGATTGCCCAAGTTATTTGACCTAAATTGCTGTAGAATCAACTGAAGTTCATAATAACAGAAGTGTAGGTAATTAGATAAGCTTTCTAAAAAGTCTAGGTTCATACTTTGAAATATTTTGAAACTCCAGATATGGCTGTTCTTTGTGCAGTATTGGAATCTGTCCAAATTCTGTACAAAACTTCTTCTTTGCACTGTTTGACCTTGTTAACTCTAGAATCAACCTTCGGTGTTAATAACAAGTTTGTAGACATTTAGATGAGCTTTCCAAATTGTCCTCAATCATCATTTTTGGAGGTCTAGAACTCTAGTTATGGATAAGTCAAGCTGATTGTGCAAATCTGTCCAAGATCTGGACAACAGTGTGTGATGGTATTGTTTGACTTAGTTAACTCTAAAATCACTTAAAGATGATAGAAATGAAGTGATAGCTAACTGAATGAACTTTTAGAAAAATTAGTATAACCTTTGTTATGCATTTGTTTGTCCTGCACCTTAGCATCTATTGCATCATACTAAAGCATGCATCATTGTATACGT
Source organism: Coix lacryma-jobi var. lacryma-jobi (assembly GCA_009763385.1). Taxonomy (NCBI): domain Eukaryota; kingdom Viridiplantae; phylum Streptophyta; class Magnoliopsida; order Poales; family Poaceae; genus Coix; species Coix lacryma-jobi. Next base: position 75,654,505 of record CM019827.1, read on the forward strand.
GTAGTTCACACAAGAGAGTCGAAGGTCATGTTCAGCGAGCTTCGGAAGGTCGTGTTGAGCAAGCTTCGGATCGAGGAGGTCCAGTTGATCGAGCCTCAGAAGGAGAACTTCATCAAACAACCTTCTTCGGGAAGATTCAACTTCAAGTCTCTAAGGAACTAACTTCTCTGCAACACAGGCAAGCCCCGGTGCATACCCACTCTCTGTTTTACAAATACTTTATTACACTGTAGGTCTTGTGGAATGTGCATTAAGTAAGTAGGAGTTGAACGAAACCGTTGCTGCATGAATACCTTGATTTCCAGATAATCCCCTGATGATATCCTATCAGTAGTGATAAGACGATCTCAAATGCTTAGCAATGCTTAGACTTCGGTAGAAGGCGATCGATGGTTTCATCGTTCGCGGGATATAGGTTTTACCTTTTCTCTCTTTGACTCTGTCTATGGGTCGTGAGAACCCCAATATGATGATAACTATTAAACTGAGACCGGGCGGGTAACTTGCACAGGAATGGAGTCCTGGTATAGTGTTTCCGTCTGTGTCGCTTAGGACCCATCCGCTGTTGGCCCGTTGGATCGAGAACTCTTTATTAGTACTGGTCACATGCTATGGTAAGCCCTACTGTGGCTATGCTCTTACTGGAACGGTGCACCCGCGCACTGGGAGTTGAGAGATGGCGGGAGTAGCGTGTACTCACCCTGCTCGGTCCACTGATGGACGTTACTCATCAAGGCCGTTGTAGGGCGATGGTGTACTGTACTTCCGGGTGGCGCGGCTCCGGTCCGGTATGAGCGGATCCACGAGACGGTTGATATATGCAAGTTCAGTCTTGCATATGTCGTGTGATAAGGAAGCCCCAGCTGGGTAGATCAAGCGGTTCGAATCGTCGTTTGCTCCACGAGAAAAGGAGACTCGTCCTCACACCCTCAGCGTAGTTTAATCAAGTGAAGATGATGGCAAGAGAAGTTTATCATGAGATGTGATGCTTAAACAAGTGTTTGTTTTAATTAGGTGCAAAGTGGATACTACTTAATAACTAAATGCACCGCTAAAACTTGAAAATAGGATGAACTAGTAGAAAACTTTTTCTGCAAAGCTGTTCTCTTCTGCTAGCCCCACTATATCCCTTAAGCCAGCATGCCCTTGGAGTCTTTTTCTTAGTCGGGTAAGTCTTGTTGAGTACCCTCATGTACTCAGGGATTGTTAATCCCCTGTTGCAGGTTTTAGCTTGTGGTGTCAATATGGATCATGTCCGTGGGCTCGATATGATCTGGTGCTTCTCTCTTCGACTTAGGTGCTCTACAAAAGTCTGGCTCTGTAGTGCTGCTCTTCTCCCGCAGTCCAAGTTAAGTTTAGTTGAAAAAGTAACTTATTCATGCTTTGTAAAATTTTATCTTACCTTGCTTCCGCGCTCCGATGTTATTTTTGTATCAACTGTTGTAATGTTGTAGTTATTTCACTCTAATAGAGGATGGTCCTGTAACTCGTGGATTATTCGGGGTTCTCTCGGGGACTTCCGACGGACAATTCCAGTAATATGGTACACGTGTACAGTCATCAGAGCTCTAGAAGATGATGACGTGTGCAGGTGAGGCCACATTATTGGGAGGTTCTGCCACAGCGGGTTTGTATCGCGGATTGTCCATCGTTCACTCGACGGTGAACAGTCAGGGGGCTGCGCCTGACTCTGCAAAACCCGATGCGCGGACTGTCCGCCATCAGGTCGCGGACTGTCCGCCGACACACAGAGAACACAAAACTGCACGGGTTCAAAACCAAATTCGATTCGATCTCAACCAAATCAAAAGGGACTTCGATCAAACTCCTCCCAGGTGTTCCTCTACGTATTGGGGTGCTAATCCTAAGAAATCATCGCACCAAACCAAGTCTATCAAGTGAATTCCGAGGATCACCGGAAAGGGGAAAGAACTAAGAACGAACACGAAATCAACCCGATCTATGGATTCGTGAGGTTAGGGAAGAAATCCTTCGGTGGAAAGAAGGAGCTCACGACCAAGAGCAAATAGATTCAAGTGGAATCGAAAATCATCTCGCGGAGAGGGAGAACGAGGCAAATCTCCGGGAGATGAAAAACTGAAATGCGAAGAACACCAACACAAAACGCGAATCGATTCAATTTCAGCCAAAATTCCTCCACACGAGGACACAACGAGAATACGGTCTCGTTTCCTCAAAAGATCCAAATACACAGAGGTATTATTCCCGTCTCTGCGGATCGCTAGCAGCGAGGTATGATTAGAACCTAAGCGGAGGCTAGAGAGAGAGAGCTCAGGAACAAATTACTGCTAGGATCGAGAGAGAGGAGGGGTGCCTCTCTTATTTATAGCCTAATACAATAATCCCCTTTCTACCCCTAGATACAAGAGCGAAGCGGCCAACCCTAGGGGTATCCCGGTCCAACTCTGCTGATAGCTGATCCGACGGCCACGCGCCTTCCTCAACCTTAGCTTCGCCTCGACGCAAGCCTCAGGATGCCGCCACATGCCGCCCAGTTGACCGTCGTGCCTTCCTCGCGGATAGCTGCGCCGCCACGCCAGCCTCTCTACGCCGCCACGCCAACCGGGAATCCTGGTCCTTCCCCCAGTTTTGAGGCTGAAACCAGGAAACCTATCCTCCGGCTGAGTTTTGTGGCCCAAACTCAGAAACCCGCGAGCCCAGGTTTCGAGGCCCAAACTTGGAAACCGTCCACGCCGAGTTTTGAGGCCCAAACTCGAAAACCGGCCACCCCGAGTTTTGAGGCCCAAACTCAGAAACCGTCGAGGGTAGCTTTTTGAGGCTCAGCTACCGAACCCGCGCCGTAGACGGGATGTGGTTCGCACAACCTGAGTTCCAGCACCGATGTCGGAGCATGTCCAGCCTCCACGCCGGGCACAGTGCATTTGCCATACTTCTCGGCCTCCCGCCAAGTGTCACGACGCCATCACCTTCCTCCCGACTCGGCCGATGCACCACACATCCCCATGTGCTCTTGCTCACCGATGCCACGTGCCAGCTACCACAGTTGGTCCTCAGGTCTCCCGGTCCGTCGGTCCAAGCCTCACGTCCGCCCTTCACCGCTCCCGGTCCGTCGGCACGACACGTCTCTACTTGACCTTCACCTCACCTTCGACCACTGTCCGAGCTCCGCACCTGCACACCAACACAGCCAAGAGACATGTTGCCCATTGACCGATCACTCATCACTCAGAAAGGGAACCACAAGGGCACATATCAACCTTTGTGTTCGCAGCATGGTATCTAGCTTGTTCCTCAAGTGGTTTGGTTTTTGCGGATACATGGGTGTATGCCGAGTCTCTGAGTTATGAGTGATTGTCAACTGGGATAATGCGCATGCTCTTTGGCTTGTGTTGTGCAGGTGTCGAGCACAGATACAGTGATCGAAGGCAAGGTGAAGGTCAAGTAGAGACGTGCCATGCCGATGGACCGAGAGTGGCGAAGGGCGGACGTGAGGCTTGGACTGAGGGACCGGTGGCCTAAGGATCAGCTGTGGTGGCTGACAGCCTAGGACATCAACGAGCGAAGACTTGCAGGTGGACGGGGTGCACGGGCGGTGCATCCCATCTACGGTTCGGTTTGGTGGTTGAGCCACAAAAAAACCACCGAGTGGACGGTTTCCAGGTTTGGGCCTCAAAACCTGGGCGCGGATGGTTTCCAAGTTTGGGCCACAAAACTCGGGCTGAGGACGGTTTCTAGGTTTGGGCCTCAAAACCTGGGTGCTGCGGGTTTGCTGAGTTTGGGCCTCAAAACTCAGGCGATGGTCGGCTGGTTTCCCGGTTTGGGCCTAAAAACTGGGGGATAGCTGTGAAGGCTGGTTTCCCGGTTTGGGCCACAAAACCGGGGGTGCGACGTCCGGGAAAGGACAAGCAGAGCGGTGGCGGCACATGGCGGCAATCAGTGAGGTTGCGTCGAGGCAACGCTACCAGTTGTGTGGGCGTGGCCGTCGGATCACCACCTACTGCGAGTTGGTCCAGAATAACCCTAGGGTTTAGCTGATTCACTCTGTAATTAGTGAGGGGTAGAGTAGGAATTAGAATTAGGATAAGTAAAGGAGACACCCTCCTCCCATTCTATCTCAGTCATTTGCTCTTTGCTTCTAGGGTTTCCTGCTCTCCCAATCCCCTACTGTAGCTAGCTGAGATCCACTGAGAACCATACCTCTGTGTACTGGAGATTTTGAGGAAGTGAGGCCGTAACCTCACTGTTGTAGTGTGTGGTAGCCACACGGTTGCAGATCGATGACTTGATTCGCGTTTTGTTCGTGTTCTTTGTTTCTCCGCGATTTTGCCGTCACTCGATCTCCCTCTCTACTGCGTCTTTGCGAAATCCGTTTGAATCAACTTGTTCTTTATAGTGAGGAGATCATTTCCACCGAAGGAATTCATCTAACTCCTCATGAACAAGTAGATCAGGTTGATTTTGTTTTCGTGGTTCTTTTTCGTTCATACTCCTCCCCTTTCGATTTCCCGGTGATTGAATCGATTTGAGCGAATGATTTCTTGGGGATAGTCTCCTAACTACCTCGTGATCATCCTCTCCAAGTTTGGAACGTGGGATTGAGCTTTGACTCGGATTTAGGAAGAGTTGTGTGAGGGGGACCGAAATCGCCCTCACTGGGAGGTCGCGGACAGTCCGCAGTTTGACCGGCGAACAGTCCGCTCGTCGGGGATCAGCCGGATCAGGGGCTGTGTTCTTCGGACGGGTTACTGTTTTTACACTAGCGAACAGTCCGTAGTGTAAAGTCACGGACAGTCCGGGAAGGGTCCAGGGAACTTCAGCAGCACTGTTGTTTTCCTTTTTTGACCGGCGGACAGCCCGCCATCCCCTCGCGGACAGTCCGCAGTAGGGGCGGACAGTCCGGGACCCCAGGGCCAGACAGTTCGGGATTTGGCTGAACCTTCCGTTTTAGTGCGTTTGCTCTCTCGGCTTCTTCGCTTGATTTTCGGACTTTCCGTTTGGCCCTAGAGTTGATCAAGGAACCTCTCTAGGTATCTTTGCTACTTGTTAGCATAGGTATTTGGGGATTTCTCGACGTAGCCGTCTATCTACGTTCGGGACTTGATTTTTGAGGGTCGAACTTGTGCCGGTGCTTTTGACGGTAGGATCGCTATCGCTTTGTGGTGCCTCGCTGTGATCCTAGGGATCATCCACCCTCTTCCAAGGGTCGTGGGCATCACGGTTTCGATCGAAGCTTTTGGGGTTGATTTTGGGAACAAAAGGCCAAAGTTTCAAGAGAAATTTTTTAGCTCCCATTCACCCCCCCTCTGGTCGCCTTGCTATTGCATTCTCGGTCCTTCAATTGGTATTGGAGCGGGTTAAGGATCTTCCACCTTAGCCGGTTCCAGATCCACAGAAGGCGACATGGATCGCGGCGTGGGCAAACCGCCGTTTTTCGATGGGACGAACTATGCGTATTGGAAGATACGCATGTCGGCCTATCTGCAGAGTATTGGTGCTTCCATTTGGGATATTTGCAACTCTGCCGATTACGTGGTCTTGGCTGCTCGTGTCACTCAGCGTCAGATCGATGAGCATGATGCCAATAGCCGAGCTCGTAATGCTCTTTTCTCTTGTTTGAGCATGTCCGAGTTTGACCGCGTTTCTCACCTCGCTACGGCTCGGGAGATTTGGGCTACCCTCATGCGTTTCCATGAGGGAACCTCTCAAGTCAAAACCCGTCTCTACGAGTCGTTCAAGCGAGAGTATGAGAACTTTCGACATATGCCTGGCGAGAGCATAGAAAATTTATTCGCTTGTTTTCAGGTGATTGTCAACAGGATGAGAGCTAACAAGGAGCTGTTGCCTTTCGATGATCATGAGAGAGCCTTGAAGCTTTTGCATACTCTTGATCGATCGGTGTGGGATTCCAAGGTTCAGGCGATCATCGAATCGCCTAACTATGAGACCCTCACGTGCGATGAGCTCTTCAGTAAGTTCAAATCCATTGAGATTGACGCCATGGCGAGGGCTTCTTATGAAAATCCTTCAGGCCCGTCGATGGCTTTGGTTTCTGGCTCTTCAGCTAACCCCTCTGGAGGATTTGCACTTTCTTGTCTTCTTTCTGTCACAGAGGAGCAGCTGGAGTCTTTGGGGGATGACGAGTTGGCTTTGCTTGCCAACCGGTTCTCGCGGTTTCACAACAACCGCATGAACCGTCGCCGTGGAGGAGGACGCTCGGGATGTTTCGAGTGCGGCCACCCCAACCACTTCATCGCCAATTGCCCGAAGAAGAACAAGCAGAGCTTCGACAAGGCGGATCAGGGGCACAAGTACGACTCCGGCAAGCGCAAGGAGAAGTACGTCCCCGCGAAGCACGAGCGGAAGGGCGGCTTCGACAAAGAGTACATCAAGACGAAGTACATGGAGAAGGCCCAGGCTAAGCAGCGTGCGTTCTTCGCCACACTCAGCGACGTCGACAACTCGGATGACGACTCCGCTGCCTCAAGCGATGACGAGTCCGAAAAGAAGAAGAGGATCAAGGACAAGCTGAACGGCCTCTGCTTCTTCGCCGACGACGAGGGCTTCTGCACCATGGCCCTCGGCAAGGAGGTTGACGGCGAGCTGGAGGACACCCCTCGGGACGGCGACGACGACGACACCTCCCAGGTATCTCAGACCCCCGACGAGCTTTCTGCTGAGGTAGAGAAGCTTACTGCCGCGCTCCTTAGTCAGGATAAGTTGCTTAGGCATGCCGCTAGAGAGCGCAAGGAGTTTAGGCAGAAGTGGGAGGATACGGTGAAGGAACTTGAATCTGTCAAGTCCACCGTAGTTGTTACCGAGGAGGAGGAATGTGAGATGTGCACCACACACATGACTGACCTTCTCACCTTGAGAAGCAAGTATGCTGTGTTGGTAGGAGAGGTGGATGAGCTGAAGGCGAGATCTTCGTTGTTGGGTGCGTGCAAGTCCTGTGCGGGCTTGCAATCTGAGTTGGCAGAGAAGAATGCCAAGATTGTGTCTCTTGAAGAGGCCAACTCAGGTAGCACATGTGTGGCTAGGTGTGTTCTTTGTGAGGGTTTGGAGATGGAGATTGCGAACGTGAAGTATGGCAAGATGCAAACCGAGGAAGAAAACACATACCTTCAGACCATCTTGTCATGGGTGTCTTGTAATGAGCCGCAGCTTGGGATGATGATCGCTCAGTTTAAGCGAGCTGCTGGAGGTCTAGGTGTAGGTTTTGCTCCGGGTGTTGATGTTTCATCTTTTGGGAAGATTGCAGAGTCAAGTGGACTTAACCCGAGTGAGAAGCCCAACTCCACCACTACTCCCAAGCTTACCAAACTTCCACCCAAAGAGCCTCTCAAGCCTAACACCAAGGATGGGGTCTTTGTTGAACCTTCGAGAGCTCCACCCAAGAAACAATCGTGGGCTCCCAAACCAAACCTCCTCAAGAACAAGCTGGACACCATGCCACCCATCAAGGAGGAGCTTATGCCACAGAAGCACAAAGTGATCCACACCCACTACCGTGAGTACCAACAACCCCCTTTGAGAGCGGTGAGGTACCATTGTGAGCACTGTGGGAGAGATGGTCACTTGAGTGAGTTTTGCTTTCGGCGCAAGAGAGAGGCGCGCCGCGCAAAGGAGATGAACAACACGTACATGTACCATCCTTTCCATGATGTACATGTGCCGAATGTTCAGAGGCGTGCTGGTAGGCCTAGAGGTCCAGAACCTCAAGTTCCTAGGCCTAGGCAGCGGAGAGGACGTGCCCGGCGGGAGCCTGCTGTTGTAGGCTATGGACCCCGTGGCGGTGGCTTTGTTGGTGAGCGTTTTCCCCCACCGCGTTTTGAGTATCGCGATGGACGCTCTTCCCTTAGCGGACCACGTTTTCCACAACGTGGTGATCGCTCTTCCCGTAGGCGTGCTAAGAATGGTTTTTCTACTAACCGTTCTTTTGAGCAGCCGGCCCAACACTGGTATTCCCCTTACTTCACTAACCCCAGTGTTGGACTGTATGCTCACCCTATGTCTTTTTATTGATGTAGGTAAAACGATTGGAGAACGTTTGGTTGGTGGATTCCGGGTGTTCGAGGCACATGACCGGTAACACCAAGTGGTTCTCCAGTCTTAGTCCGGTCGCCGAAAAGGAGTTTATCACTTTCGGCGACAATAGAAAAGGTAGAGTGTTGTCCCGCGGGTCGGTGCGAGTTAATGAGCACTTTGTGTTGCGCGATGTTGCTCTTATTTCTAACTTGCATTTTAACCTTCTCTCTGTTTCGCAACTCTTTGATGACGACTATGAGATTCGTTTTAAGCCGAATCTTAGTCGTATTTTGGATCCTCAGGGCAATCTTGTTTGTGGGATTTCACCCTTTGGGAAAGTCTTTCGAGCGGATTTCTCGGAGTCGTTTGGAGTTTCTCATTGTCTTTTGGCTGGACCTTCCTCCTCTGATCTTTGGAAGTGGCATAGGAGACTAGGACATTTGAGCTTCGACTTGCTTGCAAGACTTAGTTCACTTGGCCTAATCCGAGGATTGCCCAAGTTATCCATGGAGAAGGATCTTGTTTGCCATTCTTGTAGACATGGGAAGATGGTTGCCGCTCCCCACCATCCCGTGACTCAGGTCATGACCAAGCGCCCTTGAGAGCTTTTGCATATGGACCTTGTTGGTCCAGCTCGGGTGAGCTCAGTTGGGGGGAAGTGGTATGTGCTTGTTGTTGTCGACGACTTCTCGAGATATTCGTGGGTTTTCTTTTTAGCTGAGAAAACTGAGACTTTCTCTTTTGCTCGCAATCTGATTTTGCGTCTTCAGAATGAGTTCCCTTTGAACTCAATGCGAGCTATTAGAAGTGATAATGGTTCCGAATTCAAGAATTCGGATTTTGAGAAGTTTTGTAACTCTTTAGGTTTAGAGCATCAGTTTTCTTCTCCCTACACACCGCCTCAGAATGGTGTTGTAGAAAGGAAGAATCGAACCCTTGTAGAGATGGCCAGGACGATGCTCGATGAGCATAGGACTCCTAGGCGATATTGGGCCGAAGCTATGAGCACTGCTTGCTACATTTCCAATCGCATTTTTCTCCGAGCTTTCTTGAAAAAGACTTCTTATGAGTTGTGTTTTGGAAAAGTGCCCAAAGTGAGTTATTTTAGAGTTTTCTGTTGCCATTGTTTTATACTCAAAAAGGGCAACTTGGACAAGTTTGAGTCTCATTCTTCCGACGGTGTATTTTTGGGTTATGACACTCATACTCGTGCTTATCGTGTACTTAACCTTGACACTAACCGAATCATGGAGACATCTGATGTCACCTTCGACGAGACCATGGTTTGTCCTTCTTCTCGTTTTGAGCGTGCAGGTGATCATGAGGTTGGTGAGCCTCTTTTCGATGATGAAGAAGAGGGTGCTGAAGGGATGGATGACCCAACACCTCCTCCACCTGCTGTGCCACAAAGAGCGGCTTCCACTACGACTCACGGCCCTAGTCCTTCTTCTTCGACTTGGGGGCCGTGGGATCCGCCAGCTCGAGCGGTACCTTTTGTACCCGAGGAGGCACCAGCTGCTGTTGAGGGGGAGGCTACATCAGCAAAGGAGGCGCCACGACACATCCAGCGCCAACACCTGCCTCAGCAGATGATCGGCAGCATCGGCGAACGTGTCACTCGGTCAAGGTCACAACATATCTCTCACTTTGCTCATTCTGCATTTGTTGCTGATTTTGAACCCCGAGATGTTGGACACGCTTTGACGGATCCAGATTGGGTCAATGCCATGCATGAGGAGCTTGAGAACTTTGAGAGAAATTGGGTTTGGGTTCTAGTTTCTCCTCCCTCTAAGTGTCACCCAATTGGGACAAAATGGGTTTTCAAAAACAAACAAGGAGAGGATGGCCATGTAGTGAGAAACAAGGCCAGACTTGTAGCCCAGGGGTATAGTCAGAAGGAGGGAATATGAGGAGACTTTTGCTCCTGTAGCTCGTTTAGAGGCAATTAGGATACTCTTGGCTTTTGCTGCATCCAAAGGGTTCAAACTTTTCCAAATGGATGTCAAGAGTGCCTTCTTAAACGGCTACATAGAAGAGGAAGTGTATGTAAAACAACCCCCCGGTTTCGAAAATCCCAAGTTTCCAAACCATGTTTTTAAACTTCACAAAGCTTTGTATGGTTTGAAACAAGCCTCTAGAGCCTGGTATGATAGGTTGAAAACCTTTTTGCTTGCTAAGGGTTTTAAAATGGGATGTGTGGATAAAACGCTCTTTCTCATCAAGCAAGGCAGTGACACTCTCTTGGTCCAGATTTATGTGGATGATATCATTTTCGGCGGTTCTTCTCACGCTTTGGTTGCCAAGTTTGTAGATACTATGAGTAGGGAATTTAAGATGAGCATGATGGGCGAGTTGACGTTTTTCCTCGGATTGCAAATCAAGCAATCTCGAGAGGGAACGTTTGTGCACTAGGGTAAGTATACCAAGGATATCTTGAAGAAATTTGGTATGGGTGAGGCCAAGCCTCTTCCAACACCCATGTCGACCACGACGGCCCTGGATGTGGACAAGGAGGGAGAAGCAGTGGACCAGAAGGAGTACCGGAGTATGATCGGGTCGCTGTTGTACTTGACGGCGACACGCCCGGACATCCAGTTCGCGGTATGTCTCTGTGCGCGATTTCAGTCTTCGCCGCGCACCTCTCACCGTCAAGCGGTCAAGCGCATTATGAGGTACTTATGCTTCACACCTGAGTTTGGGATTTGGTATTTTGCTTCCTCCACCCTCTCCCTTTGCGGTTATTCCGATGCCGATTTTGTTGGTTGTCGCATTGAGCGCAAGTCCACTTCTGGGACTTGTCAGTTTATTGGTTCTTCTCTTGTATCGTGGTCTTCTCGCAAGCAGTCTAGTGTCGCCCAGTCTACCACGGAGGCTAAGTATGTTGCTGCGGCTAGCTGATGTTCCCAGTTGCTTTGGATGATGGCCACTTTGCGTGATTTTGGTCTGAGCTTTTCTTGCGTTCCTTTGCTTTGTGACAGCACGAGTGCTATTAGCGTTGCTAAGAACCCCGTGCTGCACTCTAAGACAAAATACATTGATGTGCGCTTTCATTTTCTGCGAGACCACTATGAGAAGGGTGATATGGACCTTCGCCATGTCGATACTCATCATCAGTTGGCTGATATTTTCACCAAGCCTTTGGACCAATCAACCTTTAATCGGTTGAGAGGTGAGCTTGGTGTGTGTTTGCCCTTTTAGATGGGGGAAACATTTTGGTTCTTGTATCATAGACTGACTCTTTCTCGTTTGTCTTGTTTTCCCTTTGCATTTTAAGCATACGCTTTTACATTCTGAGCTTCATGTATATAATCTTTAGAATGTGACTATGCTATGTTTAGTATGCTCCGATGCTATATGATGACTTGTAGCTTGTGCTCTTTCTGATCACTAATACATGTGAGCTGAGCTATTTTTGAATGGTGAACCTGCTTAATGAACTTAAAATTGAAAATGTTCACCATTGAGATATGCAACTAGCATGTGTAGGATGTGTTGAATTCACTCATGCTTTTCATATATGCTAGGTTGCTATGTCTATAGTTCTGAGTCATTCACTTGCTTGGTATGTTCATATTCTATCTAAAATCTGAACCAAGTTTTAAGTGAATTGAAAAGATCGAGATGGGATTGCTTGTCAACACATCACGGTATCGAGATTGTTTCTCACTGCACATTTGAGTTAAACTTGAGCCGTGTAGTGTATGACCGAAACCGATGCTTTAAGCTTCTGATTGCATATGCATAGGCTTCGCTCGGTTGAAAAGTTAGGCAATGACAAGCTTTCAACCTCTCGCAATCACATGCTGAATTTGAACTTGTGAAATTTCACCGCTGCAACTCCGATTAAAATTTGAAATCACAAGTCTATCTTTCGTTCTATAGCATGATGTTTGAACCTTGCTAGGGGTAGTTCACCTTGTATACATGTTTAACACTTGCTTGTTTTCCTGTCTATACATGTTTAGTGCTATTTTGTGGTGAACAATCTTTTCTGAATGGCTAAAACTGCTCACTTTGCTCATATGTTCATATTTCGTATTTGGTGATCAGTTTGAGCCTTTGCTAGCTTGTTGTGGATATTTTTGAGTCATTGGAGCTATACTATGTGCAGCATCTTTGCATTTTATTGACAATATTCCTGAAGCTGCTAACTTGCACTTTGACTCATATGCATTTTGGAAGGGGGAGAAACTTGCTTGTTGGCACATTGATGGTGCAGTTTCTAAGGGGGAGTACTCTTTCTTTAGTGATGCATTTTTGCTTGATAAGTTCATTATCAACTAAGGGAGAGAAATTGCAAATCATATGCCTCCCACTCCCAAGTTCAACTAAGGGGGAGATATTGTTTGAAGGGGAGTTTGCTCGTTTTGCTTGCTGCTGAGTTTTTGAGCTTTTCAGTTGGTTCGGAGTGTTTTCTGCTAGTTGTGTTGAGCCTCTGTGCCTCTGTCTTGAGGGACTAGCATTTTGCTTCGACTTCTCAACTGGTGTTTGCTAGCGGTATTGAGCCTGTTCTACCTCTTCTTGAGGGCTAGCTTTGCTTTGCTTGGTCGCGTCGAGCCGTTGCCCATGTCTTTGGGGACCAAGTTGTCTTGCTCTTTCCACTTGACCTTCTTCGGCTTTGCTATGCTTTTGGGTCATTTGGTCGTGTTCTCTCTCCTTCTTCCTTCTTTCTTCCATTTTATTATGATTTGTGTTGGTAGTTGACAATGCACTCATCAAGGGGGAGATTGCGGATACATGGGTGTATGCCGAGTCTCTGAGTGATGAGTGATTGTCAACTGGGATAATGCGCATGCTCTTTGGCTTGTGTTGTGCAGGTGTCGAGCACGGATACAGTGATCGAAGGCAAGGTGAAGGTCAAGTAGAGACGTGCCGTGCCGATGGACCGAGAGTGGCGAAGGGCGGACGTGAGGCTTGGACTGAGGGACCGGTGGCCTGAGGATCAGCTATGGTGGCTAACAGCCTGGGACATCGACGAGCGAAGACTTGCAGGTGGACGGGGTGCACGGGCGGTGCATCCCATCTACAGTTCGGTTTGGTGGTTGAGCCACAGAAAAACCACCGAGTGGACGGTTTCCAGGTTTGGGCCTCAAAACCTGGGCGCGGATGGTTTCCGAGTTTGGGCCACAAAACTCGGGCTGAGGACGGTTTCCAGGTTTGGGCCTCAAAACCTGGGTGCTGCGGGTTTGCTGAGTTTGGGCCTCAAAACTCAGGCGATGGTCGGCTGGTTTCCTGGTTTGAGCCTCAAAACCGGGGGATAGCTGTGAAGGCTGGTTTCCCGGTTTGGGCCACAAAACCGGGGGTGCGACGTCCGGGAAAGAACAAGCAGAGCGGTGGCGGCACGTGGCGGCAATCGGTGAGGTTGCGTCGAGGCAACGCTACCAGTTGTGCGGGCGTGGCCGTCGGATCACCACCTACTGCGAGTTGGTCCAGAATAACCCTAGGGTTTAGCTGGTTCGCTCTGTAATTAGTGAGGGGTAGAGTAGGAATTAGAATTAGGATAAGTAGAGGGAGACACCCTCCTCCCATTCTATCTCAGTCATTTGCTCTTTGCTTCTAGGGTTTCCTGCTCTCCCAATCCCCTGCTGTAGCTAGCTGAGATCCGCAGAGAACCATACCTCTGTGTACTGGAGATTTTGAGGAAGTGAGGTCGTAACCTCACTGTTGTAGCGTGTGGTAGCCATACGGTTGCAGATCGATGACTTGATTCGCGTTTTGTTCATGTTCTTCGCGTTCTTCGTTTCTCCGCGATTTTCCCGTCACTCGATCTCCCTCTCTACTGCATCTTTGCGAAATCCGTTTGAATCAACTTGTTCTTTATAGTGAGGAGATCATTTCCACCGAAGGAATTCATCTAACTCCTCACGAATAAGTAGATCGGGTTGATTTCGTTTTCGTGGTGCTTTTTCGTTCATACTCCTCCCCTTTCGATTTCCCGTTGATTGAATCGATTTGAGCGAATGATTTCTTGGGGATAGTCTCCTAACTACCTCGTGATCATCCTCTCCAAGTTTGGGAACATGGGATTGAGTTTTGACTCAGATTTGGGAAGAGTTGTGTGAGGGGCGACCGAAATCACCCTCACTGGGAGGTCGCGGACAGTCCGCGGTTTGACCGGCGGACAGTCCGCGCATCGGGGATCAGCCAGATCAGTGGCTGTGTTCTTCGGACGGGTTACAGTTTTTACACCGGCGGACAGTCCGTAGTGTAAAGTCGCGGACAGTCCAGGAAGGGTCCAGGGAACTTCAGTAGCACTGTTGTTTTCCTTTTTTGACCGGCGGACAGTCCGCCATCCCCTCGCGGACAGTCCGCGGTAGGGGCAGACAGTCCGGGACCCCAGGGCTGGATAGTCCGGGATTTGGTTGAAGCTTCCGTTTTAGTGCGTTTGCTCTCTCGGTTTCTTCGCTTGATTTTCGGACTTTCCGTTTGGCCCTAGAGTTGATCAAGGAACCTCTCTAGGTATCTTTGCTACTTGTTAGCATAGGTATTTGGGGATTTCTCGACGTAGCCGTCTATCTACGTTCGGGACTTGATTTTTGAGGGTCAAACTTGTGCCGGTGCTTTTGACGGTTGGTTCGTTATCGCTTTGTGGTGCCTTGCTATGATCCTAGGGATCATCCACCCTCTTCCAAGGGGCGTGGGCATCACGGTTTCGATCGAAGCTTTTGGGGTTGATTTTGGGAACAAAAGGCCAAAGTTTCAAGAGAAATTTTTGAGCTCCCATTCACCCCCCCTCTGGTCGCCTTGCTATTGCATTCTCAGTCCTTCAGTTTTGGAGCTCATGTTTGTTTCTTGGGTGGAGCTCTTGGAGGTTTCACATACACTCCATCTTTGGTGTTAGGCTTGAGAGGCTCTTTGGGTGGAATCTTGGTTAGTTTGGGAGTAGTGGTGGAGTTGCGCTTCTCACTCGGCTTAAGACCACTAGACTCACCAATCTTCCCGAAAGAGGTAGCACCCTCCATACCCTGAGCAAAACCAACACCTGGACCTCCAGCAGCACTCTTGAATTGGGCAATCATCATGCCAAGCTGCGGCTCTCCACTAGAAACCCATGACAAGATGGTCCGAAGGTATGTGTTTTCTTCCTCGGTTTGCATATTGTCATGTTTCACATTTGCCATCTCCATCTCCAAACTCTCACACAAAGCACATCTAGACACACTAGTGCTACCTAAGTTGCCCTTCTAAAGAGAGTCGATCTTGGCATCCTTCTCTACCAACTCAGATTGCAAGCCTGCACAAGACTTGCATGCATCAAGCAAAATGGGTCTAGCTCTAAGCTCATCCACCTCTCCAACCAAAGCAACATACTTCCCCCTCAAAGTGAGTAGGTCAGTCATGTGCTTGGAGCACATCTCACACTCATCCTCCTCGGTGACTACAATGGTGGACTTGACAGACTCAAGTTCCTTCACCGCATCCTCCCACTTCTGCCTAAACTCCTTCCTCTCTCTAGCAGCAAGTCTTAACAACTTGTCTTGACTAAGAAGAGCAGCAGCTTGGCCAATTTTCTCGATCTCAGCAGAGAGTTCATCGGGAGTCTAAGATACCTGGGAGGAGTCGTCGTCGTCGTTCCGAGGGATCTCCTCCAGCTCGTTGTTGACCTCATCGCCGAGGACCATGGTGCAAAAGCCCTCGTTGTCGGCGAAGAAGCAGAGGTCATTCAGCTTGTCCTTGATCTTCTTCTTCTCGGACTCATCATCGCTTGAAGCAGTGGAGTCGTTGTCTGAGTCGTCGACGTCACTGAGTGTGGCGAAGAAAGCACGTTGTTCGGCACCAGCTTTTTCCAGGTACTTTTTCTTGATGTATTCTTTGTTGATGCCACCCTTTCGCTTGTGCTTGGAGAGGATGTACTTTTCTTTGCGCTTGCCGGAGTCGTACTTGTGGCCATGATCGCCCTTACCGAAAGCTTGCTTGTTTTTCTTCGGGCAGCTGGCGATGAAGTGGTCGGAGTCGCCGCACTCGTAGCATCCAGCTCGTCCTCCTCCGCAGTGATGGTTCATGTGGTTGTTGTGGAACCACGAGAACTGGTTGGCAAGCAAAGCCAACTCATCATCTCCCATGAACTCCAGCTGCTCCTCTATAATAGACAAAAGAGAAGAAAGTGCAAAGCCTCCAGAGGGGTTAGCAGAAGAACCAGAAACCAAAGCCATAGACGGGCCAGAAGGATTCTCATAAGAAGCCCTCGCCATGGCATCAATCTCACTGGACTTAAGCTTATTGAAGAGCTCGTCGCAAGTGAGAGTCTCATAGTTAGGCGATTCGATGATCGCCTGAACTTTGGAGTCCCACTCCGACCGATCAAGAGTATGAAGGAGCTTGAGAGCTCTCTCATGATCGTCGTACGGCAAAAGCTCTATGTTAGCCCTCATCCTGCTGATAATTACCTGAAAGCGGGCGAATAAACTTTCTATGCTCTCACCAGGCATGTGTCGAAAGTTCTCATACTCACGCTTGTGCGACTCGTAGAGACGGGTTTTGACTTGAGTGGTTCCCTCATGAAAGCGCATGAGAGTCGCCCAAATCTCCTGAGCCGTGGTGAGGTGAGAAACGCGATCAAACTCAGTCATGCTCAAACACGAGAAAAGAGCATTACGGGCTCGACTATTGCATCGTGCTCATCGATCTGCTGTTGAGTCACATGAGCAGCCAAGACCACGTAATTGGCAGAGTTTCAAATCTCCCAAACCGAAGAACTCATGCTCTGAAGATAGGCCGACATACATATCTTCCAATACGCATAGTTTGTCCCATAGAAAAATGGCGGTTTGCCCACGCCGCGATCCATGTCGCCTTATGTGGATCTGGAACCGGCTAAGGTGGAAGATCCTTAACCCGCTCTAATACCAATTGAAGGACTGAGAATACTATACCAAGGCAACCAGAATGCTTCGAACACAGACGTGATGCCCACGACCCTCAGAAAGAGGGTGGATGATCCCTAGGATCACAGTGAGGCACCACCACAAAGAGCAACCCAAAACTTGCAAGCACCGAGTCAAGTTCAAACCCAAAAACCTACCCCTGATCGTAGATGGAAGGTTAAGTCACGAATTCTCTAAATACCTATACCAACGAGTGGCAAAGATACCTAGAGAGGTTCCTTGGTGAACTCTAGGAGCAAACGAGAGGTCCAGAAACAAGATCGAAAATCCGGGAGAGCAAACGCACTAGAACACACCACTCAGCAGGGGCTCGGACTGTCCGCGAATACGGTCCTGGACTGTCTGTCCTGTGTCAGACTGTCAGCGGTCCCCTGGCGGACTATCTGCCGGCCAAAGTGGGAAAACGGCAAGTCTGCTGAAAGCTCCCTGGACGATCCCGGACTGTCTGCGCCTGTCAACGGTGGACTGTCCGCTGGTACTTCTCCGGCCGAAACACCGAGGCACACTGTCACTGCTCAGGCTGCCCCCCGATGCCCGGACTGTCCGCGCCCCTGGTGGCGGACTGTCCGCGGCTGTGTAGAGAGGGCGAAAAATTTCGCCTCCCTCCCAAATCTCTCCAAATCCGATCCAAACCAAAATCACTTGATCCCAAATTTGGAGAAGATGATCACTAGGTAGTTGGAAGACTATCCCTAAGAAATCATCCACTCAAAACAACTCAAACTCTGGGAAATCAAAAAGATTGGAGCAAGAACGAAAAATTTTACCACTAAACTCAAATCGACCGGATCTACTTGTTCGTGAGGTTGTGGTTAAATTCCTTCGGTGGAAATGATCTCCTCACAACAAAGAACAAGTTGATTCAAACGGATTTGAGAAAGAAGCAACGTAGAGGGAGATCGAGTGATGGGAAAATTGAGGAGAAAACAAAATGCGAAGAACAACTCAAGAACGCGAATCACAACCTCAATTGCGAGCCAAAAATCGTCCCCACGAGGAGACAATGGGAATCCGGTCCCGTTATCGCAAAATCCAAATACACAGAGGTATGATTAGCAGTCTCTGCGAATCTCAGTAGCTACAGTAGGGAATGGGAGGCAGGAAACCCTAGAATGAGAATAGCAAATGACTGAGATAGTTGGGAGGTGGGTGTCTCCCCTCTACTTATCCTAAACATTATTCCCACTCTACCCCTAATGATACAGAGAGCGAACCAGCTAAACCCTAAGGCTATTCTGGACCAGCTCGAAGTAGATGTTGATCCGACGGCTACGCCCGCTCATCTGGTAGCTTTGCCTCGACGCGACCTCACCCGATGCCGCCACGTGCTGCCACTCGCCCTCCGTGCATTTTCCTGGACCTCCCCCCGGTTTTGAGGCTGAAACCGGGAAACCAGTCCTCAGGCTGAGTTTTGTGGCCCAAACTCAGAAACCCGCCATCGCCTAGATTTTGAAGGACCGGGAATGCTAAAACAAGGCGACCAGAGGGGGGTGAATGGGAGCCTAAAATTTCTCTCGAAACTTTGGCCTTTTGTTCCCAAAATCAACCCCAAAAGCTTCGATCGAAACCGTGATGCCCACGCCCCTTGGAAGAGGGTGGATGATCCCTAGGATCATAGCAAGGCACCACAAAGCGATAGCGAACCAACCGTCAAAAGCACCGGCACAAGTTTGACCCTCAAAAATCAAGTCCCGAACGTAGATAGACGGCTACGTCGAGAAATCTCCAAATACCTATGCTAACAAGTAGCAAAGATACCTAGAGAGGTTCCTTGGTTAACTCTAGGGTCAAACGAGAAGTCCGAAAACCAAGCGGAAAATCCGGGAGAACAAACGCACTAAAACTCAACACTCAGCCAAATCCCGGACTGTTCGGCCCTACTGCGGACTGTCCTCGAGTGGATGGCGGACTGGTCGTCGGCCAAAAGTGCAAAACTGCACAGCTGCTGAAACCTCCCTGAGCGATCCCAGACTGTCCGCGGATCACAACGACGGACTGTCCGGCGGTCAAATTTTGGCACTGTTCACCGAGACACGCAGCCACAGAACAAGCTCGGCCCCGATGCGCGGACTGTCCGCGCCCTGGGTGGCGGACTATCCGCCAACACCCAGTGAGGGCGATTTTGATCGCCTCCTCCTCAAATCTTCCCAAAATCGATCCAAATCAAAATCCCTTGTTCCCAAACTTGGAGAAGATGATTATGAGATAGTTGGAAGACTATCCCCAAGAAATCATCCGCTCAAAACAAATTAATCAACGGGAAATCGAAGGGGAAGGTGTATGAACCGAAAAAGCGCCACGAAACTTGAATCGGCCCGATCTACTTGTTCGTGAGGAGTTAGATGAATTCCTTCGGTGGAAATGATCTCCTCACATCAAAGAACAAGTTGGTTCAAGTGGATTCGAAAAAGACGCAGCATAGATGAAGATCGAGTGACGGGAAAATCATGGAGAAACGAAGAACGCGAAGAACAAATTCAAAACGCATATTCAAACCACGAATTGCAACCGTGTGGCTACCACACGAGACAATAGTGAGATTACGGTCTCACTTCCTCAAAATCTCACGAACACAGAGGTATGATAGTCTTCTCTGCAGATCTCAGTTAGCTACAGCAGGGAATGGGAGAGAGGAAACCCTAGAATGAAAATAGCAATGGCTGAGATGGTTTGGGAGGTGGGTGTCTCCCTCTACTTATCCTAATTCTAGTTCCCACTCTACCCCTACTAATTACAGAGCGAACCAGCTAAACCCTAAGGTTATTCTGGACCAACTCGAAGTAGATGGTGATCCGACGGCCACGCCCGCACAACTGGTAGCTTTGCCTCGATGCGACCTCCCGATTGCCGCCACGTGCCGCCACCGCTCTGCTCGTCCTTTTCACAGACCTCGCCCCCGGTTTTGAGGCCGAAACCGGGAAACCTGCCTTCAAGTCCCCCCCGGTTTTGAGGCCGAAACCGGGAAACCTGTCGTCCATCGCCTGAGTTTTGTGGCCCAAACTCAGAAACCCGCCAGTGCCTAGGTTTTGAGGCCCAAACTTGGAAATCATCCTTAGCCCGAGTTTTGTGGCCCAAACTCGGAAACCAGCCGTACCCAGGTTTTGTGGCCCAAACCAGGAAACCATCCACCCGGTGGTTTTTCTGTGGCTCAACCACCAAATCGAGCCGCAGAGAGGATGCACCGCCCGTGCACCCCGTCCACCGACACGTGTCCCCAGGTCCACGACCCGAGCCACACCGTGCCCCGCAGGTCTCCGCTTGTTGCTGTCCCAGGCTGTCAGCCACCACAGCTGATCCTCAGGCCACCGGTCCCACAGTCCAAGCCTCACGTTCGTCCTTCACCGCTCTAGGTTCATCGGCATGGCACGTTCGCCGCACGGCACGCTCATCTGAAGGACCGAGAATGCTAAAGCACTTCGCCTGGGAGTACCAGGTGTCGATTTATTTGATCCCAAGGGAAGGCTAGGGTGGTGTACGAGTCGAGTCAAGGAGGGGATGAGAGTCGAAGAATAAGAAAAGGGAAAAGGGGAAAAGAGGAGATGAAAGGCTAGAAAGAATATATGGGTGGATAGGTAAGGATGAATGAAATGGCTAAGGTAAGGTGGAAAACTAGATAGATAGGGGGTAACTAATATAACTAACTAATAACTAATAACTACTCCTAGATAACTACGAAGCAAGATAACTATGAAGCAAGATAACTACGAAGTAAGATAGGCAAATGTCAATAAAGCAACCAAGTTAAGTATAGTTTTATTCCTATCTTATCAAGTACCGAGGCGTACTAGCCTTTACCACTGACTTAGGTTGAACGCTAGCACAACGAGCCTTACTGTTAAACTGGGCCAACTACGTGGTGGAATTCAAGGCGCACAGGACTGTCACCACCTGCTTGCTACCATAGCTATCCGGGGGTCCAGCCGTATCTGAAGGTAAGTCTATAACTAAGCACCACGCTTAATTATATTCTAACTATCTCTACCCTAGCTTTGAATAGAGACACCCTTGTGGACGTCAGAGCAAATACTTGACTTAATAAGATAAACACTAAACTAACTAAGCAACCTATTGGCAAAGATCAAACATTAAGCTCACTAGAGATTAACTACTATGGCTAAGTGAATTGAACTGTAGGATAGCTAGGCACTCAAGCAATCAATCAAGTATACTACTCAATACTGGTAAGTAGAATAAAGTAATACTTGAAATGATGAACTAGAATATAGTAAAGTGCTCGAGTAACAAGAGCAAAACCTGAACTGGAGATGAAGGAAGACTCTTCCCAGCTCCAGGACCGATCACTCGCACGCCTCTACTCTTGAGCTAAGCCTTGAGCAGCGCTTCCGCGAGGGCAACGAGGTAAGGATGCCTTGCTCTACTAGCAAGCTACTTGCCTAAGCTTGGCTAAACCCTAAGCTATCAGCTCTCTAGCTCTAGCCTTGCTTTCTTGCTTGCTTCTCTTCTTTGCTTTTAAATGAAGTGATGCCTCCAGGGGGTATTTATAGCCTTGTGGAGTGAGGGGGCTACTTATAGGGGGCAGCCAACTGACATAGGGCAAACCCTAGGGGCGGGCGCCAGCACTAGGTGGCGGCCGCCACCCCCCTGGCTGTTGGATGCACCGTCATTGTTTCAACGACATCCAGGAGCTCCAAAGAGGCGGTTGCATTTCCAGATAACCGCCATTCGGTCATGATCCACGCCACTCCCGTCCTGAGCCGTCCGATGCCACTGACCTAGTGACCAAGGGCCAAGATTTAGCCCTGGGGTGGTCACACGGATCAGTGACGTGGCAAGGGGGGAAGTTGGGCCTCTCCATGTGGCGGGCGCCACCTAGGGGTGGCGGGCGCCACCCCACTAGGGCCCAAATGGGCTCTGGTGAGTGGTCTCGGCCCCTGGTGGGTCCATGCTCCAAATTTGGTCCAAATCCTGCATTCAAATCAAAATCTATGGACATGTGGAATTCGGTTAGTTTGAAACCTATTTGACTACATTTCATGCCTTTTTGGTGAATTTTTGGGTAAAGTGTTGATGGTAAAACAGGTGTTTATAGACCATCAACAAGCTCCCCCAAGCTAACCTGTTGCTCATCCTCGAGCAACAATGCGGTTTAAGCATTGAGCATGAAATAGATAGCAAGATTTATACAAGTGCATATTGTATAGTGAGAAATAACTTAGTATATATCATTAATCATAGCAATGTGGGGCTTATAGCTTTTCACTTCAAACATGAAAGAGTGAAATAAAGTAGTAGATAGGAAACTTTTATCTTGCTTAGGTTTGACTAAGATTCTGTCTGGAGGTTTTTTTAAGGTTTTCAAAAGATAAAATCTTGCTTAAGTCCTCCAAGATTCACTCAATCACTCAATGGTGTCTAAATCCTCACTTAGGCCAAAATGTAGCCTCTCCTACTTCTAAAGAATGATATGTGGAGTTATAGGTAGGCTAAGAATCATGAGCAAATTGCCTAATGTTTATTGCTAAGCTAGACACTCAGATCATAAGGAGCAGCAAATCATAAAAATTGATCAAGATTTGCATGTGTGGTTATGTGGAAGTGTATAGAGAGATATTTCATAATCCTTCCTAGTTAATTTCTGGGGTCTAGAGCTAATGATAACTCTCTCTCTCTCTCTCTCTCTCTCTCTCTCTTTTCGATACAGAGTGAGTAGACAAAAATGTGTCCTCACATTTTCTTAGGACATAGTCTTCTCTTGAGCTACTTTGCTCACTTATATATATATATATATCTCTTTTTTAGCTCTAGATTTCCCCAGATTATCTATAGGAAAGGATTTTTGAAATGAGTAGGGAAAGGGAGAGAAATGCTTATTCCCAGTGTAGGAATAGCATAAGGCTAGCAATGGAATGTTTGGCAAGGTATTGCACATCTCTAGTGTAGAGAATGAGCAATTTATTTGGTGGTTGCAAACTTCCAAAGTGGAGAGTAGGCAATTTATGGTGGGTGTGTGAATCTTGATCAAAAGATATGATAAGCTTCTCTACTAAGATCTATGAGGTCTAACAAAGCTCAACACAGACAAAGCTCTTTGTGGTTTTGACTAACAAATATTTGGCTAGTGGTGGGATGTGATAAAATCCAGGAGGAACTTTTAGCAAGGTTTTCAAGATTTTTTTTAAAAGAAATCCTCCAGATTAGGTCCTAATTTCACCTTAGCAAGCCTAAAGAATTACTCCATCTCTAACTAACTCTATTCACTAAGCATGATTTTAGTTAAAACATGTGCAACCCACAAAAGCTACAACTTAGATAAAACTAGTTATTCAAACCATAACAATAGCATTTGCATGACATTTCATTTCTTATTCAGGTTCCAACATTTTTAAGCAGATTTTATCAATTTTATTTATGGGATAATTACTTAGGCAAGCATATAGCATTCAAAAGATATAGAATTTAAGAACTGAATATAAAGTGTAGGCCTGAGACATACCTTATTGGAGCGGGAGTCTCCCCCAAGCTGGCTTCTTGCTTGGTGAAGGGTCTTCATCTTTCTCGGTCGGAGCTCTTGTTCTCATTTTATTAAAAAGGAAACTATCTAATGTTGTGAAAAAGGGAAACTATCCTATTATGATATTTTATTAATCTAGCTAAGTTAACATATACTTATGCATATAACTAATGATAACTATTTTTTTATTTAAATGCATAACATATGTTATTTATTTGAAAAAGGGAAATTTGAAGGGAAAAAAATTAAAAGTAAATCCATACCTTAGGTCCATGGAATTTCATCCTTATCGGGTGGATCTTCTTCCTTGGTTGCTTCTTCTTTAAGTACTTCATCGGCTTCTTCTTCTTTTGGCACCTCACCTTTGTTATGTGAATTACACAACTCAGGAGAAGGTGGTTCTTCCTTTCTGTTCCACCTTGTTCTTAGGCGCCTCTTCTTGGTACGAACGGGTTTTGCTACCTGCATGTTAGCGGCATATGCGGGACCATGGGAAAAGGAGAATATTTCCTTCCTCCCTCCTAATGTCATTTGCATTTTACCACTTCCCACATATATGCAAGCATCAAAAGTGTTCAAGAAAGGTCTACCCAGGATTAGAGGCACATCTTTCCTATTTCCATTATGAAATCGATAGGGACATAGGAGCCTCTAATTTGAACAGGTAAATCATTAACTATTCCTTCTACATAGCAAGTGGATTGATCAGCTAGCACAACATAGGGAGATGTGGATGACGTGGGTGGAAAGAACGAGTTTTCATAAAAAACTTTGGATAGAATGTTCACACTCGATCCTAAATCACACATGGCATTTTTAAAGACTTCACCAAAGATTGAGCATCTAATTATGGGACTACCAGGATCACCCATTTTAACAGTCATGGTTTGATCTTCGTAATAGTTAAAATATTTTATTTTAACCATATTTGTAGTTTCCATGTCAGGTTTAGGAGGAATTTTGCCAGTTTCAAAAGATGGTATGATAGCAGCAAGTTGAGCTAATTGGGTTTCTAACATCTTATTAAAACTTAATTGGTTTTTCAGAGCAGATGAGAAATCTTCCAATTTAGCATTTATATTCTCAAGGGTTTTATCATTTGACAATAATCTCTTATTCAAGAAATCAGTAGTTCTACCTTGTGAGTAAACTAAATTTTTCAAGAATCAGAATTCTGAAAATTAGAGCGGGGGAATAAATTGTTACCTTGAGAATTTGCAGGCTGATTCCATCCTTGATTCTGTTGTCGGAAACCGTTGTTGTTGTTGTTGATGATGATGAAGTTCAAATCTTCATGTAGCTCGGGGCAGTAGTTCCCAGAATGTCTGGTTTCTCCACAGACTTCACAAGTCATGTAGGATTCCAGAGATTGGACACTCTCTTGTTGGTTCATCTTCTCACAGCTGTCCAGCTTCTTTGCCAGCAGGTCCATCTTGGCCACGATCATGTCGGCCTCCTTAAGGGAATGTATACCTCGCTTACGGGGCTGCAGTCTCTCGTCATTCAATCCTTTGTTCGACACCATCTTCTCTACGAGAGCCTTAGCATCTGCAACATTCAGAGAAAAGAATGCACCGCCGGCGGCGGCATCCAAATGGCTTCTAGAGAGTGGGGTTAGGCCATGGTAGAAGTTCTGGATCAATAGCCAGTCCTCCATACCATGGTGCGGACAAGCAGCGACGTACTCTTGCATTCTCTCCCAAGCCTCGGGAATAGATTCCTCGGCTTGTTGCATAAAGCTGGAGATTTTATTGCGAAGAGCATCCGTCTTGCCCATCGGAAAGAATTTGGCAAGAAAAGCATTGGAACAATTGTCCCATGTGTCTACAACGTTGCGATTGGTATAGAACCATTGCTTCGCTTTTCCTAGCAAAGAGAAAGGAAAGAGACGAAGACGGATGGCTTCTTGTGTTATCCCCTTAATGGTGAAGGTGCCGCAAATCTCCAAAAATTGTTGGAGGTGAGCATTGGCATCCTCATGAGCTTTGCCACAGAACGGGCTAGCTTGGACCATCGTGATCAGAGCTAGTTTCAACTCAAAATTGAGGTTGGCATCGATCACGTCTGGTCCTGTCGCTACATTGGCGGCAGAAGGAGCAGAAAATTCACGAATGGTCTTGTTGGCCACTGTGAAGATAGAACAAGATAAGAAAGAAAGAAGTTGAAGAAGATGAAGGAAAAAGATAAGAAGAGTTAAGGAAAGAAGGAATGGGGAAAGATGGGATTCGCTAAGCGGGAGCTTAAGCGAAGATAAATTCGACATGGACTCAACCGATACACCGATTGCCTTCCCCGGCAACGGCGCCGAAAATGCTTGTTGGTAATTCTTAACTTCACTAAAGATAAAGCTAGGCACTATCCCCGGTAACGGCCCAGAAATGCTTGTTGACCCTTGCCAACGTTGTGACTAGGAGTAGACTATGGAGTCTATCCCTGGCAACTGCGCCAGAAATGCTTGAAGCAAGTCCAGTCACTATACCTAAAGGAGTGAAGCTAAAGCAGCTATCTACTAATGCCAAATGGGGTTGTCAATCCTGACACTAGTAGGATCTAGCTAGCAAGAATGCAATCTACTAGGAGGAGATTCTGCAAGCGCACAGAACTATCGTAGTAGCACTTCGCCTGAGAGTACCAGGTGTCGATTTATTTGATCCGAAGGGAAGGCTAGAGTGGTGTATGAGTCGAGTCAAGGAGGGGATGAGAGTCGAAGAATAAGAAAAGGGAAAAGGGGAAAAGAGGAGATGAAAGGCTAGAATCAATATATGGGTGGATAGGTAAGGATGAATGAAATGGCTAAGGTAAGGTGAATAACTAGATAGATAGGGGGTAACTAATATAACTAACTAATAACTAATAACTACTCCTAGATAACTACGAAGCAAGATAACTACGAAGCAAGATAACTACGAAGCAAGATAGGCAAATGTCAATAAAGCAACCAAGTTAAGTATAGTTTTATTCCTATCTTATCAAGTACCGAGGCGTACTAGCCTTTACCACTGACTTAGGTTGAACGCTAGCACAATGAGCCTTACTGTAAAACTGGACCAACTACGTGGTGGAATTCAAGGCGCACAATGTTGTCACCACCTGCTTGCTACCACAGCTATCCGGGGGTCCAGCCGTATCTGAAGGTAAGTCTATAACTAAGCACCACGCTTAATTATATTCTCACTATCTCTACCCTAGCTTTGAATAGAGACACCCTTGCGGACGTCAGAGCAAATACTTGACTTAATAAGATAAACACTAAACTAACTAAGCAACCTATTGGCAAAGATCAAACACTAAGCTCACTAGAGATTAACTACTATGGCTAAGTGAATTGAACTGTAGGATAGCTAGGCACTCAAGCAATCAATCATGTATACTACTCAATACTGGTAAGTAGAATAAAGTAATACTTGAAATGATGAACTAGAATATAGTAAATGTAACACCCCCGGTGTTAAGCATGAATTAAAACTCAAAGTATGGCGATTAGTATGCATAATCATCTAGTGTCATGGCATACAAGCATATCATGTGTGATGATTTCCATGCTTGTTTATGTGTGTTGTATGAATGTGTAATGTGTGTCACATGAAATGATGACTCAAAACCAAACTTAAGAATACTCTGGTTAATTCTAAAATGAATTTTCTGAAATAAATTTGGAGCAACTAAGGCACTATTTGTTGGGTCAACTTTTGCTCTAAGCAATAGTGAGGTTGGTTGCTAGTAATGAACACCAAAAGACCTCTAATAAAATTCCTTAAGATTAGAAGGTTCTAAATTAGCAAAAATCCTAATTTTAAAGAATTCTTTTATCCCCTTTTCAATAAGTCAAAAAGTAAGTTAAATCTCCACATGAATTTAAAAGAAAAGTTGTAGATAGTTTTATAAGTAAAAACTTTTATATTGGCCAAATTTGAAGTTATTAAGAAACTTCAAAAGTAATTTTAAATTCAAGTTTGGATCCAATTCGAATTCAAATTGTGATTTTCAAAACCATCTAGAATTTGGACCTGGTCCTTTAATGAAAGATAAAGATCCTAATTTATGGAGTAACTTTTATTTTGAGACATTTTCAAGTTGCCTAATGATTTTTGGAGTATTTTGAGAAAGAAATTTAATAATATTTAATTGAATTAACAATCCTCTTCTAACCTATTTTGTTTAATGATAAATTTTGACTTTCTAAAATATACAGAATTTGAACTTGAGGCTTAAATCAAAGTTATAGATCCTTTTATTGTGCACAACTCTCATATTGAGAAATTTTTAAGTTTCTTAATGAATTTTGGAAAAGAAAATGTAAGAAATTTTAAAATACCTATGTGCTATCTACGGAACCAGCGGAAAAAAAAACAGAGTTGCAGCTGGCTTGCTCGTCGGCCATGTGTCGAGCTCGCCTACAGCACCCTGCAAGCCATCGACGCGTGTCTACTACGTGGCCCAAATGCACGAGTTCGCATCACCAGAAGTTGACTGCTGGTGTCCAGTCCTTCTGCCACCATTTCCATCTCTATCTGTACTCTCTGCGTTCGGCTGGCAAGCAGAGAAGCGCCGCCGCCGCTGGGCTCCCTCACCGCCAACGCTCCACCTCCATTCTCTCCCTCTCGCTTGCTGCATCGTAGCCCTCTTGTGCACCCACTGAACCCACTTGCCTCTGCTCTGGCTGCCAAAGCTCCTCGGGCGCCGCCGTCTTCTTCGCGCCTGGCTGAACAGCAGAGCAAGGCCGTCGGCCAAATTCGCCGACGCTTTTTCACCTCGACCCTTTCCATCTCGCCAGTAGCCTCGCCTCTCCATCGCGCACCTCTGGATCCCGTCAGCGCCACCTCTACTTGTCCGAGCTCTCCGCGCTGCCGTCTTCTTCTCCGCGGCCTGTAGGGCTCCGCCTTTGCGGTTTTGCCATGGCTAGACTCCACTGAAGCCTCTCCGCCTTGCCTCGCCACCGTCGGAGCTTCGCCACACCTTCCGGAACCCTATCGACTTGCTATTTTGGTCTCTACCATCTCTACTACGCCGGAACGCCGCTTCGCCGTCGGTTCTGGCCGGTGAAGTCGCCGCCACCAAGGTCGAATGTGTTCTGTGCCACCACCTCCTTCACCAGCGCGAGCATCATGCCGGGGTGAACACCCTTGAGCTTTCCCGCGCGTCCTTCATGTCACTACCGCCGCATAGTCGCCGCTCCAATCGTGCGCCATCGTCTAGTGCCCTGGCGGTCGCCATGGTCGCCGGCGCATCCACCGCAAAGCCCTGAGCACCCAACCAACCACCTATATCGATGCGCGGGCTCGAAGCGTTTCAGTCGGTGGCCTCGCCGTGGCCTGGGTCCTCGCCGGCGACGAGTCGGCGCCGGCCTGGTGCGCGGTCGTGGCCACGGTCAGTGCCATGGTCGTCGCCTGGCCGGGCGGTGCAGATGCGGGTCTGTGCGCCAGCAATTTGGGCCGGCCTTGGCCCAGTAAGTTTAGGGTTTCGCCTTTTCCTATTTTCTAAATTTACATATATGTACTTCAAATAGAAAAATGCATAAGTAATGAAATACTACAAAAATTTTGAAACAAATTTTGTTGTGTTCCTGATGAGGTGCTCTACACAGGAAAAATATGAAACTTGGTGGTTGGATAAATTTTGATGGTGCTTAAAATGGACCATTTAATTAATAAATGCACATTGAATGTTTTTTTGTAGGGTTATTTAAATGTCCAAAAATTATGAAAATATTTTTGCTGTGGTTTGTGTCATGTGATTAAGCTTCACAAAAAGTTTGAGGTCATTTGAACAAAATAAAATTTCATCTTTAGTCTAAACTGATTTAAATAATTAAATAATGCTTAAACCTTAAATTATTTCTGTAGGTCAAAATCATTATCAAAAAACTCTCAAATTTGTTTTGCAACCTTTATTTTCTGTAACCCACCATCACAAAAAATTTGGGCTCCATTTGACAAACTTTAGTTAAACCCTAATTTTCATATTTAATTAATAAGGTGGTAGTTAGTAAAGCCTAAGTTAACCAATTAGATCTTGCTGATTTTGATTAGCACAAATACATGATTAAGCTCTGATGATCAACTATAACACTTTTGGTGGCTCTCCTTTAAGTTTAAACCAAAGGTCATTTAACCACATAAAATAATAGTAAATATTAAACTCTAACCATTTCGTGGTTAGATAATAATTCTATGAGCAAGATTATAGAAGGAAACTAGGATTAACTTCTGTTGCTTGGTGACCCTTGAGTAACTTTTACAAACCATTAAAGGTAGTTGGTCATGTGTGATCTTATTTGTAGATCAAGTGATGTTTTGATCTTACTTATAAATTGGTGTGGCTGCATGACCAGAATCTGTTGAGAGGTTGTTTCCACTATGTAAACCATGTTTTCTGTGTAAGTGGTAAGTACCAAAGTTGTAGTTAACTTTTTTATCTAGCTTGTCCTAAAATTTCATGATTTTAGGCCAGCTAGATTAGGAGTTATAGATTTTCTAAGTTACCAGATCGAATCTGAGAAAAAGATCTGTTTAGGTTATTTCACTTGGGAATCACTTGTTAACTATAATAGGAAAGTTGTAGTAAACTGCTATATCTAGTTTGTACTAAAATTTTATGATTTTAGGCCTGTTAGACTAAGAGTTATGGATTTTATAAGGTTCAGGTCGAATCTCTCCTTCCTTCTGGACAGATCGGAGAAATGAAGTTGTTGAGCTGTCTTAACTAGGAAATCACCTCTTGACCATAAAAAGAAAGTTGTAGTGGACTTCTTAAGCTTTCTAACTTGTTAAGGATCATATCTTTTAATGACCTAGAACTCCAGTTATAGCTGTTTGAATTTTGATGATCAAATCTGTCTAGAATCTGGACAGGGATGTTTGCCCAAGTTGTTTGACCTAAATTGCTGTAGAATCAACTCATGTTCATAATAACAAAAGTGTAGGTAATTAGATAAGCTTTCCGAAAAGTCTAGGTTCATAGCCTGAAATGTTATGAAACTCCAGATATGGCTGTTCTTTGTGCAGTGTTGGAATCTGTCCAAATCCTGTACCGAACTTCTTCTTTGCATTGTTTGACCTAGTTAGGTCTAGAATCAACCTTCAGTGTTAATAACAAGTTTGTAAACATTTATATAAGCTTTCCAAATCATCCTCAATCACCATTTTTGGAGATCTGGAACTCTAGTTATGGATAAATAATGTTAGTTGTGTAAATCTGTCCAAAATCTGGACAACAGTATTTGATTGTATTGTTTGACTTAGTTTACTCTAGAATCACTTAAAGAAGATAAAAATGAAGTGATAGCTAACTTAATGAACTTTCAGAAAAGTCAGTATAACCTTATCCTTGCTTAAGGTGAACTAGAGTAGTCTACTTTAACAACTGTAAAAATAGTTCATAAACAATTAAGTTTTGGTTTGCACCTTTGTTGGTTAAAGTCTTGGTTAAACCATGGGACATCCC
This sequence comes from Coix lacryma-jobi var. lacryma-jobi, assembly GCA_009763385.1. Taxonomy (NCBI): domain Eukaryota; kingdom Viridiplantae; phylum Streptophyta; class Magnoliopsida; order Poales; family Poaceae; genus Coix; species Coix lacryma-jobi. The sequence continues at coordinate 75,685,312 of CM019827.1, forward strand.
CACTCCGAGATCCCATGGCAGTGGATGATGCTTGTGATACACTCTCAAACACATTGTTAATCCATCTAATGATATTGTATGAAAATGACACACTACCCTAGGAACACTAGTTGGTAGGTTGCAGGTTCGTTTTGTTGGTTTGCAACTCTACCGCAATAGAAAATTGTACTCGACCTTTCTTATCTTGTGTTAGCTTTTGTTATGCATTTGTTTGTCTTGCACCTTAGCATGCATTGCATCATACTAAAGCATGCATCATTGTATACGTGTAGTTCATACGAGAGAGTCGATGGTCGTGTTGGGCAAGCTTCGGATCGAGGAGTTCGGCATGCCTACTCTTTTGTGGAGGGTGCTGCACTTAGTCGAATACCAGGAGGGCCAGGAGCCGCAGTATGAGTGGCATCGAGTTCAGTTCTCAGAGGATCGCTACATGTACACAGTTGAGGTGGACGTGCCCAGCCGTGATCCGCAGGATCATGTGTGGTGCCGCAGAGTGTTTGCTCTTCAGGGCAGGACTCCTTGGGATGGAGCCAACCAAGTTGCGTACACTGTTCTTCGGGATATCATGGAGGATCATCCAGAGGTAGTTGCCTAGGCCACAGCCGGTGTCTTCCCTACAGCAGATCCGTACTAGTCCGTGTGGCGTCAACCGGGTGCTACGGTATTGGGGGCTAGTTCTTCAGAGCGTGAGCACTGCGCAGGGCCAGCTGGGAGTGCGATGGCTGCACTCATGGCTACCTACGGGTGTCTGTCACGTAGCTACGACCACCTGGACCACATCCTCAGTGAGGAGATAGCTGCACATCACCAGGGTCAGGAGGCGCATGCTACAGAGGTCGACCTTCTTACCACTCAGCTAGCTCATTTGACCATTGAGAGAGACCAGGCTCGTCAGAGGGAGCAGGAGACGGCACAACAGCTTAGTGACCAGCAGGGTATGACGACCTTCTTATCCACCATCATGGCCGAGACTGAGGAGTCGCTACGTCGTGTTTGTCTCGAGGGTATGCGTGCGACTGAGCAGAACAGGCTTCTCAGGCTACAAGTGGGAGATTTAGAGCTGCAACTTCATCATCTCCAGGACTACAATGATCGCCTACATGAGAAGATTCATCGCCGTGAGAACGAGAGGAACCCTATCCTTCCTCAGGAGGACCCGGATTCTCATGCTTCGTCCAGTGGTTCTTCGGACATCTCGAGTGATGATGATGACAACGACGATGATGACGAGGGTGCCATTAGGGAGTAGACTAGTTAGTGTTAGCGAGTAGTGATTTTGTCTCATGTCCTAGTGCTTGATCTTTTGGGGTTATCACGTGGATGTAAGGATGTGTGTTGGACCTATATGCGTATGGCGCAAGACCTTGAAAGGTCCCATATGTATGGGCACCTATGGATGTTATGTTGACTTTTGTATGTTATGTGATGAGCACTTTTTATCATGTGATGATGCATTGTGGATCGAAATTTATTATGCCTCTGTAATTGTTTGGCGAATTTATTTTCCGAATAATTTCTGTTGGCATGGTTTATTGTTCTCCGCAATTTTGGCAACGTCTTTAATGATTATTGCTATCGCTACATGCAGATGACGACGACTCGCAGTGGAGCGGGTGGTAGTGGTGGTAATGATGATAGTAGAGAGAACCGCAATCCACCACCTCCTCCACCACCCACGGCCGAGCAACTCTTCGCTCAGTTCTTGGGAAGCCAACGCAACATCGAGGCGCTTCTGCGAGAGAATTTAGCGCATAACAATCAACGCCCTGAACCGAATCAGTACAGCTCGTTCAAGGATTTTCTGGACACAAGGCCGCCAATTTTCAAGGAAGCCACAGAACCTCTAGAAGCGGAAGAATGGCTACATACAATAGAGCAGAAGTTTCGACTGCTCAGGCTTACAGAAGAATTAAAGGCAGAGTATGCTGCACATCAGCTACAGGGGCCAGCCGGGATTTGGTGGGGACATCACCGTACCACTTACCCAGCTCGTACACCTGTCACTTGGAGACTGTTCGCGGAAGCTGTTCGCGGGCACTATATTCCGCCAGGCTTGACTCAGATGAAGATGGCTGAATTCATGAGCTTAACTCAAGGAACGCGGTCAGTGACCGAGTATCATCACTTGTTCAACTCTTTATCTCGCTATGCACCAGATTTTGTTGATACCGATGCTAAGAAGATAGCTAGCTTTAAGAGAGGACTGAATACTAAGATGGGAAAATCAGTGGGTACTTCATCCCGCACAGTTTTCAATGACTTCATCAGTGACTGCCTGATCCAGGAGAATCACAACAACAAGCATGCTACAAGCAAGGCTAGGAAGAGGACCCTGGAATCTGGATCATCTCAGTTTAGAGGACCACCAGCCCAGCGTTCTCAATACCGACCACCAGCACCTGGGGCTCGTTTCAGGCCGCCTCAGAAGAAAGGGCAGCAACAAGCTCAGCGTGGTCAACGACCATACAAGGTGGCGGCAAGTCAGGCTCGAGCAGGACAAGGCAGCTCAACTGGGACCAAGCCAATAGTTCGGGGGCCGTGCTTCAATTGCAACCAAGATGGGCACTTTGCAAGGTATTGCCCACACCCCAAGAAGCAGCAGGCTAATTATCCAGCGCGTCTGCATAACATGACTGCTGAAGAAGCTCGTGCAGGAGAGCCCGTGACTGCTGGTATGTGTCTTGTGAACCATCATCCTGCAGTTGTTTTATTTGATACTGGATCATCGCATTCTTTTATGAGCAAGGCATTTGCACAAAAGCATAATCAAGAAATCTCTGAAATGGATTACGGGTTTCGCGTGAGCTCCGTAGGGAGTAGCGTGTTATCTAGGCAGATGGTGTGTAATGTGACCATCGATATTGGAGGGCATAAATTTGGAGCCAACTTAGTAATTTTGCCGGCACTAAGCATGGATGTAGTCTTAGGCATGAGTTGGATGACCATGTGGAGTGCGGTGTTAGACACTGCAAACAGGACTCTTACCTTATCTGATAGTCGGACAGGTAACAAGCTTCGCGTATCTCTTCCTCGAGGTGCCGATCTTGTCGACTTATCTTGTACTTTTGCTATAGAAGACCTCTCCAAAATTCCAGTTGTTAGGGATTTTCCGGACGTTTTTCCAGATGAGTTACCAGGGTTACCACCGAAGAGAGCAGTGGAGTTCGTGATAGAGTTGTTACCAGGAACTGCACCAATCTCTAGGAGACCGTATCGAATGCCGCCCAATGAGCTGGCAGAACTCAAGACCCAGATCAAGGAACTCTTGGACAAGGGATTCATTCAACCCAGTGTATCAGAATGGGGTTGTCCAGCTTTGTTTGTCAAAAAGAAGGATAAGTCCTTGCGCATGTGTGTGGATTATCGTCCACTCAATGCCGTGACTGTTAAGAATAAGTATCCGTTACCTAGGATAGACATCCTTTTTGATCAGTTATCAAGGGCCAAGGTGTTTTCTAAGATTGATCTAAGGTCAGGGTATCATCAGATTCGAATCAGACCGCAGGATATTCCAAAGACCGCTTTCTCAACCAGATATGGGTTATACGAGTATCTTGTTATGTCCTTTGGATTAACCAATGCTCCAGCATATTTTATGAGTTTGATGAACTCCGTGTTCATGCCGGAATTAGACAAGTTTGTGGTAGTGTTCATTGATGATATTCTGGTTTACTCGGAAAATGCAGAAGATCATGCAGAACATTTGAGGGTTGTCTTATCTAGACTTAGGGAACACAAGCTCTATGCTAAATTCAGCAAGTGCGAGTTTTGGATGAAGAAAGTACAATTTCTTGGTCATATCCTGTCAGAAGCAGGAATCTCAGTAGACCCTAGTAAAGTACAAGAAGACATGGACTGGGAAGCTCCTACATCGGTTGGTGAGATTCGTAGTTTCTTGGGCTTAGCAGGATATTACCACCGTTTTATTCCAGATTTCTCAAAGATTGCAAAGCCAATGACCAGTTTGTTGCAAAAGAATCAGAAATTTGAATGGACAGAGAAGTGCGAAACTGCTTTCCGTACCTTGCGGAAGCTGTTGACCACTGCTCCTGTTTTAGCTCAACCAGATATTGAGAAACCGTTTGATGTCTTCTGCGACGCATCGAAAGTTGGTTTAGGTTGTGTTCTTATGCAAGAAGGCAGAGTGATTGCTTATGCTTCGCGGCAATTGCGAAAGCATGAAGTGAATTACCCGACCCATGATTTGGAATTAGCTGCAGTTGTACATGCTTTGAAGATTTGGAGGCACTATCTGCTGGGAAATGTTTGCAATATGTACACCGACCATAAGAGTCTTAAATATATTTTCACGCAAGCAGAATTGAATATGAGGCAAAGAAGATGGCTAGAATTGATTAAGGATTATAATCTTCAAATTCACTATCATCCAGGCAAGGCGAATGTTGTGGCCGATGCTCTGAGCCGGAAATCACACTGTAATGCTATGAAGCTTCTGCCAGAGGATGAGTTCAGCTTAACACATGCTGCAGTGCTACATGATTTGAAGTTGCGCAATGTGTTAGTAGACCAAATTATAGAGAACCAGAAAACTGATAAGGGGATCTGTCATATTAAGGAAAGGCTCAAGGATGAAAAAGAGGCCGATAAGCATTTTCGAGTTGACGAAAATGGAGTTCTATGGTTTAACCAGCGATTAGTGGTGCCTAAGGATAGAGAACTCAGGAATCGGATCATAGATGAAGCACATTTGTCCAAATTATCTATTCATCCTGGAAGTACAAAAATGTACCAAGATTTGCGTCCGAGATTTTGGTGGACCAAAATGAAGAAAGAAATTGCTGCTTATGTGGCCAGATGCGATACGTGTTGTCGAGTAAAAGCTATTCACTTGAAACCAGCTGGAATGCTTCAGCCATTAGCTATACCTAAATGGAAGTGGGAAGAAGTGAGTATGGACTTTATCGTTGGTTTACCCACGACCCAGAAGGGTAATGATTCAATTTGGGTAATTGTGGATCGTCTCACAAAGACCGCACATTTCATTCCAGTCAAGACCAACTATAAGGCCCCAGATTATGCCGAGATCTACATAAGTCAGATTGTGCGACTGCACGGTGTACCAAGGGTTATAGTCTCTGATCGTGGACCGCAGTTTACTGCACCATTTTGGGAAAAATTGCAGAAGGAGCTAGGCACGGATTTAGCCCGAAGCTCAGCCTATCATCCGCAAACATCAGGGCAAACAGAGAGAGTGAATCAAGTTTTAGAGGATATGTTAAGAGCCTGTGTTTTATCGGCAAAAGGTTCTTGGGAAAAATGGTTACCATTAGCGGAATTTGCTTATAACAACAGTTATCAAGAAAGTATACAGATGGCTCCTTTTGAAGCTCTATATGGTAGAAGATGCAGGACGCCGATAAACTGGGTAGAACCAGGGGAACGTCGATACTATGGTATTGACTTTGTGAAAGAAGCAGAAGAACAAGTTAGAACGATTCAGCAACATATCGCGTCTGCACAATCTCGCCAGAAAAGCTATGCTGATAAACGAAGGAAACCGCTTGAGTTCAAAGTTGGTGACTATGTCTATTTGAAGGTTTCACCAATGAAGGGTGTAAAACGTTTTGGAGTCAAAAGGAAGTTAGCACCAAGGTTCGTGGGACCTTATAGAATTGTACAAAAGAAGGGAGAAGTGGCTTATCAACTGCAATTACCAGAGCATTTGAAGGCTATTTTTCCAGTATTCCATGTCTCTCAATTGAAGAAATGTCTTCGAGTACCGGAAGAAGAGGTACAACCAGCTCGTATCAAGTTGCAATCGGATCTCACTTACTCAATTATACCATGTCGAGTGCTCGATGAAAAAGAAAGAGCGACCCGCGGAAGAATCGTGAAGCAATATAAGGTATCTTGGAGTGAGCAAGATGACCGGGATGCTACCTGGGAGACGGATGACTATCTAAAGGACGTATACCCACACTTTTATAAGAAATGGTTCGTAATCCAAATCTCGGGACGAGATTTCTTTTAAGGAGGGGAGGGCTGTAACACCCCGGTGTTAAGCAATCCCTAAATGCATAATTTGGCATGGCATAAGCATAGCATCCCATCATTTCATGTGCATATGTTTGCTGAAGTGCTTAAGTCCTTGTGTAGTGTCTAAGTATAACCTTGTTTGCTTTCTGTTTCTGACCAAGTGCCTTATAACAAAGTTGTAGATCTCGATGAAGGGAACAACTTTGCTTTACAGCACTTTCTCAGAAAAAGCTTTTAAAATGTGATTTCTTGCATTAGAAAAATGGATTAGAAGTAAATTTCTTTTTCTAAGCAGAATTTGGACTTGAGCCTTAAATATGATTTGTTCCTTACAAAATTCTAAGCAACTTTGCTGTTAGGACCTTTTCCTAATTCAGCTTAGTTTAGGAGTTATAGAGCATCCAAGTTTTTAATCAAACTTCTTTAGTTTAATCCCAGTGGACCCCGCCTGGCAGTCTCTTCTTCTTCTCCTTCGCGGACGCCGCTCCCTCCGCGCCGGCAGAATCCGCCCGCAGCCGCGAGACCGCCTCGCCGGCCGGCCAAACCGCCAGCATCGCCGCCCGTGGTTTGCGCCCGAAGTCGCCACGTCGCCCATGCACCCCGTCCCCTCTCGCCGCGTGGAGCTCGACGCCTGACGCCGCCGCGTCCGGTCGGAAGTTCCCCCGACGGGAACTGGCCAGGTGCCATGCACCCAGGCACTTGTTCCTTCTGTCTTCGTCCACCTTGCGCTTGCAAGCCAGAAAGCATTCGCTCACCAGCGCGCCAGCCACTCCACCATCTTCTCCAGTTCGCCCAAACCGCCATTGCCGCCGAACTCCGGCGAGCGATTGCTCGCTACTCGCCGCACCGCCGTTCGATTCCTCCCGCCAGTTTCTCCGCCCTAATCTCCTCCTTCTCCGGTAAGGGTTGGTTTCCCCTCTCTCCCTCTCTAGCTGCCGGAACAGCGGACGCCACCCGCAAGCTCCCGCCATGGCCGCCACCGTGACCTTCACGTGGACCGGTCATCTCCGGCCATGCTACCCTGAGCTGAGCCATGTTCTAGTCTTCTCTACCGTCGTAGTAGCTTAGAGTCAGATGGAGACCTCTCTCGTGTCCTGAGTTCGCCGGACCGCGGGCCAGTCGCGCTGTGTCCGCCATGGACCGCCGCCGTGCATCGCGCCGGACAATGCCGGGGATGCCGAAGCCCGAGAGTTGCTCCAATAGGTCGCTTAGGTCTTGCTTGGGCTAGTGCTAACCTCGCCGAGTCGCAAGCCGCCGGGAAGAGTTCCGCCGCCGAGTCGCAGAGCCGCCGCTCTGCCATGGCCGCCGTCGAGCTTGCTCCGGTATCCCTCTGTCTCAGCGAGTCGGTTAGTTGTGTTCGCCTCGCAAACCCGCACCCAGTGATGGTCTCAGTGTCGCCGGAAGCCTCGCCGCCGGTGAGCTAGGGCCGGTCAGCGACCACGGCGCAAAGCTCCGCCGTTGACCGCCGAGCCTGGCCTCGCGCGGTAACGTGCCGAGCTTGGCCTCGGAAGCTTGGTCACCCTGACCAGCGGGCCCCGACTGGCAGTAAGGAAGAGAGAAAGGGAAGAGCTTTGGGTGCCGTAGGCCTCGGTAAGTCGGATGCACCGAGCCTTCGCCTCGAGCCTCGATCGGGTCGGTTGTGTAAGCCTCGGTCGAGTCGAGCCAAGTCAAGTGCTCGGTTGAGTCAGCTAGTCTCGGTTGAGTCAGTTAGTCTCGGTTGGGTCAGTAGCCTCGGCTGAATAGGTTAGCCTCGGCTGTCAGTGAGCCTCGGCCAAATCGGTAAATTGTGCCTGAGCCTCGGCCGAATCGGTAAAATGCGTCGAAGCCTCGGACGAGTCGCGCCGGGTGTGCCGAAGCCGTGTCCTGTGCCTCGGCCGAAGTCCGTACGTTAGGGTTGAGTTTCTTTTAATATGTGTTTTGCAGAATTCATGTAAGGCTTCAAAAATTCATACAAGGCTCATTTTATGTCCAAATCCTGTGAAACAAATTTTGTTAGGTCAAGCATGTTTAGATCTATCAGTAAAGTTTGTTGAATGCATTCTTGGTGATATTTTTATGGGTAGCTTTATTTACATTAGAAAAGTGCTGATAACTTGGAAAATGCATAACTAATTATATATCAGTCAAAAAAATGTGATTCCAGTTTTGTTAGGTTTGTATGAAGGTATAGTTTCGGAGAAAAATATAATATGAGGTTGTTCTGTGAATTAATTTGACAGTAGCTTTTAAAATGGTTAAATGTCGTTCCTTGTTTATTTTTGTAGTAATTAAAATATGAGGAATATGAACCTGAGAATTTAAGCACATTGCTCTTGTACTAGGAAGCACAGCAAAAAAATAAGAAATCTGTTGTTTGACACTTTTTGCTAGGGTGTGTAGTTCAAAGCACCTTTCCATGATAGAATTTGTCTTTTTCATAGAGAATGGAGTTTAAGTCCAAATGAGTTGAAATTTGGACAGGGAGCTAGATTAGGTGTTGTTAACTCCCAGTAATTTCTGTAGATTTTTCTGAAGCTGTCTAGGTTAGGTTGCTGTTTAAAGCAAGTGTAAATAGATTTATTTCAGCAAGTAATTAGAGGGTAATAAGCTCGCTAAGTAAACTGTGATGTGGTGACAACATCGCTTAACAAGTTGATCTTAATAGGTTAAATAGTTGGGATGATGTTGACTACCTTGTTGAAGAGAATGCAGTAGATGACATGTGCTTATCTCCTGATTGCTGTAATCATGTGCATCCCACATGCATTCTATGTGCATTCATCCTATTCATGCGCATTATGCATCATACAGGATCAGCGGAGGAGATCCAGACCCAGTCGATGCTGGAAGAGCCCAGTCCGGAGGAGAACTTGACAGAAGAAGCCGGAGGGACCGACGCCGACGAGTTGCCCGAGTGCCGCGATCACCGTCCGTCGGACTTTGAGAAAGGCAAGCCCCGGAGCATTCTAACTCCTACGGTTTGCAAATGTTTTCTAATTTAACCTGATGATGGATGTTGCATTAGGTTATAGGAATTGATTGCTACCGTTGATGCATTATTACTTATCCTTGTCCACCTGCAATATATCTTGATATCCCTGTTTAGGTCTAGGCTCGTTATATGCTTAGCCCTGCTTAGACCGGTAAAAGTCGGGTGATTCCCTGTCTCCCGCAATAGGTGGATACTGATCATGTTTAGCCTGTGCTACCATGAGATAACCATGTGATAATTAATCTGAGACGGAGGCGGGATGTAAGAGCAGCAGGACATGGGTTCTGTGTGCTAGTAGGCTCCCGTCTGTGTCGCATAGGACCCGTTCGGGAATGTCCCTTCAGTCAAATTGAACGCGTCGATCACTTAACGGAGTTGGTCTGAGTACCTCCCATGAAGCCGAGTAAGGTTATTCGAGCCGGAGATGGAGATGTTGACGCCTAACACCCAGGGCCTCAGCTGTACCGTGGGCAACTATTCTGATCGACCTGGCATGGTCCGAGGGCAGGCAGGGCCTGATCGACCTGGCATGACCGTGGGCAGTTATAGGTTGAGCGACCTGGCACTGAGATAACCCCCGGTGTAGAAGGGCCCATGGCCGTCCCGCGCTTTGTGTTCTCGAATCTCCTGACTGGCAGCTTACGACTGCCGTAGCCGGACGTGCCGGGCGAGTGTGAGACATTTTATCCCCAGCTGGGTAGGAATCGATTATAATCGCCATCGCTCCTGGATAGTGAGCAGTTGACTTTAGATCATCTCCCGTAGAACTTATGGAACTAAAATGGTTATGGAATCTGAAAGGCTATTGATGAAATAGCCACTCTTGATTGATTAATTAGCAAGTGCTTGTTTAGTACAGGTGCAAATCTAGTAAGGTAGAGTTAATGACTAAAAGCAATTGCCAACATTGGAAACTGGGTTTTATTACTAAAGCTTTCATGCAAAAGAGTATGTACAGCCAACCCCACCCCTATAGCCTACATAGTCCTTGGAGTCTCATTATTTTTGGTTTATGACGGGTAAGTCTAGCTGAGTACCTTCTCGTACTCAGGGTTTTATTCCCTTGTTGTTGCAGATGGCCAGTGTTTTTATGGTTACTGCGAGAACTGCTTGTACCCGGTAACGGGTGATGACTAGACCAAGGGCATGGTCAACACTTATCTCATCTGTTGCTTTTGTGGACCCGGTCAACTGATGGCACCGTATCTATGAACAATCCAAACTTATGTTTTAAAGACTATGTTGCTTCCGCTACTACTACAAATTATGGTTTGTAATATTATTTCGTACTCCGATGTAATTTGAACTATGTGCAACTGTGTTGTAACCCGTAAGCATGTTCGTGGAACAAGTACGATCTTGGCTGGATGTCGTTGAATGATTTGAAATCCTTCGAGATTTCCGGACTACCGGGTTTGTACGAGCTTAAGTACTCGATGATTTCTGCGAAAGCGGAGGTTTCAGTGCTTAATCTGGTGCAAATTGGTCGGTTCTGTTACAGATGGCGTGGAGGGCCAACTCCCTGATGCACGTCCCGACGTCATCCAGGCGCGTCCGCAGGTTGTCTCCCCGTGCATTCACGAAGTCAGCAATCGCTGTGGCTCGCCTAGGGAGCCAATCGAGCTGCTGTTGAAGTTCTATATTTGGATAAAGGAGACCAAAAATTCAGAAAAATAGCCGATTCAATTAAATCAAAGAACAAATCGGTTGAGTGTTTAAGCGAGCAGTTGCCAACAAAGTCACTGGTACTATTATACAGGAAGTAATCAAAGTGACAAGTTGGGAAATTTGGGGAATACCAGCAACCCTGGCGTCGGACGCCTCTAGGTGCTTGAGGGCACTGTGGAGGCGAGCGCGGAGAACTTCCCGTTCCTCCACCTGGCGGGCGGTTCGACGGCGCTCATCCTCCAGAAGGCGTCGGGTGTCAGCGATATTCCGGATGAAAGCCCATGCGCCATCATCCAATGCCAACTCATACTCAGACGGAGGTCGGCTAGGGCCTTGGTCGATTGTCGGAGGACGAGGACTGTAGAAAAGGTTAGGGTTTTTCCTCGAATAAATGAAGGATTTCGGAACATATAGAAGCACTGCAGCGGAAAATCATTACCTCTGCACACGACGACGGGTCGCAGGAGGACCATCCACAGACTCCGATGCCTCCGCAGGGCGTTTCCCGCGGTTATCTGCCATTGCTTCGGCTGTCAGACGAGGAAGAAGAGCGTTTGGTGAGTGAGAAGAGCAAAGGCCGAAGAGTAAAGCAATGAATGCGCGGTGTGTTCGAGAAGTCGGCGTCTAGCATTTATATATAAGACTCGAGAAGGTGAAAAACCGTTGGCTCGGGGGCACCCTTGGATCTAGATCCTAGGATGAATCGACTAAATAGACCATTTTTATATCAATCGGCTAAAAGATAGTCCGTTCTGGTATTGATCGGCTAAAAGATAAGTTGTCTGGATAAACATCGGCTGAATAGCTGATGAGGTTACAGAGTGTTAAGTGAAAATAAAGTATCATGATGCCAGTTAACCGATGAAAAATGTTTATAGAAAAGAAACCAAAGGTCAGAGATTGCAGATAAACAGAATTACATGTTTAACAAAGATTTCAGAGCATTCAGAGCATTAAAGCGGATAACATCTATTTCATCAATCTCTTTCTGATCTTCTTTGATGGAGCCTGGGATCGGTTTCTTCTTGGCTTTAATGTCCTAGAGCTCACCATGAAGAGTTGTTATCTTTTTCTTGTGATCACGGAGAGCAATAGGGATGTTCTTCAGGCTGTCCTTTTTCGACATGATTTGATCATCAATAGCTTGAAGTCTGCTCAGCAGTTCGTTCCTCTCAGTTTCCAGAGATGACAGATTGCCGATAAGAACAGTAGAATCTGAATTCAATTGATCTATGGCGTTCTTTTCGGCAACCATATCAGAAATACAGCGTTGTTCACGTGCTGGCAGATGTGCTTGAGCCTCTCGTGCCCTGAATTTGGCTTTGACCTTGGAAAACCTTGGCTCGAGGAATCCTATGTGGGCAACAGAAGACAAGATCTCTTTCAAATCTCTTGGTATGCTATCTTTAATCAGATCAAAGATGTCCTTGACTCCTTTTGCATCCTGCATCAAGTCGGCTGTGTTAACCTCCATTAGGGGGATTAATGTTTGAAGCCGAGTCTTGATTTCTTCAGGAAGATCTCCTGAGGATCTAGCTGCAGAAACTTCCTCTTCATCCATATAGTCATTCAAGTTGAAAGGGATGAGAGGAGAAGAAGGTTCTCCTTGATCCTACACAGATAAGTCGATGAGTAATCACGGATGGGAAGCTAATGGAAGGAAAAAGTGATGTTGATTAGAGTACCTGGCCAGAGGGTATGATTTGGAGCTCAGGAAGTACATCTGAAAGAAATTTTTCATCAACTCTCAAGTACATCCACCGTAAAAATCAAGCTATTAGCTAAAGGTGTATGTTGGGGAAGGGACTCTCGGCAGTGGCGCTGCGCAGGCTGGCTTGAGGAACGACCTTCGCGCGACCCGCTCTCTCTCTCTCTTGAACCCTCTCAGCTCTTTTGTCTCCGTCTTTTGAACCCTTCGGGCCGGTTTGCTAACCTTCGGATACGAGTTCGACCCTCGGGGTTCGTTGCATGTCTTGCAGGCAATGGCGCGCAAAGAATAAAGGACACAACCCTCGAGCGTCACGAACATGGCATGGGTCCGACCTCGTTACCGGCGGAGCCGAGGGTCTCACCCCGCTTTTCCCGCGAAGGCGAGCAAGGCCTAATGGCAGCGGGCAGGAGGAAAGCAGGTTAGGGTTTCGACGCCAGTTGTGTTTGTACAATTCTGCCCTTCCGTTATACAGCGCAGAAGAATCTCTCTTGTACCCTTTTGTAATCTGGTTAGTGCCCTTTGGTATCCCCTATAAATACCGGGGGATGAACAGTGTAAGGGGACGAGTTTTTTTGGGGAATAGAAATATATCACCATTGTTCCTTTACCGTTAGTACCTTCGCATTTAGTTCTGACGATTGGCCACCTTCGCCACTCCCCTGCACGTGTGCGGAGGTAGGGCAAGTGTGTAACCCAACAGTGTACCTGGTTGGGTGAATTCTTGATCAGTGTCAGAAAGAGGAGGTACTTCAGGATCTACATTTTGAGCATCCATCCGCTCCTGAGATGACTCAACATTATGAGTGTCAGACTGTTCCTAGAAATTAGATAATAAAAGATTACAGGCTTGTTGATGGGAATAGGGAAAAATAGATTTTTACCTCTATATCAACATTCTTGATCAAGTATTGGCTACTACTAGAAGTATCTTTCTTCTTCTTAGATGTAACTTTGACAATTGGCTTGATAATCTTTTGCTTCTTAGAAGAGGCAGCTTTCTTTATAAAGGTGCTAAGGGTTTGATCATCTGAAGCATCAGGAGCTTTCCTCTTCATCAAAGTTTTGATAGTGGGAGCGTCACAACCAATCCTTGGATTTGGGCACCATATGTTGTAATTTATTTCTGGAGGATTCAAGGTGACCAAATCCTGCAAGAATTTGGCATATATCAGAAGTGAGTAGTTCGTAAAAGTATGGAATTTGAGGACAAATTGAATTATACCTCATTGGTTGCCTGGAAGTCTGAATCCAGTTTCAGGCAGTAAGTGGCCACAACCTTATTAAAAAGATGGGTGCTCCATTGTTGCCACCAGTCCTGGAAAGAGACTGAAGAGAAGGGTCTACAGTTCCATTCCTTGACCATCTTCAGGGAAACAGATTTTTCCAGTTGGAGTATTCTGTCATACTCTAGAGCAGAGTCTACTGCTTCCCTTGGCCTGAGCTTGTCAGCAAAATAAAGGGATGGGGGCACTTGGCCAAAACCAATTTGTCTGGCTGACATGATAGGATGATAAAATTCATAAGACATGAGAGGTTTTTCTCTACCATGCCTAATTTTAGTTGGCAGGAGGCATGGCTTCATAATCTGGCACAAGATCTTCAGACCTTCATCGTCACATTCTTTTTGAAATCTGAAAGTATATGGATTCTCAAAGTCTATAAAGTCTGGATATTGAAACCAACCCAGAGTGGCAGTTGGGAATCCTTTATAGAAGATTTTTAAGAAGAAGCTGGCTGATTCGTCAATAGATATCATGGCAGCAGCTTCTCCAAATGAAGTACATCTTCTTACTTTAGCATCATCGGTTAGTAGTCTTTCTTGGCTGTCTGGGTACAGTTTTGGGAAGGACAAAATCCTCAAATCTGGAGTTATCAGCATGTGGAGGTGAAGGTTAAGCCAGAGTTGAAGCAACCACCAGGGACCTGTTATTGATGGAATGCCTTCATTTTCCATCAAACATTGAGTTGTTTTATTCAGCATACTATACAGGGTGCCCAAAAGATACTTTCCCAGGGGTATGTCTGAAGTTAGAGGCAGTTTTTCTGCTAGAGCCAGGAAGTTGGAGGTTGGGCCACAGCTCTGCCCACAGAATAAATATTTCTCTAGCCACATGTTCAAGAAAATGATGTGCTCTCGTTCTGAAACGCTGGATTGTGGGGTGTTGAAGGAAGCAATATAGTTTAACCACCCACTAGATTTTAGGCTTCCAAGCTTGATAGAGGGTTTGACCTGAAAGCTGTAAGGGTTGATAGATCCAGTAATGTTTAAGCCGATCAACATGTGCACATCGGCTAAATTTGGGGTCATGGGTCCTTGTCTGAACATGAAAGTATTGAAAGTACCCGACCAGAAGTAGCAGGCAGCCTTCAGAATTTGCTCGTTCCTCTTCATGTCGGCTAAGGACAGAGTGATACACTGATCTAGACTGCGAAGAACCCACTCTGATTTCTTCTTGGTTTCCACTTTAATCAGCCAGTCTCTCCAGCCCGGAATAATCGATGGCCAGTTCCTGAAAGGAATTTTACCCCAGTGCTTTGAAACAAAATCTGAGTTCTTGAAGGGGATCCTCTGAGTTTCGACGGTGATGACTTCAGTAGAATCAAGATTGCCTACTGGGCCAAGAAAGAAATTATCTGGGTTATCTTGAAGCGGGATGAGGATCTGGTCATGGAGCGCCTGAAAATTCAAAATTTGGGAGAGAATATAAAGATGGGGATTCATTTGAAGGAGGAGTATGATAAGGGACCCAAAATTTACCTCAGGGATGGAATCTTGAGTTGCCATTTGATCTGCGGAAGCACCGAACTCAAGCTCCCAAAAGAATTTTTGCTTGAAATCAAGTGGCAGCGGATTTCTTTGGGAGTTAGGGTTTGAAGATAGCCTTGGAAAGAGGCAATAACGATTGAGAAGAAAGACTCGGCTGATCGGCTAAGAAATAGAGATAGTCGATCGAACCTTAAGGAAAAGAATAACATTTTTGGAATAAAATAAATTTCATCCCAAAATTGGGGGGCATGTGTTTACACCAGATTTTGGACCGAGGAGTTTGATATTTTGTAAACATAAATGGCTGGTTTATTAAGGAAAAAGATCGGCCTGAAGATATAAAAAGCTCGTATGAGTCAAAGGTGACCCAGAAGCTTCATGCGGACCAGCTCGACGGGCTTCGAAGACGTGTCGGACTCGACCAAGGAGTTCCAGTTCGGGTCGTATTTTATTTTTCCTTTTTTGTAATCTACTCGTTTTAGGGCAGGAGTCAAACGGGTTATAAATAGCTAGAAACCCGGATTTTGTAAACAACAACCAATCAATCAAACACAACCGGCCCTCGGCCAAAACCCTAGGAGTAGGAGTAAAGTAGATCTCGGCGAGACCTTCAACCAGGCAGGGCTGCATCGGCATCGACCGACCTCTGGTTTGCTTGTAAGTTTCACCAATGGCTTGTGTCATCGTGTAATAAGGCTGCATTGGCATCGACCAACCTCTTGTTAAGCTATGGCATGGCTAGTTATCGGTTTAAGCTCGTCTTTTGTAAGACTGTCTTGACTCTGATCAATCTCTTACTTTAGTCGATCTTGACTAGTTATCGACTCTATTGGTTTGGCAAGCTAATAGATTCATTAAGTTACCGATGTTGTTTTATGTTTTAATCTGTTTATTTATATTCTAAACAACATCTTGCCCAATCAAGATTGACAAAGTAGCTTGCGCCCAAAAGATGCCTTGTATCGGCTGTTCTGAGACTTATACACTCATAACAGAAGGAATAGCCGATATAAGCTTTTCATCGACTATTTTCGTCAATCTTGATTGTTACATGTTGTGCGTTCGAGATATTAGATAAAATCGTGATCTGGTTTAAGAATAGATAGATTTGATCTAGCATATCCATTACGACTGTATTTCCGAATCCCACTGATATATATGATAGATTGAGTCTGTTTATCTTAGATTAAATCACGTTTTTGTCGAATAGATTTTGTTCGTGCCTCATGGACCCTGTATCGGCTGAAATAGCCGATCCAGTTATTCTCTCTTCATAATATGTTCTTTTAAGTGGTTTGGAATCAATGGATCTACTTTATGCACGAGACGTGATCTAGCTTGACCATCATCAAGGCTGCATGGAGACACCCCACTGTTGATGTTTAAGTTATTTTATCGATCTATTTGTTATTACGGCTGCATGGAGACACCCCACTATTAACGAATAGAATGCTCGTGCATTTAGTCGATACGTTGGCTTCATACCGTTTTGAACGTACATATCGATCTTTATCTATCAACATCCTTTAAGCTTATCGGCTATCTGTTTATTATAAATTTCCATCTCATACATGTTATAGCCGTTACGCTTTATATCTTTTTTGTCACTTTACATACAATCTCATGGATGTTGACTTTGTAGTCAATGTCCTAAAGACAAATGGCTATATCAGAGCCGCATATTTTGGAACTGTCTGGCACCAAACCGGCAGGTTCCACGATTTAACAAATCTTTTTCTTCTCCTTGTCAATTACAGGTCAAATTGACTGGCACGCCCGAAGTCGATTTCGCTGAGAATCGGCACCACCACTTGCTGAAGGTACAGGAGGTCAGGACTCGTTCCGTACCCCTCTGAGGACCGTGTTCCGAGTGTGTTGGCTCTCCCGACCGAGATTTTGTGTCAACACTATGAACAAGGATCAAAGGACTAAATATGTTGAGTTGATTATGTTGGATCAAGTGAGGTGCAACTTAAACATGTTTAGTTCTTTATTTATGTTCACACTAGAATCAAGAAGAAGCTTTTAAAGTGATGGTTACTTACCTTGAAATGTTACTTTGTCATTGGAAAGTGATTGTGCTGAACCACCTTGTGGAAGCTTCTCTTGTCTAGCTGGTTGATGTTTATGAATGGCTTGTCTTCTCTTGTTTGTCTCACAATATGCCTAAGAGGAGGAAGATCACAGTGGAATCATCTTTATGGGTATCAACCTTCTATGTGTCGACTTATCAGTGAAGGCACATTGTTCCTCGAGTATGCTGACTAGGATCCTCTCTCTTTCTTGTATTAATTCTGTACTATGAGGATGTAGGGACAGTTCCGCATTGTTCTCTTGTCAACCTTTCTTGTTTTTCTTTAATTATTGGGTTGGCAAGAGACTTGAATTTAGAGCTGCTACTCGAGTGCCTCTATGAGAGTCTTTGTCTTGTAATGTCACAACTGAGACTTGTCCTCTCAACAGTGTCTAGATGATGGAGATCTTATCTGTTGTTCTTCTTGATTTGCTGGCTTAGGTACTTTCTCTTCATCTTCTAACTCTTGTGGTGCAGTGCCTTCATCCTTCATGATGCCCTCTTCAATTCTTGGCAGTTGGTTGTCCCTTCGATGCTTCTCTTGGTTCTCTTTGGCTACTCATAAGTGATGTAGATGTTGAAGGTGTAGCGAAAGATCCAAAAGTTGACTTCTCCAGGTCCGATAAAGATAATAACATTGATGGTGTTCAAGAACGATCTTCCAAGAATGAGTGATGGATCATATTCTTCTTCTCGATTGGGACAACATCTAGTGGTTTGTAATGATCAAAGTGGTGAGTAGAAGATCAATATGTTTGAAGTTGGGTTTCTCCTTCCTCCCTTTGATTGTGAAACACATCTAAACAACGGAATTGTCTCTCCCAGGCTGGCTTGTGATGTAGATGGATTCCCAAACAACATGTTCATGTGTTGGATTTGTAGATCTATTGTTGTAGTGGTACCATCTTGTCTCCCAAGCTAGCTCTTGATTAGAAAAGAGGATAACTTCCCACTTCTTGTCTTGATGTCTTGGGCAATGATGGTTGCAGGCATAAGTTATCTCATACGAGGTAAGTTGCATCCTGTTTGTCATCAGTGCCCAAGCAAGACTCAAAGCTAAGCTATTATCAGTACCATTCATGACCTGAGAGTAGGTTTGTGTGTTTATGGCTTGAGTTTTGGATCTTCAATGTTCAGACCAAACCATGGATGAACAAAATCTCTCTCCTGCGTAATGTTAGTGGACATATACCCGAAGGATTGCAAGAATTTGAAGCATGGGTTGTTGTCCATAACTTATGTATTTTGCATCTATGCTAATAAAAAGATGTTTTTTAGGATTATTTAGCATAGACTAGTATTTTATGTGTTGGCTGCACTTTAACATGATTCAAGGCAAAAGATAACTTGCAGTAGAAGACAAAATAAATAAACTTTGATACTCACAATTCTTTCATCCATGATGAATGAGCTGAGTCTTCATTGTGCAAGAGTTGTTGAAGTTCATTGTACGCCTTGCTTCATCTCCAGTGTGAGTTCATCTCCGGACTTTCCGAAATTGATATTGAAAGTTTTCCTACAGTGGTTAGTCCAACAAAATATCCAATATCTACTATACCATACTATCAGTTCAGAAATCAACCTAGACACCACGTCTAATTTGATCTAGGAAGGCAATTTAACCTAAGCACCATACTTAAATTAAAAGCCTTTAGAGGTAAAATCAGCACACCTTTTAGCTCAAGAATCAAACCAGACACCATGTTTTACTTTAATTCATGAAAACAGTTAAACTAAGCTCCATGCCTAATTTAAAAGGTGTATGGTAATACTTCAAAACCAAAGAATATACTATAGCAAATAAAGATAACATGAAAGCATTGTAGCGATTTATTCAGATGGTGATGAAAGAGTATGATTAGTATATGAGCATATCCTAAAGGTAGGGACAACCAACATAGCAACATGGCAAGAAATATTCTTAGAAAGTCTATTCCCCAAGCTTGGATTTTGCACAAATCAAGATTGGATGAATGTAATTCAATGTTGCATGATGATTGGTGGGACATACCTTGTGTTTGTTGTTCCTTCGTTCTTTTCTGCTCCAGACCTGGAAAGGTTAGTGACAAGAATACCTGAAGGAATAATTTCATAATTATATTTGTATGCTCATTACAAGGACAGTGCAGCAGAAAGGTAGGCATAGCTAATAACCAGGTATTATGATGGGGTATAAGGATTCTACTGGTTATAGCTTGCTCATGGTGTAGTGATAGATAAGAGTGGAATTCAAAAACAGCATTCATAAGAATGAAAACAAAAATAATGAAAAGACTGGGACAAAAAGGAAAAAGATAAAAATATGATTACAAGGTTAAACTAAGACTTAAGATGATCTACCGTTCCCCGGCAACGGCGCCAGAAATGCTTGTTGGTATAAATTAACGCAGACTCTACTTTATCCGCAAGCGCACACATAAAATCTACCGATGTAGCACTTCACCGGAGTAACCTAGTTTTAATATCGAACCCAAAGGAACGGATAGTGTTAAGCCTTAAAGTCTAACCCCTGAGTAGCTAACAAGAACGAAGAATCTAGAAGTATAGAGGGGATCACTAAGGTTGTCTAATTCCAATTTAAGAGTGATATGTTTATATTATTCTTAGTGGGGAAGTTGTCATAAAAGGTCACAAACAGAGTACGAGTCTTTTATGCAAATGTATACTCCTACCGAGCCTACACACGGATAAGTGGACTATAGAAGAATCAACAAGGCTATAAGAGTCACCCTTGCGAACAACCACTACTACCGGCGTTATTGGAGGCATATATGAGCTATCAAGTCTAAGCACCAAGCTTACACTATCCAACTACTCTAACTCTAGAATGACTAGAATTAAAGTACTCAAAAGAGAGTCACAAACCTTAAGAATAATAAGAACAATTGCTCAAACTTAAATATAGACGTTGATTACCGAAACAATCGTTGAAGCAAGTTGAAGATAAACTGGAATCCGCAGGTACAAGATGAAGAAGTTGATCTGACAGTCCGGAGCTCCTTCTTGATCTCTTCCTCTCTCTCTCTCTCTCTCTTCTAGTTCTAGTATAAGACTAGGTTCTAAACCTAAACTAGAGGGGTAACTAGTCTTCTACTTGAAAGCTGGCTCTTGAAGTCTCTTCTACGGTTTCTGAATGAGGCGTAGTTTTTTCTGAAGAGGGGCTTGATCTTCCCTCGGGCCTGGGGGCCTGTTTATATAGCCCTGAGGGATCAACCGCGGCAGTTGGATCAAACCGACTTCACGTAGGGCTGAGATGGATTCTCAAAGGCGGTGGAGGAAGCTTGTAGAAGACGAAAGCCAGCGGACCCGGGGGGAGATCGGTCGGTCTCATGATGGGACCGGTCGGTCCCACCTGGCAGGGTCCCGTGGTGCCCGACCTCCTGGTGCCTTGTGGTGTCCTGTGGAGTCTTGTAGAAACTTCCTGACGTGGCGGTTGCGTTATCTCCCATCGGTTTCCTTCTAGGGGAAGCAATCAGCGCGGGTTTCTTGGTTTAGTCCCTACAGAATCACAATTCACCAAAACTCATGGAATATTGTCAATTAAAACCCTATACCTTTGTTGGTGATTGAATTCATGCCATTTTCATATTTATTTATCCTTTAATTTTGATAGATAACCAGTGTCAATATCAAGCATCTGATTTCACATTTTTCCTCTGAACCTCTTAGCACAAAAGTAGTCTACAAAAATTATCAGGTTCATATTCCTCATATTTTAATTACTACAAATTAAACAAGAAAACATCATTTAATCATTTTAATTGCTACTGCCAATAAATTCTACAGAGCATCTCCATATTCCATTTTTCCTAGAAACTACTCATCTACACAGACCTAACAAAATTGGAATCACATTTTTCTGAGCTACACAGAATTAGTTATGCATTTTCCAAGTTAACAGCAATTTCCTAAATTAATTTAAACCACACATAAAAGTATCACAAAATATGCATTTAACATTTTTCACAGGTAGCTTGATTCATTCTTAACACAACAAAATTTGTTCCGCAACATTTGGACTTAAAATGAGCCTTGCATGAATTTTTAAAGCCTTTAAACCATTTGTGCAAAACTGATTTAAAAGAAAACCGACCTAAAACGCTAAGGACACCCCACTACAAGCACCCGCAGACACAGGACAAAACACTAAACACACCCGGCTACCCCGAGTGCTAGCGTACCCAGATTGTTCCCTTCTCTCTTCCACTCACTGCCAGCGGGCCCCGTGAGTCAGGCGACCCCACGTCACCCGGTTAACGGGCCAACGCGTCGGAGGCAGAGCACACCCGCTGGAGTTGATCGGCGCTAGCTCGCCGGCGGCGAGGTTTCCGGCGCAACCATCTACCCGGCTAGCTTCATCTTCGCGAGGCGGACATGGTCGACTAGGTCTCCCGGCCAGAGGTTCACCAGAGCAAGCTCGACGGCGACAATTGCGGAGCGGCGACGCGGCAACTCGGCGGCGAGGCTTCACCTGGCTATTCCGAGGCTCAGCGACGCAAGCACTAACTCAAGCAGACCCTAAGCAACCTACCAGGGCAACTATCGAGCCTTGCCGACCTCGACATTGCCCGGTGCCACGCACAGCGGCGGTCCGCGGCGGACATAGCCGTGGCACGGCTCGGTTCCGGTTGAAACACGGCGAGAGAAAGGTCTCCATCTAACCCTAAGAAACTACGGAGGTAGAGGAGGTGAGAACGGGGCTCTGTTGGAGGTGGTTTGGCCCGAGACGACCGGACCACGTGAAGGTCATGGCGGCGGCCATGGCGAGAACCCGAGACTGGCACTCGGCGTTCCGCCGGCTAGAGAGGAGAAGAGAGGAAACCAATCCGAGCTGGTTAGAGAGGAGGTTAGGGCGGTGTCCATGATCGAGCGACGGTGCGTTGAGCGGTGAGCAATCGCTCGCCGGAGTTCGGCGGGCGGCGGCGGCGCTATGAACTGGAGGAGATGGAGTGGAGGGAGGCGAGCGCGTGAGTGAGTGAGCTCCTGGCTGCAAGCGCGAGTGGGAGAGGAGGCAAAGCCGATGCATTGCACGGATGCAATGCACCTGGCCACTTCCCGTCGGGTCAGCCCGATCGGGCGCGGCGGCGGTCACGCATCGGTGGCCACACGGCGACGGCGCAGAGAGGGGACAGAGTGAGGTGTTGGTTCGGCGGAAAGCACGGGCGGCGGCGAGCGGCGGTTTAGGCAGTCTCGCGCGGCTGCGGCGATTTTCACCGGTGTACTGCGCGCGGGCATGCGGCGGGCGCGCGAAGGAGAAGAAGGAGGGGCTGACAGGTGGGGTCCACGGGGTTTAAACAAAAGAGGTTTTGTTCAAAACTTTGCTGCTCCATAACTCCCAAACTAAGCCGAATTAGAAAAAGGTTCTAAAAGCAAAGTTGCTTAGAATTTTGCAAGGAACAATTCATCTTTAAGGCTCAAGTCCAAATTCTGCTTAGGAAAAGAATTTTACTCCTAACCTATTTTGCTAATGCAAGAAATAACATTTAAAAGACTTTTTCTGAAAAAGTACTTTTAAGAAAAGTTGTTCCTTTCATAAAGATCTACAACTTTGGTTTAAGGCACTTGGTCAGAAACAGGAAACAAAACATAGCTATACTAGGAGCTTCACAAAGACTTAAACAACACACACAAATGCACATGAAAAGATGACATGCCATGCTTATGCTATGTCAAGTTATGCTTTTAGGGTTGCTTAACACCTCCCCTCCTTAAAGAAATCTCATCCCGAGATTTGAATTACTGACCATTTTTCATAAAATTGTGGATACACCTCTCTGAGATAGTCGTCCGTCTCCCAAGTAGCATCCCGATCATCTTGTTCGTTCCATGTTACCTTGTATTGCTTGATTATTCTTCCGCGAGTTGCTCTTTCTTTTTCATCAAGCACTCGATGCGGATGTACAAAGTAGGTAAGGTCCGATTGTAACTCGATCTTTGTTGGTTGTACTTCTTCTTCAGGTACTCGAAGACATTTCTTCAGTTACGACACATGGAATACAGGGAAAATAGCCTTCAAATGTTCTGGTAATTGTAGCTGATAAGCTACTTCTCCTCTCCTTTTTATGATTCAATAAGGCCCTACAAACCATGGTGCTAACTTCCTTTTAACTCCAAAGCGCTTAACACCTTTCATGGGTGAGACCTTCAAATAGACGTAGTCACCGACGTTGAACTCAAGCGGTCTTCTACGTTTATTGGCATAGCTTTTCTATCAAGACTGTGCAGCTGCAATATGCTGTTGAATGATTCTAACTTGTTCTTCTGCTTCTTTGACGAAAACAATTCCATAGTATCGACGTTCTCCTGGTTCAACCCAATTTATAGGTGTTCTGCATCTTCTACCATATAAGGCTTCAAAAGGTGCCATCAGAATACTCTCTTGATAACTGTTGTTGTAAGCAAACTCTGCCAAAGGCAACCATTTTTCCCAAGAACCATTAGCTGAAATTACATAGGCTCTTAACATATCTTCCAACACTTGGTTCACTCTTTCAGTCTGTCCTGATGTTTGCGGATGATAGGCCGAGCTTCGGACTAGTTCCGTGCCTAATTCCTTTTGTAGTTTTTCCCGAAATGGTGTAGTGAACTGTGGTCCTCGATCCGAAACTATGATCTTTGGTACACCATGGAGTCGAACAATCTGACTCAAGTAAATCTCTGCATAATCTGGTGCTTTATAGTTGGTCTTGACTGGAAGAAAATGTGCGGTCTTGGTAAGACGATCCACAATTACCCAAATCGAGTTATTTCCCTTCTGAGTAGTGGGCAGACCAGTGATAAAATCCATGCTCACTTCTTCCCACTTCTGAGTATAGCTAACGGTTGAAGTGTTCCGGCTAGTTTCAGGTGAATAGCCTTCACTCGACAACATGTGTCACACCTAGCCACATAAGCAGTGATTTCTTTCTTCATCTTAGTCCACCAAAATCTTGGACGCAAATCTTGATACATTTTAGTGCTACCAGGATGAATAGATAATTTGGGCAAATGCGCTTCGCCCAAAATCCGATTTCTGAGTTCTCTATCCTTGGGTACCACTAGGCGCTGGTCAAACTATAGAACTCTGTTGTCATCAACTTGAAAGTGCTTGGCTGGTCCAGTTGCAGCTTTTAGTTTTTCCTTGATGTGATAAATTCCCTTATCGGTTTTCTACCTTTCTAAGATCTGATCAACCAACGTGCTGCGTAACTCAAGGTCATGTAGCATTGCGGGATGTATTAAACTGAACTCATAGTAACTTCAAAGCATTACAGTGAGATTTCCGACTCAAAGCATCAGCTACGACATTCGCTTTACCGGGATGATAGTGAATCTGTAGATTTTAATCCTTAATTAACTCAAGCCATCTTCTCTGCATCATATTCAATTCTGGTTGAGTGAAAATATATTTGAGAATTTTATGATCTGTATACATATTACAAACGTTGCTAAGCAAATAATGTCTCTAGATCTTCAGAGCATGTACAACTGCAGCTAATTCCAAATCATGTGTAGGATAATTCACTTCATGTTTCCACAATTGTCGAGATGCATAAGCAATTACTCTGCCTTCTTGCATAAGAACACAACCTAAACCAATTTTTGATGCATCGCAAAAGACATCAAAAGGCTTCCCGATATCCGGTTGAGCTAAAACAGGAGCAGTGGTCAACATCTTCCGCAAGGTACGAAAGGCGGTCTCACACTCCTCTGTCCACTCAAACTTCTGGTTCTTTTACAACAAGCTGGTCATAGGTTTTGCTATCTTGAAGAAATCAGGAATGAAATGACGATAGTATCCTGCTAAACCCAAGAAACTTTGAATTTCACCAACCGAAGATGGAGCCTTCCAATCCATTACTTCCTGCACCTTACTGGGGTCAACTGAGATTCCTTCTTCAGACAAGATGTGACCGAGGAAATGTACTTTCTTCATCCAAAACTCACACTTACTATACTTAGCATAGAGCTGATGCTCCCTGAGCCTGGTCAAAACAATCCTCAAGTGCTCTGCATGGTCTTCTAGGTTTTCTGAATAGACTAAAATATCATCGATAAACACTACCACAAACCTATCTAGTTCCGGCATGAACACCGAATTCATCAAACTCATGAAGTAAGCTGGGGCATATGTCAATCCAAAGGACATGACAAGGTACTCATACAATCCATATCTGGTTGAGAATGCGGTCTTGGGAATATCTTGTGGCCTAATTCTGATATGATGATATCCAGACCTCAAATCGATCTTGGAAAACACTTTGGCTCTAGACAACTGGTCAAACAGAATGTCTATCCGTGGTAACGGATATTTGTTCTTGACCATCACGGCATTGAGCGGACGATAGTCCACACACATGCGCAGTGATTTATCCTTCTTCTTAACAAATAAAGCTGGGCAACCCCATTCTGACACGCTAGGCTGAATAAACCCCTTTTCTAAGAGTTCCTTGATCTGAGTTTTGAGTTCTGCTAGCTCATTGAGCGGCATACGATACGGCCTTCTTGAGATTGGTGCAATCCCTGGTAATAACTCAATTACGAATTCCACGGCTCTCTTGGGCGGTAGTCCTGGTAACTCATCCGGGAAGACATCTGGAAATTCTCGGACAACTGGAATTTTGGAAAGATCTTCTATAGCAAGAGTGCAAGATAGGTCAACAAAATCGGCACCTCGAGGAAGAGATACGCGAAGTTTGTTACCCGTCCGGCCATCGGATAAGGTAAGAGTTCGATTAGCAGTGTCTAACACCGCACTCCACATAGTCATCCAACTCATAACTAAGACTACATCCATGCTTAGTCAAGGTAGAACTACTAAATTAGCTCCAAACTTGTGCCCTCCAATCTTGATGGTTGCGTTACAAACCATCTGTCTAGATAACACGCTACTCCCAACGGAACTCACACGGAACCCATAATCCATTTCACACATTTCTTCGTTATTCTTTTGTGCAAATGCTTTGCTCATAAAAGAATGCGACGACCCAGTATCAAACAATACAACTGCAGGATGATGATTAACGAGACACATACCAGTGGTCACGGGCTCTCCTGCACGAGCTTCCTCGGCAGTCATGTTATGCAGGCGTGCGGAGTAGTTGGCCTGCTGCCTTTTCGGGTGCGGGCAATACCTTGCGAAATGCCCTGTTTTGGTTGCAATTGAAGCATGGCCCACGAACTAGAGGCTTGCTTCCGGTTGAGCTGCCTTGACCCCCTTGAACTTGAGTCGCTGCTATCTTGTACGGTCGTTGATTACGTTGAGCTTGCTGCTGACCTTTTCTTCTATGGTGGCCTGAAACGAGCTCCAGGCGCCGGTGGTCGATACTGAAAACGCTGAGCTGGTGGTCCTCTAGGCTGGGAAGGTCCAGATTCCAATGTTCTCTTTTGGGCCTTGCCCGCGGCATGCTTGTTGTTGTGGTTCTCTTGAATCAGACAGTCACTAATGAAGTCATTGAAAACGGTGCGAGATGAAGTTCCCACTGACTTGCCCATCTTGGTATTCAGCCCTCTCTTGAAGCTAGATATCTTTTTGGCATCAGTGTCCACAAACACTGGGGCATAACGAGATAAGGAATTGAACACGTGGTGGTACTCTGTAACTGATCGGGTTCCCTACGTCAAGCTCATAAACTCTGCCACCTTCATCTGGGTCAAGCCTGGCAGAATATAATGTCCTCAAATAGCCTGTGAGAACATTCCCCAAGTGGCTGGCACACGGGCAGGGTAGGTGGTACGATAATGTCCCCACCAAATCCCGGCCGGTCCTTGCAACTGATGTGCAACAAACTCTACCCTAAGTTCCTCCGTAAGCCTGAGCAACCGAAACTTCTGCTCCATGGTATGAAGCCATTCTTCTGCTTCCAGAGGCTCAATAGCTTCCTTGAAGATGGGTGGTTTCGTATCCAGGAAATCCTTGAAAGAGCTATACTGATTTGGCTCCGGGCGTTGATTGTCATGCGCCAAATTCTCCCACAGTAGCGCTTTGATATTGCGTTGGCTCCCCAGAAACTGAGCGAAGAGTTGTTCGGGAGTGGCCGGTGGAGGAGGTGGTGGATTGCGGTTGTCTCTAGTGTCATCATTACCACCACTACCGTTAGCTCCACTACGAGTCATCGTCATCTGCATATATCGATAGCAGTGATCATTAGGTGATGTTGCAATTATTGTAGAGAACAATAAACCATGCCAAACTGAATCTCATTCGGAAAACGAATTCGCCAAACAATTACAGAGGCATAATAAATTTCAATCCACATAGCAGCATCACATAATAAGATCGCCCATCACAAATATGCAAAAGTCAACATAAAACATCCATAGATGCCCATACATATGGGACTTTTCAAAGGTCTTGTGCCATGTGCACAAAGGTTCACAACACAACCTTACATCATCCCATGATAACAACAAAAGCTCAAGCACAACGGGCGTGACAAAAGGTCACCGGGCGCTAAACAACTATCTAGCCTACTCTCGATCGGCACCATCAACATCATCGTCGCTCGAGACATCTGAAGAACCACTAGAAGAAGCACGAGGATCTGGGTCCTCCTGAGGAAAGATGGGGTTCCTCTTGTTCTCTCGGCGATGGATCTCCTCATGCAGGCGATCATTGTAGTCCTGGAGGTGATGGAGCTGTAACTCCAAGTCTCCCACCTGAAGCCTGAGAAGCCTGTTCTGCTCGGTCGCACGTATGCCCTCAAGACACACACCTCAGAGCGACTCCTCAGTCCTAGCCATGATCATGGACAAAAAGGTCGTCATCCCCTGTTGGTCACTGAGCTGGTGTGCTACGTCTTGCTCCCTCTGAAGAGCCTGATCCCTCTCCACAGTCATATGAGCTAGCTGTGTGGTGAGACGGTCTATCTCTGTAGTATGCTCGTCTCGACTCTGGTGGTGTGCAGCTATCTCCTCACTCAGAATATGGTCTAGGTGGTTGTAGCTACGCGACAGACACCCATAGGTAGCCATGAGTACAGCCATAGCACTCCCAGCTGGTCCCGCACAGTGCTCTCCCTCCAAGGAACTGGCCCCCAGCATAGTGGCACCCGGCTGACGCCACACTGAATGGTAAGGGTCCGTCGTCGGAAAGATGCTAGCAGTGGCTTGCGCAACCACCTCCGGGTGGTCCTCCATAATGTCCCGAAGAACAGTATAGGCAACCCTGTTAGCTCCATCCCACGGGGTCCTACCCTGTAGTGCAAACACCCGGCGACACCATACATGATCCTGAGCATCATGGCTGGGCACATCCACCTCAACCGTATACATGTAGCGGTCCTCTGAAAACTGAACCCGATGCCAGTCATACTGCGGTTCCTGGCCGTCCTGGTATCCAACCAAGTGCAGCACCCTCCACAAAATGGTAGGCATGCCAAACTCATCCAAAAAGTCCTCTGACCCCTCAGCGGTCCATGGCCCCAACAGGTAATTGGGTCTCTTGCCTCCCGTTGACTTACGAGTTGTGCGCTTGGTACGGGCCATCTGTAAGAAGTTTATCCACATAGATTTTAATTAGTTGAGAACAACTTTTATTAAAGAAACGGGACGGATAACATAAGGAAGGAAGTAAGATTAATGCAAGATGGTATGATCATGATGCATGCACGTAACATACGTCCTCACTGGCTATCAATCTAGCGGCTAGACGGTGGCATACAACGTTCACTCATAGCGTTAACTAGGCGTATTATACGATCGCAAGTTAGCGTACCTGCAGAAAATCATTTCAGCCCTGCCCATAGTATGAATATTATGCATTGCTGGAATCAAATCTAATACTAACGTAGGTGCACACCCAGTATACACGTAAGTAGTATATGCACCCATCAATTTTAATGCTCCCACAATTAAATACTTTCACATATACTCGTGTATAACAGGTATATATTCCGGTACCAACTAACACTCCCCTATATTGGCGGTTGTCCAATCATGCTCTCACAACTCACTGATTACCTTGGCGTAGAGGCAAGTTGATCCATACATTACTATTCCGAAGAATAGCACCCATACAATTTCACCCTTGTCGTATGGACGACAGTAAACAACAGAAATTAAACATGATGCACAACCCCCAAGTTAGTACTTAAATAGCCACCTAAAATCCTATTGGGCATACGGACCTGATCACTGGCACACCTTAGTTTTTATTTTCAGGGTTTTTCAAATCCTAATACAACTATAAGTTGGTAATTATAATTCTTTCTGGAAAATACTGGTTTTCAAATACACTTATGGAAAATATCACTAAACCATGCTCCGATAACAGCTGTGATAGAACCGACCAATTTATACCAGATTAAGTACCGAAACCTTTGCTTTCGCAAAGATTATCATGTACTTAAGCTCGTACAATCCTGGTAGTCTGAAAATCTCGAAGGATTTCAAATCATTTCAACATCAGCCAAGATCATAATAGTTCAGCGAACATGCCCATAAGTTACATCACAGTTGCACATAGTTCAAATACATCGGAGTACGAATCAATATTACAAACCATAGTTTGGAAATACTAGCGGAAGCAACATAGTTTTAAAACATAAGTTCACTGGTTCACAATACGGTGCCATATGCCTGATCAGTCCAACAAAAGCATAAGGTGAGGATAAGAAGTGACCGTGCCCATGGTCTAATCATCACCCGTAACTGGGTACAGGTAGTTCTCGCAGTAGCCATAGAAGCACTGGCCATCTGCAACAACAAGGGAATAAACCCTGAGTACAAGAAGGTACTCAGCTAGACTTACCCGTCATAAACCAGAAATAAGGTGACAACAAGGAGTATGCAAAGCTGTATCTGGAGTTGGCTAGACTTACTCTTTTGCATAAAAGCATTTTTATTAATTAGTCATCATTAGGGTATTGGCAGTCAATTTTATGTAATCTACCTGATTAACTAGATTTGCACCTGGCCTAGAACAAGCACTTGACTACTTATTCAAGCAAGTGTGACTATTTCATCAATAGCCTTTCAGATTCAATATTATAACCATCTTTAGTTCCATAAGTTCTACGGGTAGTGGTCTAAAGTCAATTACTCACTGTCCAGGAGTGATGACGATTATAATCGATTCCTACACAGTTGGGGACAAAATGTCGCACACTCGCCCGATCACACCTCGCCAGGTAGCCGTCGGCTGCCACTCAGGAGATTCGAGAACACGATTCACGGGACGGCTATGGGCCCTTCTACACCGGGGGTTATCTCAGTGCCACGTTGCTCAAGCTATAGCTGCTCACGGTCATGCTAGGTCGATCAGGCCCCGCCTGCCCTCGGACCATGCTAGGTTGCTCAAAATAGTTGCCCACGGTACAACTGAGGCCCTGGGTGTTAGGCATCAACATCTCCATCACCGGCTCGAATAACCTTACTCGGCTTCATGGGAGGTACCCACACCTGCTCCGTTAAGTGATTGACGCGTTCAATTTGACTGAAGGGGCACTTCCCGAAATGGGTCCTATGCGACACAGACGGGAGACTACTAGCACACAGAACCCATGTCCTGCTGCTCCTACATCCCGCCCGGTCTCAGATTAATTATCACATGGTTATCTCTATGATAGCACCAGGCTAGTCATGATCAGTATCCACCTAAATGTGGGAGACAGGAAATCACCCGACTTTTACCGATCTAAGCAGGGCTAAGCATATAATCGAGCCTAGACCTAAACAGGGATATCAAGATATTAATTGTGGTAGACAAGGATAAGTAAATAATGCATCAACGGTATCATTCAATACCTATAAACCTAATGCACAATCAATATTAGCTTAATTTATAAACCGTTGCAAACCGTAGGAGTTAAATGCTTCGGGGCTTGCCTTTCTCGAAGTCAGACGGACGGTGGTCGCGGCGCTCGGGCAGTTCCTCGGCGTCGGCTCCTCTGGTCTCCTCGGGCACTGTCTCCTCTTGGCTCAGCTCTTCTTGCTGCGGTGGGTTCTGAGTCTCTTCTGCCGATCCTGTATGATGCATAATATGCATAAGTAGGATGAATGCACATAGAATGCGTATGGGATGCGACAGCTTTAACAGTAAATCAGGAGATAGGCACATGTCGTCTACTACATTCTCTTCAACAAGATAGTCAATAACATCCAGTTGACTCCTAACTACCTTGCTTCTAGATAATTCATTTCTAACCTTCCTAAATTAGTTAAGATGACACTTTACTCACCAAACTTTTACCCACTTAACTGCTTGCCACATAATCCTACTTAAGCATGCTTATAACAACAACTTATTACAAACAGTCTTAGAAAAATCTACAAAAATTACTCTAGGCTAACAACATGTAAACTAACCCACTGTTAAATTTTCAAGCTGTTTGAACTTAAACACTGCCCTCTATGAAAAGACAAATAATATGATGAAAAGGTGCCTCAAACTATACATCCTAGCACAAATTATCAAGCATCTGATTTCACATTTTTCCACTGAACTTCTTAGCACAAGAGTAGTCTACAAAAATTATCAGGTTCATATTCCTCATATTTTAATTACTACAAATTAAACAAGAAAACAAAATTTAATCATTTTAATTGCTACTGCCAATAAATTCTACAGAGCATCTCTATATTCCATTTTTCCCATAAACTACTCATCTACATAAACCTAACAAAATTGGAATTACATTTTTCTGAGCTACACAGAATTAGTTATGCATTTTCCAAGTTAACAATAATTTCCTAAATTAATGTAAACCACACAAAAAAAGTATCACAAAATATGCATTTAACATTTTTCACAGGTAGCTTTATTCATTATTAACACAACAAAATTTGTTCCGCAACATTTGGACTTAAAATGAGCCTTGCATGAATTTTTAAAGCCTTTAAACCATTTCTGCAAAACTGATTTAAAAGAAAACCGACCTAAAACGCTACGGACACCCCACTACAAGCACCCGCAGACACAGGACAAAACGCTAAACACACCCGGCTACCCCGAGCGGTAGCGTACCCAGATTGTTCCCTTCTCCCTTCCACTCACTGCCAGCGGGCCCCGCGAGTCAGGCGACCCCACGCCACCCGGTCAACGGGCCCACGCGTCTGAGGCAGAGCACACCGCCGGAGTTGACCAGTGCTAGCTCGCCGGCGGCGAGGTTTCCGGCGCAACCATCTACCCTGCTAGCTTCGTCTTCGCGAGGCGGACATGGTCGGCTACGTCTCCCGTCCAGAGGTTCACCGGAGCAACCTCGACGGCGACAATGGCGGAGCGGCGGCGCAGCAACTCGGCGGCGAAGCTTCACCTGGCTATTCTGAGGCTCAGCGACGCAAACACTGTCTCAAGCAGACCCTAAGCAACCTACCAGGGAAACTATCGAGCCTTGCTGACCTCGGCATTGCCCGGCGCCATGCACGGCGGCGGTCCGCGGCGGACATAGCCGTGGCACGACTCGGTTCCGGTCGAAACACGGCGAGAGAAAGGTCTCCATCTAACCCTAAGCAATTACGGAGGTAGAGGAGGTGAGAATGGGGCTCTGTTGGAGGTGGTTTGGCCCGAGACGGCCGAACCACGTGAAGGTCATGGCGGCAGCCATGGCGAGAACCCGACACTGGCACTCAGCGTTCCGCCGGCTAGAGAGGAGAAGAGAGGAAACCAACCCGAGCTGGTGAGAGAGGAGGTTTGGGCGGAGAGGTTGGCAGAAGGAATCGAGCGGCGGTGCGTTGAGCGGTGAGCAATCGCTCGCCGGAGTACGGCGGGCGTCGGTGGCGCTATGAACTAGAGGAGATGGAGTGGAGGGAGGCCAGCGCGTGAGTGAGTGAGCTCCTGGCTGCAAGCGCGAGTGGGAGAGGAGGCAAAGCCGATGCATTGCGCGGATGCAATGCACCTGACCACTTCCCGTCGGGTCGGCCCGACCGGGCGCGGCGGCGGCCAGGCATCGGCGGCCACGCGACGACGGCGCAGAGAGGGGACAGAGTGAGGTGTCGGTTCGGCGGAAACCACGAGCGGCGGCGAGCGGCGGTTTAGGCGGTCTCGCGCGG
The DNA here is from genome assembly GCA_009763385.1 of Coix lacryma-jobi var. lacryma-jobi. Lineage (NCBI taxonomy): Eukaryota > Viridiplantae > Streptophyta > Magnoliopsida > Poales > Poaceae > Coix > Coix lacryma-jobi. The sequence continues at coordinate 75,718,469 of CM019827.1, forward strand.
CTGCGGCGGTTTTCGCCAGTGTACGGCGCGCGGGCGAGCGGCGAGCGTGCGGAGGAGAAGGAGGGGCTGACAGGTGGGGTCCACGGGGTTTAAACAAAAGTGGTTTTGTTCAAAATTTGTTGATCCATAACTCCCAAACTAAGCCGAATTAGAAAAAGGTCCTAAAAGCAAAGTTTCTTAGAATTTTGCAAGGAACGATTCATCTTTAAGGCTCAAGTCCAAATTCTACTTAGGAAAAGAATTTTACTCCTAATCTATTTTGCTAATGCAAGAAATAACATTTAAAAAACTTTTTCCGAAAATGTACTTTTAAGCAAATTTGTTCCTTTCATCAAGATCTACAACTTTGGTTTAAGGCACTTGGTCAGAAACAGGAAACAAAATATAGCTATACTAGGAGCTTCACAAAGACTTAAACAACACACACAAATGCACATGAAAAGATGACATGCCATGCTTATGCTATGTCAAGTTATGCATTTAGGGTTGCTTAACACCTAGGGTGTTACAACCCAAACTCGATTTCTTTCAAAATTTTCTAACTCCTCATGCATGGAATTAACCCAATCCGGATGAGATAAAGCATGTCCAACATCTCGGGGTTCAAAATCAGCAACAAATGTAGAATGAGCAAAGTGAGAGATTTGTTGTGACCTTGACCGAGTGACACGTTCGTCGATGCTGTCGATCATCTGTTGAGGCGGGTGTTGGTGCTGAATGTGTCGTGGCGCCTCCCGAGCTTAAGAAACCTCCCCCTCAACAGCAGCTGGCGCCTCCTCGGGTACATTGTACAGCCCGAGGTGACGGATCCCACGGCCCCCATGTAGTCGACGAAGAGGGGTTGGGGCCGTGAGTTGTTGTAGTAGATGCCGATCCTTGCGGCACAGCTGGTGGAGGTGGTGCTGGATCATCCATCCCTTCAGCACCCTCGTCCTCGTCATCAAAAAGAGGTTCGCCAGCCTCATGATCACCTGCACGCTCAAATCTAGAAGAAGGACAAATCATGGTCTCGTCGAAGGTGACATCGGATGTCTCCATGACTCAGTTAGTATCATGGTTATGTACACGATATGCACGAGTATGAGTGCCATAACCCAAAAATACACCTTCAGAAGAACGAGAATCAAACTTGTCCAAGTTGCCTTTCTTGAGTATAAAACAGTGGCAACCAAAAACTCTAAAATAATTCATTTTGGGCTTTTTGCCAAAACGCAACTCATAAGAAGTCTTTTTCAAGAAAGCTCGGAGAAAAATGCGATTGGAAATATAGAATGCAGTGTTCATAGCCTCGGCCCAATACCGCCTAGGAGTCCTATGCTCATCGAGCATCGTCCTAGCCATCTCAACAAGGGTCTGATTCTTCCTTTCTACAACACCATTTTGTGGCTTGTAGGGGGAAGAAAACTGATGCTCCAAACCAAAAGAATCACAAAACTTATCAAAATCGAAGTTCTTAAACTCGGAACTATTATCACTTCTAATAGCTCGCATCGAGTTCTTAGGGAACTCATTCTGAAGACGCAAAATCAGATTGCGAGCAAAAGAGAAAGTCTCAGTTTTCTCAGCTAAAAAGAAAACTCACGAATATCTTGAAAAGTCATCAACAACAACGAGCACATACCACTTCGAACCATCCGAGCTCACCCAAGCCGGACCAACAAGGTCCATATGCAAAAGCTCTCCAGGGCGCTTGGTCATAACTTGATTCACAGGATGGTGGGGAGCAGCAACCATTTTCCCATGTCTACAAGAATGGCAAACAAGATCCTTCTCCATGCACAACTTGGGCAATCCTCGGATTAAGCCAAGTTAACTAAGCCTTGCAAGCAAGTTAAAACTCAGGCGACCTAGTCTCCTTTGCCACTTCCAAAGATCAGAGGAGGAAGGTCCAGCCAAAAGACAACGAGAAATTCCAAACGACTCCGAGAAATTCGCTCGAAAGACTTTCCCAAAGGGCGAAATCAAACATACAAGATTGCCTTTAGGATCTAAAATACGACTGAGATTCGGCTTAAAGCGAATCTCATAGTCATCATCGAAAAGTTGCAAAATAGAAAGAAGGTTAAAATGCAAGTTAGAAACAAGAGCAACATCACACAACACAAAGTTCTCATTAACTCGCACTGACCCACGAGACAACACTTTACCTTTGCTATTGTCGCCGAAGGTGATAAACTCCTTTCCGGCAAGTGGACTAAGACTGGAGAACCACTTGGCGTTTCCGGTCATGTGCCTCGAACACCCGGAATCCACCAACCAAATGTCCTCCAATCGTTTTACCTACATCAATAAAAAGACATAGGGTGAACAAACGGTCCAACACTGGGGTGAGCAAAATGGGAAGAGTACCAGTGTTGCGCCGGTTGCTCAAAAGAACGGTTAGTGGAAAGGCCATTCCTAGCACGCCTACGGGGAAAGCGATCACCACGCTGAGGAAAGCATGGTCCGCTAAGGGAAGAACGTCCATCGCGATACTCAAAACGCGGTGGAGGGTAACGCTCAACAAAGCCACTGCCACGGGGTCCATAACCTGCAAAGCCAGGATCCCGCCGGGCAAAACCTCCCTGAGGCCTAGGACCTTGAGGCACTGTATCTCTAGGCCTAGCAGCTCTCCTCTAGAATTTTTTTTATTAATAACCCAATTAAATAAGATATTTTAAAAATAACACTGTTTAATTTTTTTTCAAAACTAACCCTTTTGTCGCGCCGTCCAGCATGGCGCGGCAAAAGCGTTAGCCACGCCATGCATGGCGGCGCGGCAAAAGCGCCACCGTGGCACCGCCCGGCCACGCAGGCCCGCGTGGGCCCCACTCGTCAGTTTGCCGCGCCAGGCGGGCTGGCGCGGCTAGTGCGTTTGCCGCGCCAGGCGGCCTGGCGCGGTCATCGGCTTTGCCGCGCCAGGCGGGGTGGCGCGGCAAAGCCGATCTAGATCTGGCGCCGCGGCTTCTTCCTCCTTCCTCCTTCCTCGCCCGGCCGCCCGCCCGCTCATCCCGCCGCCACCGCCGTGCCCCGCCCTTCCCGGCGCCGCCCGTCCCGTCGCCCGCCGACGTCCCTGCCTCGGCCGGTCGTCTCCCCCTCCGCCTGCCCGAGCAACCCGCCCTCCAACCGGCCGGACAGGGAGGCTCGCCGGGGGCAGTGGTGCTTGTCGGCCGCCATTGGAGCTCGCCTGCGGCCAGTGGAGTTCGCCGGCGGCCGGCTCCCTCTCCCCGTTCGCTCTCCCCAGCTGAAGCACACAAATCTCAGGTTTGTTTGTTAGTTCATTTTAGTTTTTATTTTTTTTGCAAAGTTAGTTAGTTATTTAGCAAAATGTTAGTTAGTGAGTTAGGTTAGGTAGTTTAATAAGTTAGGGTTAGTTAGTGACTTAGGGTTAGTGAAATAGGTTAGTTTAGTGAGTTAGGGTTAGGTAGTGAGTGACTTAGGGTTAGGTAGTTAGTGACTTAGGGTTAGGTAGTTAGGGACTTAGTTAGTTTAGTGATTTAGGTTATGTTAGTTACTTAGTAACATGGGTTTTTAGTAAAGATATGTTAGGGTTTTAGGGTGTTTAGTTGGGGTATGACGAAATATTACTGAAGACACGTTAGTGAAGCCAACTTAGTAAGTAGTTACGCCATTCTTTACTTTTGAGAAGACAATCACTTGACCTTAGTTCCACTATTGACTTTGTAGATGGACACTGTATTCAGATTGTTTTATGGAGGCACAGTTAGTAAACGAGATGGGTTGTTTGATGATAACATGGAACAAGAACTCGAAGTATTTGATGAGCGTCCTTCTTTTACGGAGCTTATGTTGCGTCTGAAGGAGAAGTTCGATGGTGATTTCTCGTTGAAAGGGAGATTTGACAGTGGCAAGATTAGGGCGAACTATGCGTTGATGCCCTTGCGCAACCAGGCTGACTGGGCAAAATACCAGACGATCGTTATGGCATCCAATTCGACCATGGCTGAGATCGTAGTAGAGGATGGTTCGAGGAAGCAGGCAGAGGCGTCCAATGATGGCAACGAAGGTGAAGCACAGGAGGTAGGGGATGATGACGATGCAGCTCCGATGACTATGGACGTTGATGGTCACCCCACGCAGGAGACAGTGTATCCATCTGAAAATGTCCACGCTGACGTCGGTCAAATAAACAATGATTTTGATGTGGCCGACCTAGAGCGGCAGGAGCAGGAGGACCAGGAGGCACAATTGTTTGATGAAAACTATGATTCTGATGATGATTCAGATTATGACGAAGAAGAGGACAGTTATATTTCTGCTATGCCTGACCCGGTTCGTGGTATTCCACAACCGGTTCGTGCTATGCCACAACCGGTTCCTCAGAATATGCATCCTCCAGGGAGACTAGTCACTGATATACCAGAGGATCATACACATTTTGATGCGTGGCAGCGTTTGAGCGAAGCGAGGTATTATGTTGCGCCCGATCCTTTGACTGAGACAGAGCTGCAGCAATTGAGGTCGGTTAACATGCAGTTTAGAGGCGTTCCAAGTTATAGGGATGTCAGTATGGTGGACCAGGCAGTTTGTGATACTGGATTGAATCTGTGCAAGCAAACACTGCATAACCATACAGATTGGATTCTTCAGAAGGGTATGATTTTCAACACTATGACTGAGCTGAAGCTTTTCCTTGAGAACTATGCTGTGCATCATCATCGACCGTACACGGTCAGCCATTCTGATATTAGTTTGAGGTACCACGTCAAGTGTTTGAGTCTTGGTTGTCCGTGGAGGCCGAATGCTCGCAAGAGAACTGATGGCAAGTGGAGGATCAGTAAAGTAGTACAACCGCATACCTGTTTTACAAATAAGGGACAAGAAAAACATCCTCAATTGATGGCAAGATACCTTGCACGGCGCATTTTGGCATTTGTTGATGATGACGCCGACGTATCTGTTTCACAATTGCTTATCTCCATATTTGGATTCACAGGCTATAAGGTGACTTATGGAAAGGCGTGGCGTGCGAAGCAGATCGCCCTTGCAATTCGTTGGGGTGGTTGGGATGAAGCGTACAACAGGATTCCTCGGATTTTGTGTGCAATGGCATACTATAACCCTGGCCTTAAATGGTTTCCACACACCAATGGGCAGTATATAGACCGCAACACCGGCAAGGTTACACATGTGCTTCAGCGTGTATTTTGGTCTTTTGCACAAACAGAGCATGCGTATCAGTACTGTCGTCCAGTCATACTTGTGGACGGTACTTTCTTGACCGGAGCGTACAAGGGTGTGTTGATGATGGCGGCGGCTGTTGATCCTGAGGACCAGATAGTTCCAATTGCTTTCGCCTTGGCTGAGGGGGAGAACGTTGAGTCTTGGTCTTGGTTCATGGCCCTGCTACGGATACAAGTGTTAGGGCCTTCTCGGACAATATGTTTGATTTCGGACCGTCATGTTGGGTTGCTTCGTGCCGCAGAGGAGGAGATAGAGGGTTGTCCTCCTCAAGTGCACAGATGGTGGATGCGTCACTTTGCCGCCAATTTCTGGCGTCGGCAGAGAAAAAAGGAGGTTTGTGCCAAGGTGAAAGAGCTATGTTGTGTTAAAACTGAGCACAAATTCAAAGAAACAATGGAAGAGTTGGACAAAATGTTAAACAGTGCTGCCAGGGCCTGGATCGAGAGACAGATGGAACACAAGGAGAAGTGGGCGCTTGCTTACGATGAGGGCGGTTTCCGGTTCAGCATAATGACCACCAACTCATCGGAGTCTTTCAACAAGGTATTCACCGGTGTTAGAGCCTTGCCCGTTTCTGGAATCGTTGAGTACTCGTTTCACAAGACCAACGAGTATTTTGTGAAACGGTGGTCCATTGCTCAAGACAACCTACAAACGGATGGTGAATTTGGAAAGGCGGGAAAGGAGCACATTCAGGAAAATGAGATCTGGGCAACACAGCTAACTTGTGAGGCTTATGGACCAACCAGACAAATCTATAATGTTCGAGCAAAGGGTGGAACTACCATGGGCGGGGAACGCTACGGTGGTCGCAACTATCGGATCGATCTTGAAAGAGTGGAATGCAGTTGTAACGTGCCGCAGATAATGCATGCCCCTTGCTCTCACATGATTGCGTCCTGTAGAGCGCGCGGATATAACTACAAGGCCGTACCATATATGTCCGAGTACTATCGCCGGAGCAACACCGTCGCAATATGGCAGAGCAGCTTCGAGCCTTACCTTGATCCCACTCAATGGCCTCCATACTTGGGTAGAGACTTCATGCCTGATCCTGAGCTGCTGAAGTTAGGTAAGGGTAGGAGGAGGAAGAAGAGACTAAAGGGTGACATGGACAATATGGATAGGTATGGAGGGGGGGACTTTGACCAGACACCGAGCACGAACCTATGCTCTATTTGCCACATGCCAGGGCATAATGCAGCCTTCCATCATAGACAAACACAACAGGTGTACATATGTCTTCATTTGTTTTAATGCTTTATTATTTTTATCTTCACTTATATTAATTATTTGAATGCTTTTGCTATTATTGTACATATGTCTTTCATTTGTTTTAATGCTTTATTATTTTTGATGCTGTACTAACCTGTTACCATGTTTTGTTTAAACAGGATGGCGAACCGTCCGGCGTACCCTCTCCTTGAGCCGTTCTACGACGGCGAGCACAGGGCGCACAGGCTCACCGACTACGCCCCTCCGGAGAGGTTGTCCTTGCTGAGGCCGCGCACCCACCTATGGCACCGGTGGGACGAGCGCTACGCACCCTTCGTACGGCGCGCGGGCTTCTTGGTGCTAGCCCGCGTTGCCAACGACGTGGTGTTGCAGCTCGACCCCGTGCTCCTCACCGCGCTGGTGGACAGGTGGCGTCCCGAGACGCACACCTTCCACCTAGCCTGTGGGGAGATGACCGTGACGTTACAGGACGTGGCCAAGATTTTTGGTCTACGCCTGGGCGCCCTCCCCGTGACGGGGATTCTTGACACCGACACGTGGATGGACACCGTCCACCAGTTCTGTGGTCGTACGCCCCCCGACGACGCAGACGCTAAGAGGAACAAGTAAGCTAATTTTTTTTTCTAATTTAGTTGCATACGATGTGCTACTATCATTTCCTAACTTTTACTTTTTGTAAACAAACAGGAAGACTACTGGGGTGCCTTCGTCGTGGATCACCCAGCACTTTTCGTATTGCCCCCTCAACGCTGACCCACAGGTAGTCGAGAGGTATGCCAGAGTGTGGCTGTGGCACTTTATTGGGGCCTTCCTGTTTCCCGACTCATCGGGGAACACCATCAGCTGGATGTTCGTCCCCATCCTCGCACAGCCGTGGGAGAACATCGCCGGCTACAGCTAGGGGAGCGTTGTTCTAGCATGGCTGTACAGACAGCTGTGCGAGGGGTGCCGGCGGAGGCAGGCCTCCTCTAGCTTGGGAGGGTGTCTGCCCCTGCTCCAGGTTTGGGCCTGGCAGTGGCTGCCTGTGGGTCGTCCCAGCGTACGAGAGGAGGCGGTAAGTACATACCTCTTGCGTGCGTGTGCTTTTACAAATTTACAGTCATTTAACTGATTCAAATTGGAATGCAGGTGTGGAGGCACCCGGACACCCGACCCACTGCTCTGTTTGTCTGGTCCACGGCAGAGGCAGTTAGAGGCAACCCCCAACGCCGCTACCACCTGTACACGGACTTGCTGGACGTCCTGACACAGCACCAGGTAATTCCGGAATGAGTTCAATTTTTTATATTGAAAAAGGAACATGACTAACTATGTCTGTTCATTACAAACAGGTCAGTTGGGACCCCTGGGACCTGTACGACAACGTGTTCGACCCCGCCACGGAGCTGGACCGTGTAGATTGGCGTTGCACCGTCCCTCTTATCTGCTTCTACGTGGTTGAGATGCACTTGCCCATCAGGGTGATGCGTCAGTTCGGCCTACGACAGGAGTTTCCTCCACCTCTGATTAGCACGGATCAGAGGTTGCACAAGTAAGTATCCTCCACAGTGTTGTTCAGTTACTCTAGTAAATTCTATCTTATGCTCTAACAGATGGGTTTCCTTTGCAATGCAGGGTGAAGCGCCAACCGCGCGGAGCACGCCGATCATGTCCTGAGTTGGACAAACAGGTACCAGCAGGACGTTGACGACGGCGAGCCGTACGACCAGGGCGTCTTCGACCAGTACCTACAGTGGCTGCACCGGAGCACCCGGTTGCACATTAAGCCACCGTACTACGAGGCCACCGCTGAGGACGAGTCGGACGACGACGAGGACCCGTACGATGCTACCACTAGGGCATCGACTTAGCCTGACAGAGCCCCTCTACACAGCTACGTGGTAATATATCATGTCCTTCAACTATTGTTTGTGTTTCTGTACTTAGTGCACTTACCCCCTGGTCTTGTGTCGGCAGGCGTCGCAGCTGTCTCGGTACTCCGACGAGGCAGCGCAGCTTATACACCACACCAGCTCTACTGGGGACCACGACCCGGTACAGGCTTTTCTGCAGGTATCATAACACATTCGAACTGCACGTGTAAATTTTAAGAAGTCATAAACTGTACTAATATTTATTATTATTATTTTCTTATTTGCAGAAAATCAGGAAGGGCTGCAGGAAGCTTGCTCAGAAGCTTGGGTGCATGGACACAGCGTGGGCCCCACCGCACCTTCCTCAGCCTTCGAGCCCTTTGGTGTCAGACACTGTCCCAGCAGCAGCAGCGTCGTCCGACGCTCGGACGGGAGGCACTTCTGCGGATCCACGTGGAAAGGGCCCCACTGCAGAGGAGCAGCCCGAGGAGGAGGGGGAGGAGGAGGAGGATGAGGAGCAGTACGTCGAGCGCACGACACCACCCTACACGGCTAGTGCAGGCTACATGGCCCTCGGCCATAGCTCGCACTACGCTGGAGGGTCCTCCTCCAGAGGTGGCCTGGACGACACGACGTGGCAGGTACCTGGTGCTTACGACTACCCTAGTGGCTACTACACCGGCCCTGGCTGGCAGCCTTGGCCAGAGCAGGGCGCAGCACAGGAGCTGGGGTACTCACAGCTAGGTGGAGCTCCACTACCTACTCAAGAGGACGTGTAGGTACATAAGTTGACCGCTATACATTTAAGTTCGTCAGATATATTTAAGTTGTTTGCTAACATTTATTTTGAATGTTGCAGGGACCTAGTCAGACGCAGGGGTCACCACGCCGGCAGCCACGCGCACGAGACCGCACGGACGTCACGTTCACGCCGAACATGGATCTGTCGCAGCCGAGGCGTCGGAGGCGGCCTCGTCAGCCGTACACACCTAGCTAGGCTTAGTGTTAGACTATATGGATAGGTGATGTATATGTTAGATAACTTGTTTGAGAACCCTATTATGTACTTCGTGGAGCCTGAGCCACTAAGCCTGGTTTTCATGACCGCTATTATGTTTCCGTTTATTCAAATTGTGTCAATGTTTGGTTCCTTGTTATTCCGTTTGCGAAAAAAGACAGGAAAAACGGAAAAACACATTCGATCAAACAGAGACAACACATTAGGACAAAGATCGATCAGGAACTCGACCAGTCGGCGGGAAACCTTGGGGCTTTGCCTGCTGCAAAACTTCATGCCAGCTTTTGCCGCGCCAACCCTGGGGGCGCGGCTGACGCTTTTGCCGCGCCAGGCGGGGTGGCGCGGCAAATGCATTAGCCGCGCCATCCCGCCTGGCGCGACAAAAGCGTCAGCCGCGCCCCCAGGGTTGGCGCGGCAAAAGCTGGCATCTTGTTGCACAGCCTTTTCAGTGTCGTGTCCTGTCCTCATAAGTGCTCTGCAGTTTTGATTCCCATAGACTTTTCAGTGTATAGGCTTTTCAGTGTATATGCTTTTCAGTATATAGGCTTTTCAGTGATTAGATTTTTCAGCGAATAGCCTTTTCAGTTGCATTAACTACACACTCACAATGCAGCTGAGATAATTGACAAGTTCAAAACCAGGGCTCCGCCTATATAAACCCATCAGCGCCTTGCATGTTCAACAACTTCAGCAGAGCTTGCGAGGTTCGTAGTAGAGATGTCTGGAGGTTCGTCCAAAGGCGGGAGAGGAAAGGGTGGGAGGAAGGGACCTCCCATTGTGTGGGAGGGATCTCTTGGTCCTGATTTCTTTTTAGAGGCACTATATGACTTTCCCGTTGAGAGCAAAAAGGATTTCAGCCGGGACCGTCCTCTTAGGGGATACGATAACCGTTTAGAGGACTGGCCAAAATGCCACCATGGTGAGGACTGTTTGGTGCAGATGCTCCACGACGACCTGGAGGCAGGCCGACATTTCTTCAAATGCCCGCGAGCATGGGTAACTTTATTTAATTGTTGTTGCTATGCCTCTCATGTTTGCTAATACTTAGTCATTTTGTGAATGTCAGTCTTCTATTTCCGAAGAAAACTACGGCTTCACCAGATGGGTGGATCCTCCTCCAATATGGCCGCATCAGGAATACATCTATTATCTGCAGCGTCGTATCGACGATCTTGAAAGAGAAGTTAAAAGCATGCTTAAGGACTATGATGATGATGACAGCGATGCAGACGGTTCAGATGAAGCAATATGCCTTGATCCATATTGCAACTGCCCGCATCACAAGAACAAGGGGCCTCCACCGCCGCCCCCACCACCGCCACCACCACCACCACCCGCAATGGGAGGCTATTACGGAGAAGGGTCTACTCAGTTTGCTATGTGGGACGGTTTCTAGACTACTTAGACCACTATGTGTGTGTTGTGTTGTGCCAATCAATTACCTAAGGCATGTTAGGATTAGTCTAGGACCTTTTAACCAAGTTACGGTAAAAGGTCCTCACATGCCATGTACTAGTTTGTTATTCGTATAATGGTTTGCTTTATTCTATTTCGTACTTTATCCCACAAAAAATCATCGACACATGAACTATCGCAAACAATACAACAACATATAATAAAGCCGAACAAAGTGCAGTTCAAGACTACATAATCGAGGATCCGAAATAAACGGTACACGGAAGTACAAACCAACAGTACAATACACTAACAAGTCCACCAAATGACAACGATGTTCATTACTCAATAATGACTACTGAACCTACCACACTACTGAGTGCAATGAGGCCACTTTCTCTTCCTCACAGCATCCGGATCCTGCTCCATGGCAGCCTTGGCACGGCGCACACGCTCAAGCCTCTTCTCCCTCTCCCCCCTACGCTTAGCTGCATCCCTCATTCTTGCCTCTTCCTCATGCTGCTTTTGTGCTGCCTCTTCTTTGCGTCTCTTCTCCAAACGCTCCTTGTCCTCCGCAGCCCACTTTTTCATCCTCTCTACGTGCTCCTTGTCCTCCGGCTTCATCTCAGTGTCGATCCACTGCTCGAAGTCACATAGTGGTGGAGGCTCCTGCAAAATACGACTAAGTCAATTAGGTAATAAAATATAAATGATTTGTCATTCATGTATAGAACAAGCCATCAGCTTCTCACCATCAGTCCAATACGGATCTGTTTAGGTGTAGGGTCAAAGGCATAATTCTCACACATCCAATACCTCTGACCGTATGTGTGCTCCTCATCAGATATTGCGACCTTACAATCATCGCCGCAGTAGCACATGGGCACCGGAACACCGCTAGGCAATGGCAAACGGGCATAGGCATTGCCCGTGAGAGGCTGCCTACAATCATCAACGCAATAACAAATGAACATAACACAAAATTACTTCATTAAAACAGACAAATAAATCAACAATGTACCGATCTTACCTTACCTTACTAGCTTTGCCACGCCGCGGCATCCTAACAATAAAAAATATGTCAACGCTACACATACATTCATGATTAATTATAAATCTACATAATGACGTAACAAATATTACACAAAAAATTGTACACAAAATGAACAAAATATTAAGCAAAACAGATATAAAAAGTCTAATAGATGAACAAATCCATCATTAATTAACAACTAACGTCACGACAGTATCAAAATAAATATTGTCTACAAACCCTAACTTACAAAAATATGGTTCAATCCTACATTGCAAATATGGATAAAGAACAATAATATGGATCAAAATACCTCTTGTAGACAAGTTTGATTGAGGGAGGGAGATGAAGAGAGGAGGAATGAAATGAAATGAAATGGAATGGATTGGATTGAATTGGTTTGGGAGAATAGAGGAATGAGGAGGAGCCTGCTGCTTGGCGCGGCGGCCAGATCTAGATGGGCTTTGCCGCGCCACCCCGCCTGGCGCGGCAAATCCGTTGACCGCGCCAGCCCGCCTGGCGCGGCAAACGCACTAGCCGCGCCAGCCCGCCTGGCGCGGCAAAGCGACGAGAGGGGCCCACCAGGGCCTGCGTGGCCAGGCGGTGCCACGGTGGCAATTTTGCCGCGCCGCCATGCATGGCGCGGCTAACGCTTTTGCCGCGCCATTGGGGACGGCGCGGCAAAAGGGTTAGTTTTGCAAAAAAAATAGACAGTGTTATTTATGAAATTTTTTATTTAATTGGGTTATTAATAAAAAAAAATTCCTCCTCTAAACATTCGGCACATGTACATCATGGAAAGGATGGTACATGTCCGCATTGTTCATCTCCCTGGCACGTCGCTCCTCTCTCTTGCGCCGAGAACAAAACTCCCTCAAGTGTCCATCTCTCCCACAGTGTTCACAGTGGTACCTCATCGCTCTCATAAGGGGGTTGTTGGTACTCACGGTAGTGGGTGTGGATCACTTTGCCCTTCTGTGGCATGAGCTCCTCTTGGATAGGTGGTATGGTATCTAGCTTGTTCTTGAGGTGGTTTAGTTTTGGAGCCCATGTCTGTTTCTTGGGTGGAGCTCTTGGAGGTTCAACAAACACCCCATCCTCATTGTTAGGCTTGAAAGGCTCTTTGGGTGGAATCTTGGTCAGTTTGGGAGTAGTGGTGGAGTTGGGCTTCTCACTTGGGTTAAGACCACTCGACTCTCCAATCTTACCAAAAGAAGAAGCACACTCAACACCCTGAGCAAAACCTACACCTGGGCCTCCAGGTGCACGCTTGAATTGGGCAATCATCATCCCAAGCTGTGTCTCACCACAAGACACCCATGACAAGATGGTCCGAACGTATGTGTTTTCTTCCTCGGTTTGCATCTTGTCATGCTTCACATTAGCAATCTCCATCTCTAAACCCTCACACAAAACACACCTAGACACACAAGTGCTACCCGAGCTGGCCTTTTCAAGAGACACAATCTTGGCATTCTTCTCTGCCAACTCGGATTGCAAGCCTGCACAAGACTTGCACGCACCCAGCAACACGGGTCTAGCCCAAAGCTCATCCACCTCTCCAACCAAAACAACATACTTACCTCTCAGAGTGAGAAGGTTAGTCATGTGCTTGGAGCACATCTCACACTTATCCTCCTCAGTTACGACAACGGTGGACTTGGCCAGCTCAAGTTCCTTCACCGTATCCTCCCACTTCTGCCTAAACTCCTCCCGCTCTCTAGCAGCACGCCTAAGCAGCTTATCTTGACTAAGAAGAGCGGCAGTAAGCTTATCGACCTCAGCAGCAAGTTCATCAGGGGTCTGAGATACCTGGGAGGTGTCGTCGTCATCGTCATCGTACAGAGGGGTCTCCTCCAGCTGACTGTCGACCTCCTTGCCGAGGGCCATGGTGCAAAAGCCCTCATTGTCGGCGAAGAAGCAGAGGCCGTTCAGCTTGTCCTCGATCTTCTTCTTCTTCTCGGACTCATCGTCGCTTGAAGCAACGGAGTCGTCATCCGAGTCATCGACATCGCTGAGCATGGCAAAGAAAGCACGCTGCTCGGCCCAGGCTTTCTCTAAGTACTTCTTCTTGATGTACTCCTTGTTGAAGCCGCCCTTCCGCTTGTGCTTGGGAGGAGCATGCTTCTCCTTGTGCCAGCCGTAGTCGTACTTGTGGCCACGATCGCCCTTGCCCGCCGCTTGCTTGTTCTTCTTTGGGCAGTTGGCGATGAAGTGGTCCGGATCGCCACACTCGAAACACCCAGCGCGTCCTCCTCCATGACGTTGGTTCATGCGGTTGTTGTGAAACCGCGAGAATCGGTTGGCAAGCAAAGCCAACTTGTCGTCTCCCATGAACTCCAACTGCTCCTCTGTGACAGAAAGAAGAGAGGAAAGTGCAAAGCCTCCAGAGGGGTTAGCAGAAGAGCCAGAAAGCAAAGCCATCAACGGGCCAGAAGGATTTTCATAATAAGCCCTCGCCATGGCATCAATCTCACTGGACTTGAGCTTACTAAAGAGCTCGTCGCATGTGAGGGTCTCATAGTTAGGTGATTCTGTGATCGCCTGAACCTTCGAGTCCCACACCGACCGATCGAGAGTATGCAAAAGCTTGAGAGCCCTCTCATGATCATCGAAAGGCAACAGCTCCTTGTTAGCCCTCATCCTGTTGACAATCACCTGAAAGCGAGCGAATAAACTCTCTATGCTCTCGCCAGGCATATGTCTAAAGTTCTCATACTCCCGCTTGTGCGACTCGTAGAGACGGGATTTTACTTGAGTGGTTCCCTCATGGAAGCGCATGAGGGTCGCCCAAATCTCACGAGCTGTGGGGAGGTGAGAAACGCGATCAAACTCAGACATGCTCAAACAGGAGAAAAGAGCATTACGGGCTCGGCTATTGGCATCGTGCTCATCGATCTGCAGATGAGTCACACGAGCAGCCAAGACCACATAATCTTCCTTGTTGCAAATCTCCCAGACAGAAGCACCCATGCTTTGAAGATAGGCCGACATACGTATCTTCCAATACGCATAGTTCGTCTCATCGAAAACGGTGGTTTGCCCACGCCGTGATCCATGTCGCCTTCTGTGGATCTAGAACCGGCTAAGGTGGAAGATCCTTAACCTGCTCCGATACCAATTGAAGGACCGAGAATGCTAAAGCAAGGCGACCAGAGGGGGGGGGTGAATGGGAGCCTAAAAATTTCTCTCGAAACTTTGGCCTTTGTCCCAAAAATCAATCCCCAAAAGCTTCAACCGAAACATGATGCCCCCGACCCTTGGAAGAGGGTGAATGATCCCTCGGATCACAGCGAGGCACCACAAGACAAGAGCAAGTCAAGCCCAACCCTAAAAACCGACCCTCGAACATAGATGGGAGACTACGTCGAGAAATCTCCAAATACCTATGCTAACAAGTAGTAAAGATACCTAGAGAGGTTCCTTGGTTAACTATAGGGTCAAAAGAGAAGTCGGAAAACCAAGCCAAAAAGCCGGGAGAGCAAACACACTAAAAATCAGCACACAACGAGTTCCCGGACTGTCCGACAGTACGGTCCCGGACTGTCCGACCCTACTGCGGACTATCCGCGAGGGGATAGCGGACTGTCCGCCGGCAAAATCCCCGAAACAGCACTGCTGCTGAAAGTCCCCTGGACAGTCCCGGACTGTCCACGGATGACACCGGCGGACTGTCCGCCGGTCAACCTGGACAGGAACAGTCGAGCTGCGTAGCCACTGATCTGGCTCGCGCCCGACGCGCGGACTGTCCGCCGGTGGAACCGCGGACTGTTCGCGACCACCTAGAGAAGGCGATTTTGATCGCCCTTCTCCTAAATCCTCCCAAATTCGATCCAAATCAAAATCCCTTGATCCCAAAATTGGAGAAGATTATCACAAGGTAGTTGGAAGACTATCCCTAAGAAATCATCTGCTCAAATCAACTCAATCAACAGGAAATCGAAAGGGAAGGTGTATGAACGAAAAAGCGCCACGAAACTTGAATCGACCCGATCCACTTGTTCATGAGGAGTTAGATGAATTCCTTCAGTGGAAATGATCTCCTCACATAAAAGAACAAGTTGGTTCAAGTGGATTTGAAAAAGATGCAGCAAGGAGGGAGATCGAGTGAACGGGAAAATCGTGGAGAAACGAAGAACGCGAAGAACAAATTCAAAACGCGAATTCAAACCACGAATTGCAACCGTGTGGCTACCACACGAGACAACAGTGAGATTACGGTCTCACTTCCTCATAATCTCACAAACACAGAGGTATGATTGTCTTCTCTGCGGATCTCAGTTAGCTACAGCAGGGAATGGGAGAGAGGAAACCCTAGAATGAACATAGCACAGAATGAGATAGGATGGGAGGTGGGTGTTGTTGGTAGTTCTTAGCTTCACTAAAGATAGTGCTAGGGAACTATCCCCGGTAACGGCCCAGGAATGCTTGTTGGCACTTGCTAACGTTGTTACTAGGAGTAGGCTATGGAGTCTATCCCCGGCAACGTCATCAGAAATGCTTGAAGCAAGACCGGTCACTATACCTAAAGGAGTGGAGCTAAAGCAACTATCTACTAATGCCAAGCGGGGTTGTCAATCCCGACACTAGTAGGAGCTAGCTAGAGAGAATGCAATCTACCAGGAGGAGATTCTGCAAGCGCACAGAACTATCGTAGTAGCACTTCGCCGGGGATTACCAGGTGTCGATTTATTTGATCCCAAGGGAAGGCTAGGGTGGTGTATGATTTGAGTCAAGGAGGGGATGAGAGTCGAAGAAATAAGAAAAAGGAAAAGGGGAGAAGGGAAGATGAAAGGCTAGAAAGAATATGTGGGTGGATAGGTAAGGATGAAATGGATGGCTAAGGTAAGGTGGATAGCTAGATAGATAGATGGAAGGTAACTAAGGATAACTAATGATAACTAACTAGTAACTACTCCTAGATAACTGCAAAGCAAGATAACTATGAAGCAAGATAGTTACGAAGCAGGGCAGACAAAAGTCAATAAAGCAACTAAGTTGAGTAAAGTTTTATTCCTATCTTGTCAAGTATCGAGGCGCACTAGCCTTTACCACTTACTTATGTTGAACGCTAGCACAACGAGCCTTACTGTTAAACTGGGCCAACTACGTGGTGGAATTCAAGGCGCACAGGGCTGTCACCACCTGCTTGCTACCACAGCTATCCGGGGGTCCAGCCGTATCTGAAGGTAAGTCTATAACTAAGCACCACGCTTAACTATATTCTAACTATCTCTACCCTAGCTTTGAATAGAGACACCCTTGCGGACGTCAGAGCAAATACTTGACTTAATAAGATAAACACTAAACTAACTAAGCAACCTATTGGCAAAGATCAAACACTAAGCTCACTAGAGATTAACTACTATGGCTAAGTGAATTGAACTGTAGGATAGCTAGGCACTCAAGCAATCAATCAAGTATACCACTCAATACTGATAAGTAGAATAAAGTAATACTTGAAATGATGAACTAGAATATAGTAAATGCTTGAGTAAAAAGAGCAAAACCTGAACTGGAGATGAAGGAAGACTCTTCCCAGCTCCAGGACCGATCACTCGCACGCCTCTACTCTTGAGCTAAGCCTTGAGCAGCGCTACCGTGAGGGCGAAGATGCCTTGCTCTACTAGCTTCCTACTTGCCTAAGCTCTCTGAGCTTCTAACGTAACTCTCACTTGCTTCTCATGCTTTGCTTCTCTTGGTGTGTGATGGTACAAATGAAGAGGTGCCTCCAGGAGGGTATTTATAGCCCAAATGAGTGAGGGGGGTACTTATAGGGGGCAGCCAGCCGACCTAGGGTTAGGTCAGGTGGCGGGTGCCACCCCCTACTCGTGGCCGCCAGTGCCCTGCCCGTTGGATGCTCCGGCTTTGATCCTACGGCCTCCAGGTGGTTGTCCAAAGCGGTTTGGAGGTCGGGTGCATGTCTGAGTAACCGCCTTTCAGCCTTGATCCACGCCACTTCATCCCGAGCAGTCCGATGCCACTGACCTAGTGACCAAAGGCCAAGATTTGGCCTTGGGGAGGTCACACGGATCGGTGACGTGGCAGGGAGTGGCACTTGGGCCAACCCAAGTGGCAGGCGCCACTTAGAGGTGGTGGGCGCCACCTAGGGGTGGCGGGCGCCACCCTCCTTAGGCCCATTTGGGCCCTGCTGAGTGGGCTTGGCCTCTGATGGGTCCATATGTCCAAATTTGGTTCAAATCCTGCATTCAAATAAAATTCTATGGACATGTGGAATTTGGTTAGTTTGAAACCTATTTGACTACATTTCGTGCCTTCTTGGTGGATTTTAGGGTCAAATGTTGATTGTAAAATAGGTGTTTAAGGACCGTCAACAAGCTCCCCCAAGCTAACCTGTTGCTCGTCCTCGAGCAACAATGCGGTTTAAGCATTGAGCATAAAATGGATAGCAACTTAAGATGTCTGCAAGTGCATATTGTATTGTGAGAAATAACTTAGCATATATCATTAATCATAGCAATGCGGGGCTTATAGCTTTTCACTTTAAACATGCAAGAGTGAAATAAAGTAGTATATAGGAAACTTTTATCTTGCTTAGGTTTGACTAGGATTCTGTCTGGAGGTTTTTCAAGGTTTTCAAAAGATAACAACTTGCTTAAGTTCTCCAAGATTCACTCAATCACTCAATGGTGTTTAAATCCTCACTTAGGCCAAAATGTAGCCTCTCCTATTCCTAAAGAATGATATGTGGAGCTATAGGTAGGCTAAGAACCATGAGCAAATTGCTTGATGTTTATTGCTAAGCTAGACACTCAGATCATAAGGAGCAGCAAATCATAAAAATTGACCAAGATGTGCATGTGTGGTTATGTGGAAGTGTATAGAGGGATATTTCATAATCCTTCCTAGTTAATTTCTGGGGTCTAGAGCTAATGACAATTCTCTCTCTCTCTCTCTCTCTCTCTCTCTCTCTCTTTTTGATACATAGTGAGTAGACAAAAGATGTGTCCTCACATTTTCTTAGGACATAGTCCTCTCTTGAGCTACTTTGCTCACTTTTTTTTCAGGACATAGTCCTTTCTTGAGCTATTTTGCTCATTTTTCTCTCTCTTTTTTTTAGCTCTAGATTTCCCCAGACATCTATAGGAAATGATTTCAGAAATGAAAAAGGGCCGTGCAGCCCCGTTCAATTTGGTGAAGATCCGATCGATTTTGGTTTTGTCCCGTGCAGTTTTTGCACTTTCTGGGAGGTCGCGGACAGTCCGCCGTGGGGGTCTCGGATAGTTCGCCGTAGCCGCGGACAGTCCGCCACAGAGGCCGCGGACAGTCCGGGCATCGGGGTCTTCAGCCGAGCAGTGGCTGTTGGCCTCGGGCTTTTTCCCCTCGGGTGACCGGCGGACAGTCCGCCAGTGTAGGGCGCGGACAGTCCGGGCCCGAGCAGGGACGTTTCAGCAGTGTTGCTATTTAGCGGTATTGGCCGGCGGATAGTCCGCCAAGGTTTCGCGGACAGTCCGCCCCTGGCGCGGACAGTTCGGGATCAGGTCTCCGGACAGTCCGCGAATCGGCTATAGGCTGCGGCTTACTGCGTTCGCTCTCCCGGCTTTTCCGGTTCGCTTTCGGACTTCTCGTTTGCTCCTAGAGTTCACCTAGGATCCTCTCTACATATCTTTGCTACTTGTTAGCATTGGTATTTGGAGGAATCCCAACGTAGCTCTCTATCTACGTTTTGGGAGTGGGTCGTTTAGGCACGAACTTGACTTGGGGTTTTGGGAGTTTTAGTTTGCTCCCTTGTGTGGTGCCTCGCTGTGATCCTAGGGATCATCCACCCTCTTTCCGAGGGTCGTGGGCATCACGTTTGAGTCCGAAGCTTTGGGGTTGATTTTGTTGGGACAGAGGCTGTAATTTCTGAGAAGAAATTTTAGGCTCCCATTCACCCCCCCTCTAGTCGCCTTGCTATAGCATTTTCGGTCCTTCAATTGGTATCGGAGCCAGTTAAGGATCTCTCTACCTTAACCGGTTCCGGATCCGCGAAGGCGTTTTAGAGTGATTTGGCTTCCGACGTAGTTTGTCGAGGTGTTGAGCTTTTGTTTTGCTAACACTTACGGTGCTTTTAGAAGTGGCACCAAGTTCTTCTTCAAGCATGTCTTTGTCTTTCAGCTTGAACGGTTCCATGGATGACATCTTGGGAAGAAGGAGGAGTACAGTTGATGAGAGGGATCGCGAGGTGAACGATCTATTGAACCTTCTACGACATGATGAGCTTTCACCAGAGGATCTCCTACGTCAACTTGGCAAGGCCAAGAGAGGTACACTTGATTCTGGTCTTGTGACCCTGCACAACCTATATGAGGCTTGCACTAGGAATGATGAGCTTTCCGATACCTTGAGTAGAAAGGTAGAAAAATTAAAATGCTCCATTGCTAAGTTGAAGTCTAGTGCCTCTTTGCCTTGCACCTCTTGTAGTGACATGGTTAGGAAGAATGATGAGCTAAGCTTTTCCCTTGCTAGCTTAAAATCTAAAAATGAAATGTTGATATCTAATGCTTCCAAACCATGTTTAGTTTGCACTGACCTAAGCAAGGACCTTGATTGTGCTAAAACTGAAATAGCCTTGCTAAAGTCGGATGCTTTGTTACCATGTGTTTATTGTGAGTCTTTGTGTACTGAAATTGATGAACTAAGATTGACTCACACCACATGTGTAGATGAACTTGAGCATGCTAGGGCTGAAATTGTTGAAATAAATTCTAGGCCTTGTAGCCTGTGCTCTTTGAATAAAGATGCTTTCCATGCTTCTAGTGATATTCATGATTCTTTGCTTGATGTGAATGGTGATGTTTCTTCCACCAATTTCATTTGCACGTCATGCATTGATTTGGAAAAAGAAGTTTTGGTTTTGAAGTAAATGTGCGATGATATGAGCGCCAAGTTGGTTGAGCACAATGATATAAGTGCCAACCTTGAGAGGGAAGTTGAGCTCTTGTGTACCACATATGTCGAGTGCATAAAAGAGGAGATGGAGAATTTGAAAAACACTCCTTGTGGTACTTGCGATCGCCTCATGTTTGAGAATGAGGTTTTAGCAAAAAGATGCAAGAGTCTTTGTGCTAAGTCTTTTGATTCATGCAATTCTTCAAACTCTGATGTTGATATTTCTAAGTTTGCATCTTTTCAACCGGAGTTGAGTTCTTATGTTGCGCGTGAGTCTTTTGACGATAGCACTTGTGCCAAGGTTTCGGATAGCTCTTTCATAGCTACTCCCCACCTTGCTGTTTCTTCGAGTGATGTCCAAGGGACTTCTCTTGACAAGGGTGCTTCTCATATTTTTGGGACTCGTCCTCCCAATCCGGTTTTTCATTGCACCTTTTGCAAGAAGGAGGGACATTCGCTCGATTTTTGTTTTTGCCGTGTCAAGCACGAGCGGCGAATTCGAGCTATGGCTTTTAGGAAGCCGCGTAGCCTTTCCCATGGCACGTGTGCTCCTAGCGTTGGCACCAAGTTGGTGGTTGATGCTTCTTGTTCTAAGTCCCAATGGACTTCTCACTTGTCGGAGAATGGTGTGCCTTCCAGTAGGCCTTTTTACCATTGCTCTTTTTCTGAGAAAGATGGGCATCAAGAAAGCTTTTGCTATCGGCGTGCCAAACGCTTGCGCCAAGCTCGCTCTTCTAGGAAGATGGTGATTCATAGCCCTTCTCATGGCATGAACACTTGTGCTCCTAGTAAGAAGCCCATTTTTGTTGATGGGATTTATGACTCCTTTTCTAGTGGGATAGGTCATGGTCGTGGACATGCTTCTAGTGCTTCTTCTCTTGGTCCACGTCATGCTTTTCATGATGCTTCTATTAGTTCTTCTACAAAGACCTTGGAAGATGTTTGCCTCTTTTCTCGTGGTACGACTCGTTCTTCTCCTCGAGTTGTCCTGTTGAGGAATGCTTCCAAGGTTGTTTCACAATTGCATTTGAACCAACATTTGCATCATGCTAACCCACATGATAAGTTGAGATTTGTGACCAAGTCCTAGATTCCCAAGTACATGCTTGCTAACCCTTCGGGATCCAAGACTAGGGTTACTATGTCCTCTTGTGTGTAGATATGAGGACGCGGGGTGGAGAACATGCGCCTGATGGAGCTTGATCTTTTAGATGTGATCAAGAGTTGATGGTTCTCTACACCCCGCTTAGTTTTGCCTCCAAAGAGGCCTTTGCTACTCGGTGAGCTTTTCTTACTCACTCATGCCTTGAACACCCATTTTCTATTTCTTGTGGTATGAGATGGATCATCATGTGCTCACTTGTATAGTTCTTGCATGTACATTTTTCTTTTGTATCATGTTTCGTTTAGTCTAGCATGTGCTATCTCTTGTATATCATGTCATGATAGCTTTGTGTACAGCTTTGGTGGTTAATCCACTTTTCTTGCTAGTTGGTGATCCTTATGAACATAATGCCATGCTTTACCATTGTTCACCATGAGCTTTACTTGTAGAGGTATGATGTTCATTAGGTATCATTTTTCAGGTGCTAGTTTTAGTTAGCTACATGTACCCTGTTGATGTGATTAGTTTGAGCACTAGCCTTTCCACAATTTTATCATGTTACATGCTTTTGGATCTATTGCTATCATTATCTTGCATTGTAGCATGTGTTGAGGTTTAGGCTGTGATTGGGTTGATCATGTCTTTAGGCTGCATTTTGCTATACAGTGCTCTATCCTGTTGCATGGTAGTCTTGACTAGGTTGAGTTCAGATCTCCTTGCGGTATCATTCATAGGTAGATCTCTTTTTGTTGAGAGTTCACCTTATGCTTATTATGTGACTAACCGTTTTCGTGGAGACCTTGAGGTCACACTGGACGAGACAACGCCTTGTGTTTCTTCTACTTTTGAGTGTGCAGGAGAACAGGAGCCTGGAGAGAGCATTTAGGCTCACAGACCCGATCCCACTTCTTCCATGACTTGGGGTTCGGTTCGAGCAGTTCTCCAGCGAGCACTAGCTGCACCTGTGGGAGCGACAACATCAGGCGATGGGGAGACGACTTCGGCAAGGCAGGCGCCCCGGAGTTCAGCAGTTTCAGGCGTCCCCTTGGGTATCACACCAGTAGGAGGTCATGCGCTTCAGGAGGTACGTTCGACACACTTCTGAGTTCGGTTTTTGGTACTCTTCTTCTTCGACCTCTTTCTGCTGTGTGGTCTTTCTGTGTGGATTTTGCTGGCTGTTCGCTTGAGCGTTTCTTGGCTCTTCTCTTATGAGTCTGGTGTGTGTTTCCCTTTTAGTTGGGGAAGCATTTTGCTTGTTGTATCTTAGTTGGACTTCTCCGATACCCTTTTGCTTTGGGTTTTCCTTTTTAGGCTAGTTTTGCTTTGTCTTTGATAGCCTAGTTTTTGCATGCATTTCATCATGTATTCTAGTGCATTTTAGAGCTTCATGTTTAGAGCAATGAGAATGAGATTATGCTCTTTTTGGTATGCCCTGCTTAGTCATGATGATGCTTGTAGCTTAGGCTCCTTTTGATCACTTGATACATGTTATGAGCTAAGCTATTTTTGCAAATGGTGAACTTGACTAATCAACTATGAATCCTGTAATTTGTTCACCATTGAGAGTGACAACTAGCATGGGTAGGATGTGTTGAGATCACTTGTGCTATCTTTTGTATGCTAGGTTGCTATGTCTCTTGCACTGAGTCATTCACTTGCTTGGATTGTTCATATTTAGCCTGTGCTTAAAATTTGATCCAAGTCTAGTGAAATGAAAAGATCGAGATGGGATTGCATGTGTCAGCACATCACGATATCGAGACTGTTTCTCATTGCACATTTGAGTTAAACTTGAGCCGTGTAGTGTAAAACCGAAACCAGTGCTTTAAGCTTCCGATTGCTTTTCTTGCATAGGCTTAGTCCAGTTGAAAAGTTAGGCAATGACCATGCTTTTAATCTCTCGCAATCACATGCTTTTTAATATGAACTTGAGTTAATACCGCTGCAATCTCAGATAAAATTTGAAAAATAACACAAGTATATGCTTCATTCTATTGCATGATGATTGAACTTTGCTAGGGTAGTTCACCTTTTATACCTGAGTTAGCACTTGTTTGATTTCCTGTCTATTCATGCTAAGTGCTATTTTAGTGGTGAACTCCTTTTCAAATGGCTTAAAACTGCTCATATGCTTATTTGTTCATATTTCGTATTCATTTGATCAGTTTGAGCCATTGCTAGTATTTGTATTGGTTGCTACACTTTCAGGGCAGCACCCTTTTGAGCATATTTTCATTATGATTGCTATACACTTGAAGCTGTTGCATTGTGCATATCATGCATTTTTAGCTTAGTGTACATACCCCCAGCTCCGATACACTTTTTGGTCACTTTCAGTGCTTTTCATTGCCCCCATATGCTTTTGGTTGATGACTTGTCTTATGGTTGTGTCAACTTTGTTTTGAGAAATGTCAAAACCCCTCAGCATGTTCCCTTTTGTCAAGGGGGAGAAACTGTTTGCAAGGGGGAGCTTGAGTGTTGGCACAAAGGGGAGAGTCATGCATTTTTGGGGAGAGCTTTGAGCTAGGGGGAGTTTAGTTCTCTTTTATGTCCTTCTTCACTCGGTATAGCTCTTTTATGTGTCTCAATTGGTATCCATCTTTTGGTATGGAATGCAATTGGTGTCATGAGCTTTGTTGCATAGCCTTTGTATGTAGGCTTGCTTTCAGGGGGAGTCGCTTTTGTCTTGCTGCTTCTCCGCATGCTCCGAGTGTTTGTGCTCCATTTAGTGTTGAGCCTCTCTTGTGGTTTTTCTCAGTCGGTATCAAGCCTGCTAGTCGTGTTGAGCCATTTTTGCCTCTATCTAGAGGGACTAGCAGTTTTTGCGTCGAGCCTATGTGCCTCTGTCTTGAGGAACTAGCTGTTTTCACCAATTCTTGTCTGTCTGTGATCAGTTTTGCGCTCTTATGTGTTGTTTCAGCCTCAGTTGGTGTTGAGCCATTTTCTGCCTTTTCTTGAGGGCTAGCTCATTTTTGACTTGGTTGCGTCGAGCCGTTGCCCATGTCTTTGGGAACCAAGTCTTTTGCTCTATGTGATTGAGTTTTGCTCATTGTTGAGTTAATGCTCTGATCCCTTGCTTGGTTGCGTTGAGCCGTTGCCCATGTCTTTGGGGACCAAGTTAAGTCTCATGACAAGTGATTTTGTTCTTTGCCCTCCGATGGCTTTTGATCACTTGAATGAGATTTTCGGTTATGGTATCTCAAACCATCTCTTGTGCCTAGTTTTTGTCAATTCAATCATCAAGGGGGAGAAAGAGAAAGAGAAAGAAAAAGGGGGAGAAATTGACCCAAAACCAAGTGGATAAGTAACTTGGTCTCTCTTTTGTGATGATTGTTTGACAATTTTATTTGAGATTGGTTTTCGAGTGCCTTTTGGGATTCATGAAACTCTTGTTTATCTTGACTCTTCGGTTGTGTGGAGGCTTTGCCCGCTTTTCCCGTTTCTTTCGGGACCGAGAGGTTTTATTTGGAGTTTTCATGATCCTTCCTCATCTCAAGTAGCCTTGTGTTCGATTTTGTTTGGCTTTTGAGCACTTGGATGAGGCTTGCCTTCAAACCCTTCCTTTGTGGTTTATTTTTAGTCAATGCATTCATCAAGGGGGAGATTGAGAACATATATGATGAATGATTGACATTGATAAGGAAGGTTTGAGGCTTTTACCCGGTTTAGTCCATATCTCGCTATGCGCTTATTGTTTATGACTAACCGGTGGCGTGAGTTGTGTTGTGTTTCTGTGTTGGTGTGTGTGTGTGACATGTGTCTCTTGGCTGTGTTGATGTGCAGGTGTGGAGCTCGGATACAGTGGTCGATGGCGAGGTGAAGGTCAAGTAGAGATGTGCCGTGCCGACGGACCGGGAGCGGTGAAGGATGGGCGTGCCGTGCGACGGACGTGCCATGCCGATGTACCCAGAGCGGTGAAGGGCAGACGTGAGGCTTGGACTGACGGACCAGAGGGCCAGAGGACCAGCTGTGGTAGCTGGCACGCGGCATCGGCGAGCGAGAGCACATGGGGATGTGCGATGCATCGGCCGAGTCGGGAGGAAGACGATGGCGTCGTGGCACTTGGCGGGAGGTCGGACACGGGCTTGCGTGCGGTGCAAGTGCCGTCGGCCGAGTCAAGAAGGAAGGCGAAGGCGTTGTGCCCGGTGTGGAGGCTGGACATGCATTGGCATCGGTGCCGGTGGTCGGGGTGTACGAACCACATCCCATCTACGGTGCGGGTTCGGTAGCTGAGCCTCAAAAAGCTACCCTCGACGGTTTCCAGGTTTGGGCCTCAAAACTCGAGGTGGCCGGTTTCCGAGTTTGGGCCTCAAAACTCGAGGTGGACGGTTTGCCAGGTTTGGGCCTCAAAACCTGGGCTGGCAGGTTTCCCGGTTTGGGCCTCAAAACCGGGGGAAGGTCCAAAAGGACGGTCGACGCGTGGCGGCATGGAGAGGCTGGCGCGGCGGCGAAGCTATCCACGAGGAAGGCGTGGTGGTCGACATGACGGCACGTGGCGGCATCAGGGAGGTTGCGTCGAGGCGAAGCTACCAGATGTGCGGGCGTGGCCGTCGGATGAAAATCGCCAGGACTGGACAGTTTTACCCCTGGGGGGAATTTGGGTTGAGTGCTTCATGTGAGGGCATTTTGGTCTTCAGACGTGCGCCTATATATATGAAGGGGGCTGGTTAGGGCAGCCCATCCTTGGAGGTGTCACTCTCATTTTGTTTAGGTGAGAGGTGGCTAGGGTGAGAGGAGAGACCGGCTCTTGTTCTTGAGCTTTTCGCCATCCGCGTTTTGTATTGCGAGGAGTGGCTTGTAACCCGACACCGAGTGATAATACAAATCATCATCTTCCCAAATCTGAGGATCAAATTCGTCCTCCTCTTGTTGGCTGCGATTTTGGAACGAATTCGCGTTTTTGTTCTTCGCGTTTCGGTTTTTCCCCTCCCGGAGATTTGTCTCGTTCTCCCTCTCCGAGCGACGATTTGTGATTCCATTTGAATCAATTTGTTCTATGTCGTGAGCTCCTTCTTTTCATCGAAGGATTTCCTCTCTAACCTCACGAGCACATAGATCGGGTCAAAATCGCATTCGTTCTTCGTTCTTTCCCCTTTTCTAGTGTTCTTCCGATTTCTCATGGATTAGTTGGTTTGGAGCGATGATATCCTAGGATTAGCTTCCCAACACGTAGAAGAACACTTGAGAGAAGTTTGGTTGCAGCCCCATTCGATTTGGTGAAGATCCAATCGATTTTGGTTTTGTCCCGAGCTGTTTTTGGGCTTTCTGGACAGTGGCGGACTGTTCGGGACTTATCCCCGAACTGGCACGTGGCATCGGCGAGCGAGAGCACATGGGGATGTGCGGTGCATCGGCCGAGTCGGGAGGAAGGCGCTGGAGTCGTGTCACTTGGCGGGAGGTCGGACACGGGCTTGCGTGCGGCACAAGTACTGTTGGCCAAGTCAAGAAGGAAGGCGGAGGCGTTGTGCCCGGCGTGGAGGCTGGACATGCATCGGCATCGGTGCCGGTGGTCGAGGTGTGCGAACCACATCCCGTCTACGGTGCGGGTTCGGTAGCTGAGCCTCAAAAAGCTACCATCGACGGTTTCCGAGTTTGGGCCTCAAAACTTGGGGTGGCCGGTTTCCGAGTTTGGGCCTCAAAACTCGGCAAGGACGGTTTCCAGGTTTGGGCCTCAAAACCTGGGCGTGTGGGTTTCCGAGTTTGGGCCTCAAAACTTGGGGTGGACGGTTTCCCGGTTTGGGCCTCAAAACCGGGGGTTGGTCCGAAAGGACGGTCGACGCGTGGCGGCACCGAGAGGCTTGCGTTGCGGCGAAGCTATCGGTGAGAAGGCGCGGCGGTCGACGGTGACGGCACGTGGCGGCATCAGGGAGGTCGCGTCGAGGCGAAGCTACCGGATGTGCGGGCCTGGCCGTCGGATCGAAACTGTCAAGTCTGGACGGTTTGATGGCCAAAGAAGAACCCTCTCTCTAATATTTTGCATGGAAATGATGAATAGTTGCTCTATCTAATTTCTTTCAAATACGTAGTCTTCAAAACATGAATTCTCCTCATTAATAATGATGCCTTAAAATAAAATTAAATACATGGTTGGCAAATACTTAATCTAAGGTCCAGGTAATTGAGATATGACATGTGATGATCTGAGCTGCTATTATCTTGTTCTAAACAACACTAAAGTTTCAGAGATTTCTAAATATGAATATGACTAATAATTGCATTGAGTTAAATTAAGCTTTGTGACTGTGTGAGTAGTTTATCATGCCATTGAATTGAGATCACTTTCACATTTCATCCGTCTTCCGCATAAATGCTCATAATTATCTGTTGCTATCCTCTCAGAAGTTTGTTGGAAGCATGTGGCTATGAAAAAAAGAAGAGAAAAGAAAAAAAGGATCCGAGGAAATAAAAAAGGACAAGTGTCTGAAACCTCAAAAAGATAGATCCCGAGGAAATAAAAAGGGACAAGTGTCCGGAACCTCGAAGAAAAAAAAATGGGCACGTGCCCGACAGTAGAATTAGCCTGATAGCCATATGTCTCTGATAGACAGAAGAGAGTGAATATATATAAAAGAGCATCCGACTTCATTTTTCCATACACATGCACTTCTTGATTCAATGGATGGTTGACTTTCTCTTTAGATCCATTGTTTAATTTGACAACATATGTATTAATGCTTTTGAAAATTAATTAAAACTCCAGGATAAAGGTGAAGTGAGAGAACTAGAGACATAGTGCTTGATTTGATCGTTCAATCTCTCAATTATTTAAGATCTAAGGTAAGAGTAATAAGCCCCATGAAGAATAACATGATATGTTTCGGAGAATTTTTGTTTAACGGCAGGTATACTTGTTGGAAGTGAAGATATTGTAGCAACTCTTGATCCATTGTTAATTTTTGGTTTTGCTAAGGGACTAGCAAAGGGTAAGCTTGGGGGAATTGTTGACATTGGTTATCTATCAAAATTAAAGGATAAATAAATATGAAAAGGGCATGAATTCAATCACCAACAAAGGTTTAGGGTTTTAATTGACAATATTTCACGAGTTTTGATGAATTGTGATTCTGCAGGGACTAAACCAGGAAACCAGCGCTGATTGCTTCCCCTAGAAGGAAACCGACGGGAGATAACGCAACCGCCACGTCAGGAAGTTTCTAGAAGACTCCAGAGGACACCAAAAGACACCAGGAGGTCGACCACCACGAGAGGATGACAGGTGGGACCGACCGGTCGCACCATCAGACCGGTCAGTCTCCCCCCGAGCCCGCTGGCCTCCGTCTTCTGGAAGCTTCCTCCACCGACCTCTACGATGCATCTTAGTCGTACCTTAATTCGGTTTGATCTAACGGCCGCGGTTGATCCCTCAGGGCTATATAAGCAGCCCCAGACGCCCCTCTCCAGGCATCTCGATCTTTATTATTCATCTCCACATCAGAAACTAGGGTTTCAATTAGAAGTAGAGGTCCCTCTAGATGAATCTCTTCTAGTTCATCTAGAATTAGATCTAGTTCATCTAGTTGTAATCAAGAGCCAGCTATCAAGTAGAAGACTAGTTACCCCTCTAGTTAGGTTTAGAACCTAGTCTTATACTAGAACTAGAAGAGAGAGAGAGGAAGAGATCAAGAAGGAGCTCCAGCCTGTCGGATCAACTTCTTCATCTTGTACCTGCGGATTCAAGTTCATCTTCAACTTTCTTCAGCGATTGTTTCGGTAATCAACGTCTATATTTAAGTTTGAGCCATTGTTCTAATTATTCTTAAGGTTTGTGACTCTCTTTTGAGTACTTTAATTCTAAGTTGCTCTAGAGTTAAAGTAGTTGGATAGTGTAAGCGTGGTCCTTAGACTTGATAACTCATCATAAATGCCTCCTATAACGCCGGTAGTAGTGGTTGTTCGCAAGGGTGACTCTTATAGCGTTGTTGATTCTTCTATAGTCCACTTACCCGTGTGTAGGCTCGGTAGGATTATACATTTGCATAAAAGACTCATACTCTGTTTGTGACCTTTTATGGTAACTTCCCCACTAAGAATAATATAAACATATCACTCTTAAATTGGATTTAGACAGCCCTAGTGATCCCCTCTATACTTCTAGATTCTCCGTCCTTGTTAGCTACTCAGGGGATAGACTTTAAGACTTAACACTATCCGTTCCTTTGGGTTCAATATTAAAAATGGGTTACTCCGGTGAAGTGCTACATCGGTAGATCTTATCTGTGAGCTTGCGGATAAAGTAGAGTGTGCGTTAATTCATACCAACAGCATGCAGTGCTCATAGCTTCGGCCCAATATCGCCTAGGAGTCCTATGCTCATCGAGCATCGTCCTGGCCATCTCTACAAGGGTCTGATTCTTCCTTTCTACAACACCATTCTGTGGCAGTGTGTAGGGGGAAGAAAATTGATGCTCTAAACCCAAAGAGTTACAAAACTTCTCAAAATCCGAGTTTTTTAACTCGGAACCATTATCACTTCTAATAGCTCGCATTGAGTTCATAGGGAACTCATTTTGAAGACGCAAAATCAGATTGCGAGCAAAAAAGAAAGTCTCAGTTTTCTCAGCTAAAAAGAAAACCCACGAATATCTCGAAAAGTCGTCAACAACAACAAGCACATACCACTTCCCCCCAACCGAGCTCACCCGAGCCGGACCAACAAGGTCCATGTGCAAAAGCTCTCAAGGGCGCTTGGTCATGACCTGAGTCACTGCATGGTGGGGAGCGGCAACCATCTTCCCATGTCTACAAGAATGGCAAACAAGATCCTTTTCCATGCATAACTTGGGCAATCCTCGGATTAGGCCAAGTTAACTAAGCCTTGCAAGCAAGTCGAAGCTCGAATGTCCTAGTCTCCTATGCCACTTCCAAAAATCAGAGGAGGAGGGTCGAGCCAAAAGACAACGAGAAACTCCAAATGACTCCGAGAAATCCGCATGAAAGACTTTCCCAAAGGGCGAAATCACACAAACAAGATTGCCCTGAGGATCCAAAATACGACTGAGATTCGGCTTAAAACGAATCTCATAGTCATCATCAAAGAGTTGCGAAAAAGAAAGAAGGTTAAAATGCAAGTTAGAAACAAGAGCAACATCGCGCAACACAAAGTGCTCATTAACTCGGACCGACCCACGAGACAACACTGTACCTTTGCAATTGTCGCCGAAGGTGATAAACTCCTTTCCGGCGACCAGACTAAGACTGGAGAACCACTTGGTATTTCCGGTCATGTGCCTTGAGCAACCGGAATCCACCAACCAAACATTCTCCAATCGTTTTACCTACATCAATAAAAAGACATAGGGTGAGCATACGGTCCAACAATGGGGTTAGTGAAGTAGGAAGAATACCAGTGCTGGGCCGGTTGCTCAAAAGAACTGTTAGCAGAAAAACCATTCCTAGCACGCCTACGGGAAGAGCGATCACCAAGTAGAGGAAAACGTGGTCCGCTAAGGGAGGAGCGTCCATTGCGATATTCAAAACGCGATGGGGGAAAATGCTCTACTACAAAGCCACCGCCACGGGGTCCATAGCCCACAACTGCAGGCTCCCGCCGGGCATGTTCTCTTCGCGGCCTAGGCCTAGGAACTTGAGGTTTTGGACCTCTAGGCCTAGCAGCATGCCTCTGAACATTCGGCACATGTACATCATGGAAAGGATGGTACATGTCCGTGTTGTTCATCTCATTTGCACGGCGCTCCTCTCTCTTGTGCCAAAAGCAAAACTCACTCAAGTGTCCATCTCTCCCACAATGCTCACAGTGGTACGTCACCGCTCTCATAGGGGGTTGTTGGTACTCACGGTAGTGGGTGTGGATCACTTTGCCCTTCTGTGGCATAAGCTCCTCCCGGATAGGTGGCATAGTGTCCAGCTTGTTCTTGAGGTGGTTTGGTTTTGGAGCCCATGATTGTTTCTTGGGTGGAGCTCTCGGAGGTTCAACAAACACACCATCTTTGGTGTTAGGCTTTAGAGGCTCTTTGGGTGGAATCTTGGTAAGCTTGGGAGTAGTGGTGGAGTTGGGCTTCTCACTCGGGTTAAGACCACTAAACTGTCCAACCTTGCCAAAAGATGAAGCGCACTCAACACCCTGAGCAAAGCCTACACCAGGACCTCCAGCAGCACGCTTGAACTGGGAGATCATCATCCCAAGCTGTGGCTCACCACTAGACACCCATGACAAGATGGTCCGAAGGTATGTGTTTTCTTCCTCGGTTTGCATCTTGTCATGCTTCACATTGGCTATCTCCATCTCCAAACCCTCACACAAAGCGCATCTAGACACACAAGTGCTACCCGAGCTGGCCTTCTCAAGAGACACAATCTTGACATTCTTCTCTGCCAACTCAGATTGCAAGCCCGCATAGGACTTGCACGCACCCAACAGCGAGGATCTAGCCTTAAGCTCATCCACCTCTCCTACCAACACAACATACTTACTCCTCAATGTGAGAAGGTCAGTCGTGTTTGTGGAGCACATCTCACACTCCTCCTCCTCGGTGACAACAACGGTGGACTTGGCAGATTCAAGTTCCTTCACTGTATCCTCCCACTTCTGCCTAAACTCGTTCCTCTCTCTAGCAGCGTGCCTAAGCAGCTTGTCTTGACTAAGGAGAGCGGCCGTAAGTTTCTCGACCTCAGCAGAAAGCTCATCGGGGGTCTGAGATACCTGGGAGGTGTCGTCGTTGTCGTCGTTCCGAGGGATGTCCTCCAGCTCGCTATCGACCTCCTTGCCGAGGGCCATGGTGCAGAAGCCCTCATTGTTGGCGAAGAAGCATTAGCGGTTCAGCTTGTCCTCGATCCTCTTCTTCTTCTCGGACTCGTTGTCGCTTGAGGAAGCGGAGTCGTCATCCGAGTCGTCGACATCACTGAGCGTGGCGAAGAATGCACGCTGCTCAGCCAGGGCCTTCTCCAAGTACTTTGTCTTGATGTACTCCTTGTTGAAGCCGCCCTTCCGCTTGTGCTTCACGGGGACGTACTTCTCCTTGCGCTTGCCGGAGTCGTACTTGTGCCCATGATCCGCCTTGCCGAAGACTTGCTTGTTCTTCTTTGGGCAATTGGCGATGAAGTGGTTGGGGTCACCGCACTCGAAACATCCCGAGCATCCTCCTCCTCGGCGACGATTCATGCGGTTGTTGTGGAACCGCGAGAACCGGTTGGCGAGCAAAGCCAACTCGTCATCCCCCATGAACTCTAGCCGCTCCACTGTGACAGAAAGAAGAGAAGAGAGTGCAAAGCCTCCAGAGGGGTTAGCAGAAGAGCCAGAAAGCAAAGCCATCGACGGCCAGAAGGATTTTCATAAGAAGCCCTCGCCATGGCATCAATCTCACTGGACTTGAGCTTACTAAAGAGCTCGTAGCATGTGAGGGTCTCATAGTTAGGTGATTCGATGATCGCCTGAACCTTTGAGTCCCACACCGATCGATCAAGAGTGTGCAAAAGCTTCAAAGCTCTCTCATGATCATCGAAAGGCAACAGCTCCTTGTTAGCCCTCATCCTGTTGACAATCACCTGAAAGCGAGCGAATAAACTCACTATGCTCTCGCCAGGCAAATGTTGAAAGTTCTCATACTCTCGCTTGTGCGACTCGTAGAGGTGAGTTTTGACTTGAGTGGTTCCCCCATGGAAACGCATGAGGGTAGCCCAAATCTCCCGAGCCGTAGCGAGGTGAGAAACGCGATCAAACTCCATCATGCCCAAGCATGAGAAAAGAGCATTACGGGCTCGGCTATTGGCATCATGCTCATCGATCTGATGTTGAGTCACACGAGCTGCCAAGACCACATAATCTGCAGAGTTGCAAATATCCCAAATGGAAGCACCAATACTCTGCAGATAGGCCGACATGCGTATCTTCCAATATGCATAGTTCGTCCCATCGAAAAACGGCGGTTTGCCCACGCCGCGATCCATGTCGCCTTCTGTGGATCTAGAACCGGCTAAGGAGGAAGATCCTTAACCCGCTCTGATACCAATTGAAGGACCGAGAATGCAATAGCAAGGCGACCAGAGGGGGGTGAATGGGAGCTCAAAAATTTCTCTCAAAACTTCAGCCTTTGTCCCACAAATCAACCCCAAACGCTTCGATCGAAACCGTGATGCCCACGACCCTTGGAAGAGGGTAGATGATCCCTAGGATCACAGCGAGGCACCACAAAGTGATAGCAAACCAAACACCAAAAGTACCAGCACAAGTTCGACCCCTAAAAACCGAGTCCCGAACGTAGATTAAAGGCTACGTCAGGAAATCCCCAAATACCGATGCTAACAAGTAGCAAAGATACTTAGAGAGGTTCCTTGGTGAACTAAAGGTCCAACCGAGAAGTCCGAAAACCAAGCGAAGAAGCCGGGAGAGCAAACGAACTAAAACTCAACTCACAGCCGATTCGCGGACTGTCCGGACTCTCAGTCCCGGACTGTCCGCGCTACGGGCGGACTGTCCGCGGTCCACTGGCGGACTGTCCGCCGGCAGAAAACCAGAAACAGCACAAACGCTGCAAGTCCTCTAGACGTTCCTGGACTGTCCGCGAACTCCAACGGCGGACTGTCCGCTGATCAAAGTTGGACATTGTACTCGGCGACGAACAGCCACTGCTCGGCTGAGTCCCGACGACCGGACTGTCCGCGCTTGGAACGGCGGATTGTCCGCGGCTGTCCAGAGAGGGCGATTTCGGTCGCCCTCAACTCAAATCTTCCCAAACTCGATTCAAATCAAAATCCCTTGTTCCCAAACTTGGAGAAGATGATCATGAGGTAGTTGGAAGACTATCCCCAAGAAATCATCCGCTCAAAACAACTAAAACACCAGGAATCCGAGAGAGAAGGAGTATGAACCGAAAAAGCGCCACGAAAACAAAATCAACACGATCTACTTGTTCGTGAGGAGTTAGATGAATTCCTTCAGTGGAAATGATCTCCTCACTATGAAGAACAAGTAGATTCAAACCGATTTTCACAAGACGCAGTAGAGAGGGAGATCGAGTGACGGGACAATCGCGGAGAAACGAAGAACGCGACGAACACGAACAAAACGCAAATCAACACATCGATCTGCAACCGTGTGGCTTCCACACACTACAAGAGTGAGATTACGGTCTCACTTCCTCAAAATCTTCAGTACACAGAGGTATGGTTCTCTGCGGATCTCAGTTGCTACAACAAGGGATTGGGAGAGCAGGAAAACCTAGAAGGCAAAGAGCAAATGACTGAGATAGGATGGGAGGTGGGTGTCTCCCTCTACTTATCCTAATTCTAATTCCCACTCTACCCCTAACTAATTACAGAGCAAACCAGCTAAACCCTAAGGTTATTCTGGAACAACTCGTGGTAGGTGGTGATCCGACGGCCATGCCCGCACAACTGGTAGCGTTGCCTCGACGCAACCTCACCGATTGCCGCCATGTGCCGCCACCGCTCTGCTTGTCCTTTTCTCAGACTTCGCCCCCGGTTTTGAGGCCCAAACCGGGAAACTAGCCTTCACGACCAACCCCCGGTTTTGAAGCCCAAACCGGGAAACCAGCCGTCCATCGCCTGAGTTTTGTGGCCCAAACTCAAAAACCCGACGCACCCAGGTTTTGAGGCCCAAACCTGGAAAACGTCCTCAGCCTGAGTTTTGTGGCCTAAACTCGGAAACCATCAGCGCCCAGGTTTTGAGGCCCAAACCTGGAAACCGTCCACTCGGTGGTTTTTCTGTGGCTCAACCACCAAACCGACCCGTAGATGGGATGCACCGCCCGTGCACCCTTCGACCGGCACGTGTCCCCAGGTCCACGACCCAAGCAACACCGTGCCCGCAAGTCTTCGCTCGTCGCTGTCCCAGGCTGTTAGCCACCATAGTTGATCCTCAGGCCACCGGTCCCTCAGTCCAAGCCTCACGTCCACCCTTCGCCACTCTCGGTCCATCGGCACGGCACGTCTCTACTTGACCTTCACCTTGCCTTTGATCACTGTATCCGTGCACAACACAAGCCAAAGAACATGTGCATTATCCCAATCGACAATCACTCATCACTCAGAGACTCGGCATACGCCTCAAGCGGTCGACAACTGGAAGGTACCACATTACCAAGGCGGGAATTCTTCTTTGCTTCTCGTCGTTGCCTAATGGAGTGTCCTCTGGGAGTTCTGAATCTTGTACCACTTTTTTTCCATAATTTTTCCTTTTATTCCCTGTGGATGCTCCATCCCCATTGTAAAGGTTGTTGTTCTTGTACTGACTAGCCTCACACCTAGGACATTTGTCTAGTGACTTGAATGTATCACCGCGAAAAAGGATACAGTGGTTGGGGCATGCATGGATTTTTTCAACACCCATTGTCAATGGACTTATAACCTTTTTTGCTTGATATGTGTTGGTGGGAACTAAGTTGGGTTGTGGAAGCAACCACGACAAGAGACGCAATAGATCATTGAAGCTGCAGTCTGACCAACCATACTTAGCCTTTAAGATTAGTAGCTCAAGCACAAATCATAGCATTGTCTAGTGTGTCGGACAACCCTTTTCAGTACTATACACAGTCTCCTTTGATGCTTTTTTAACTCTTTCTAAATTTTCTAGACCTTTCGAGCTCTTTAGTAAAATCTCTGGACCAATGGCTCGAAGCATTTCCTCCAAATAATCACCATCTTCCTCATTGTCCTGTCCTCCACAATCATCATTGTCGCCACCACCTTGATCGTTACCTTCACCACCGACAATATTGTCACCACCTAGATCATGGTCATTATCATCTATTTCCGCATCAAGCTGTATTACATATTGGTTAAGATATTCTATAGAGGTATTTCAACTTCTTCTTGTGGATCAACGTTAACAGTCTCTTCACCATGATGAAACCACATTGCATAGTCCTTAACAAATCCTCGCATAATCAAGTGTGATCTGAAAATACTCATATCTTTCCATGCAAGATGATTCTTGCAATCGCTACATGGACAAATAATTGAATCTTTATTTTGTGTCAAAGTCATTGCATTCTTCTCGGCGACTTCAAGAAAATTTTCCACTTCCTCACGGAAACCTTCTTTCCACCTTAATGAACCATACATCCAAGAGTTCCTGTACTCCATCTTTTAGGACATCAATCAAAGGAAAGAGTATTAAAACAGTAATTATTGATACAAACAAATCAACATAATAATTAATTGAAGGAATATTTAACTAGCAGCCTACTAATTGATGTAATAAAGAGTACTTAAATGTACGTAGGCATAATAACTAACTAATTATAAACAAATAAATATATAAAATTAACAATTTTTAGTCTCCATAATTACAAATATATAATATTCACCAACTATATATATCCTTCAAGCAAACTTAATCTCATTTCATCAAACAAGAATTTTAAAAACTAAAATTAAAAAAAATAAACCTTAGTTCTAGATCTAGATCTAGATTTAAATGAAATATCCATAAAACTAACTAATAGTCCACTAAACTCAAAGAAGATCCACTAGAATATGGTATAATCATATTGTACTAACTAATTGACCATAGCATCCTCAAAAACTTGGTCTAATTTTCTTCATAAATGCTTAAGCACCATGGAAGAGAGAGAAAAACAAAACTCTAATTAAACATTAACCAACCACTAAAACTTTAAAAAAGACCATGAATAGCTTTTTCTTACCTTCTACAACCTCTTTATCAAAGGATTTAAGAGGAAAACCTCCCTCCCTTGAAAGAGCAATTTTGGGAGGTGCCCAAGGCCCCCCTTCCTTTTCCTCCTCGGGTTACAATAGCAGCAGCCCGAGGAGGAAGAAGGGGGGCGTGACATTTATTCTGTGAGGAATTATAGGGGCGGCTGGTGATAGAGTCGCCCCTACAAATCCAACTATAGGGGCGGTTGTTGTCCGAACCGCCTCTACAAATGAAGACATTTGTAGTGGCGGTTTATAACAATAACCGCCCCTATAGTTGGATTTGTAGGGGTGGTTCCTTCAGCGGGGCCCGTGGCGCCAACTATAGGGGCAGCTGTGAATGGAGCCGCCCCTACAAAAAAGGACCCGTTGCTACAAGCACTTTCTGTAGTAGTGCAAGCTCGTTGAGACGATCGCAACGGACATACCACTTGCCATAGTTGGAGCCCCGGAGCGAGAATCCTCGATGAATACGACTAGGAAGACTCTAGAACTATGACACCCCAATTTTAAGAACAAAATTAGAGCACAATATATGTATGCCAGGATCAATTTTCATACATATATCGACATCAAAGTAAATATCAAAATAATGCTTTATCAATATATCGAACATTATTACAAAAATGACCCTTGG
Organism: Coix lacryma-jobi var. lacryma-jobi; assembly: GCA_009763385.1. Classification (NCBI taxonomy): domain Eukaryota; kingdom Viridiplantae; phylum Streptophyta; class Magnoliopsida; order Poales; family Poaceae; genus Coix; species Coix lacryma-jobi. The sequence goes on from CM019827.1 coordinate 75,756,455, forward strand.
GTCTGAAAGAAAAGTACAAACTCTCAATATACTCTGATGTAGACGCGCGGAAACTGGACGCCATCTCCACAGGAAGGTCGACCGGGGGCTACGCCATCCTATTACAAGTCGTCTGGGTTGTATCCACCGTCTTCTAGGTACTCCTGCTCCGCGTCGTAGACTCCGGTGTCTGGGTGGGGTAGCAGGGGGTTCAAAGAGGAAGGGTGAGTACATCGAAATGTACTCCGCAAGTGTAGGAAATATATGCTTATGAGGCTATTAACAAAGGTAGGCTGACTCTGTTTGACTCAAGCGCCTAAAGCAATACATCCTATTAATCCTACTAATCCTATGCACCTATTTACTAGGTTATAACCACAGTTTCCATCTGTAACAGGAACCACACTCGGAGTTGCACCGAGCAAACCACACTCGGAGTCACACCGAGCAACCAACACTTGGAGTCACACCAAGCAACCACACTTGGAGTCCACCAAGCAAACCACACCTGAAGTCCATCAGGCAAACCACACCTGAAGTCTATCAGATGACCCGAACCAGGTCGTTACAAGGAGTCCTATGTGTATTAGTTCCATATGTCACGACATAGAAAGCTACCTTCCGTAATAACACCAGGTCTACGCCCGAGCCTGGGAATCCCTCCCGTACCAAGCAGTAACCCGCGTAGAAGAAGCCTCTGTACCCATGTCATAAGGGACTAATGACCACATAAGGCTTCTCTAACGAACCAGAACCAAACCACCAACTAATCTCGAAGAACTCCAAGCCCGCTCGTGACCGTGAGCATGGCTGATATATCAGTTTTAATACTCTGCAGAGTCCGCACATCTTTACCCATGAGTCATGCGTTCCCCATCACGCTAAGTACTGCCAAGGTGTACAGCGAGGTCGCACTACAAGGCCGTTACAAAGCCCCCTCCAAGTCCGTTCCACATGTACCTCTAAGGTTTCACCCCGTACAAAGGTCTATGACCCCTAGGGCCCCCTCGTGAGCTACTAAAACAAACCCCGTGTGGACCCTCAACTTGGAGGAAACTAATTAATTAGCCAGTCCTAGAGCCATATAGGCCTCATGGTTTGTGCTGTTTTGCCAGGTTACATGCTCCAAGAACCGGGTCCTAGGGATCCAGGCAGGATAAATCTAGCATGAGCCCAGAACCAGAAACCAAAACCAGCTGCCGAGTCCCACGACACAAAAACCACCACACGGTCCATCCTGCCGGATTTACCTACTCACCATACTACTCATTAGCAGACCACATGTTCCATAGATCATTAATCAGAATTAATTATTAATCAGCTCATCCCAAGACTGCAAGGCTAAGCATGACTTCTACCCATATCATCCCAACCAGGTGACAAGGAAAAAAGTACAAGATCTAGTAGACCATATCATGAGATTCAAATTAAGACTGCATGCATGTACTGGATCTAACTACTCTAACTCAAAATAAAGCAAATACGGGTGCAAGATGTTCAAGGACACTTGCCTTTTAGTTGGGTCGAATCAACAAAGGCACGGACTTGATTCCGGGGTTCCGCGTAGATCGCACTCTCTGGATCAAACATCAAACAGGGCCCAAACAAGGCAAATAAATAACAGTACATCAATAGTATGAAAACAGAACGTAAATAGATCTAACGCGTAGAGCTCGACGAGACGAATCTAACGCGACTTGAACGGGTCAAATTGGAGTTAAAATGAGCAAGTTATGGGCCTTTGAAGTTGGATGGCAAAACTGTAAATCAGTTGAAGTCATTTTCGAATTTTTAAATAAAAGAAAACTGAATTTAAACTGCATCAACACCGGGCCTCATTTATTAGGAACTGCAGGGGTGAAGATGAATGTTTTCCAAGACTCAGTGCACAGGGAACACGGAGTGCGGGTTGATTCCGCAATTCTCCGGGGGTCGCTTGGTAAAACAGTCGCGGCATGTCGGGTTCGTGCACTGTGCGGTTTCAGGCGAACCATGCCTCGATTATCAAAAAGGACAGGAGCCAGATAGTAAGATCTACCCGACTCAATACACAGTGGGTGCGGATCGCGGGTTAATTAACCGAGAGAGGAAGGGTCTTTTTGCAAGATCGGCAGAGCCAGTCGGTGGCGGCTGGCGTGGCGCTAGTTGGTGCTGACTGCGCGCCACGCGGCGGCATGCGATAGGATCGGTACACCATGTGGGCGTGTGGAACGGCTGATGCGGCACGGTGCACCGAGTTCACGAGGTCGTGGACCCGGTGTATACCTGTTCGATTACAAATCTAATCCGAGCCGTGCAAATTTGATCCTAAGGTGCCAGGGAGGAGTTGGCCTCGGAGTCGATCATCGGTGACGCCAGGGACGGCGGCGGCCAGTCCAACACGGCGGCGCCATGAGCGGAACACGCCGGGGAGCTTGGAGTGCAGTCTAGAAACCGGTAGAGACTACAGTAAGGGGAGGGATGGAACCGGGTTCTCACCTCGCGCACGATGGTGAGTTCCTCGACGCCGGGGAGGGCTCGGTTGAGGGAGAACGACGATGTCGGTGGCGTCCTTTGGCTCGGAACTCCAGTGAATGTGATGAAGACACGATGCGGCCACCAATCCGTGCGGCGGAGGTGCGGAGTAAGCTCACAACACAACCGCGGAGTCGGAGAGGAGAGGAGGCGAGTGGCGCGGCGGAGCTCGGCAAGTGCTTGGGTCGTCAGCAATGGCGGTGGCTCAGGGTGACAGGGGCGAGGGCTAGGGCAGTGTGGTGACTCAGCGCGGGCGGGCTCGGGACCCTTCTTGTAGGGCAAGGAGAGAGGAGGGGTGGCAGTGGGTGATGTTGCAGATTCGATCGGGAAAGGGCGGGGTGACGGAGAGATAAGCGCCCGCTGCGGTCGCGCGACTAGTGGGTGCCAGGCGTCAGTGGCTGAGAGAGGAGATGGGCGGGGGAAGTGGCACCAATAGGTGGGCCCCATACAGCGACTCGCGCCGACCTGACGCACGGGGCCGCAAGGGCAGCGAGTGAGAGAGGTGTGGAGCGCTGGGCCGGGGAGAGCAGGCCGACCCGGGCCTTGCTGGCGCTCGGCCCAGGCGGAAAGGCGAGCGGGGTGGGAGAGAGGGGGAGTCGGCGTGGGCTTGGCCCAGCGGAGGGGTGCGCGGGGAGGGAGGATGGGTGGCGGGCGCTATGGGCCGGCGCGAGCGGCTGCGGGCCGGAAGGGGAGAGGTGAACCGGAGAGGTGCGCGCGGGCTGGCCCAAGTTGGAGTGAGGGGTTGGGCTGGTGCAGTAATGGGGAGAGAGGGGAAAACGGGGAGAGAGCCCGATGCCAATTCTTTTCCTTTTTCTTTATTTTTTTCGAATCCTTTTAAATCCAAATTTCAAATCAGTTTGAAATAAAATAAATTTGAAAAGTTTTGAAAACATTTTCCCTAGGTCTTTCAAATACAATTTTGAGTTTGAAACTTTATGAAGGATCGAGAGTGCTACCAGAAAGTAACCAGAGGGGGCGTGAATGGGAGCCTAAAATTTCTTTTCGAAAGTTTTGGCCTTTGTCCCAAGAAAATCAACCCCAAGAGCAAAGCCTACACACGTGATGTCCACGACCCAAGAGAATGGGTGGATGTTCCCTAGGAACACAGCGGGACACCACAAAAGTTCCCTCACCCAAATCCACGCGAGTCAACTAGTGACAAGACAGATTTTGGGTAACCTCAACCTCCCCCGAGCAACACATGGGGGATTCAGGCGTTTTGGCAAAGCGGGAAGCCCTATTTTTGTAGAGCACAGAGTCAGGAATCCAGCACAAAAACCCAAAACCAAATCCGAAGTCGAACGATCAAACTGCGGATGAAACAATGAAGAAATCACTGCATCGGACGCTGGCAGCGTCCGATGGCCAAGCACCGGACGCGTCCGATGCAAACATGACCTCTCTGGAACCTTACTGGACTGGCATCGGACGCTGCTACAGTGAAACCCTAGCGTCCGATGCTAGACCCCCAGCGCGTCCGATGGCAACGGACGCTCCGATGGTCAGCGTCCAATGCTCCTTCAAAAACGCTGTCAGACGACACGTAGCACCGGACGCTCCGATGGTTTGAGCTCAGCGTCCGATGCTCACGAACTCAGCGTCCAATGGTCCCGAAACAACACAGTTCTTCCGCAAAATTCACTCGATCTCCTCCGAATCAAAAGCACTAAGGCTTAGACTTGGTGTGAGGAGTTCCAAGGTGGTTAGTGAGCTATCCCATGGGAATCATGGCTCGAGCCTAACTCCAAATCGAGGAATTGGAAGAAATCGGGACAAGGGAAGCAAAACCGATCCAAAAGGAAAATCAACCGATCTACTAGTTCGTGAGATTAGAGGTGAATTCCTTCGGTGGAAAGAAGTGCCTCACAATCTAGAACAACTCTGTTCAAACGGATTTGCAAAAGATGCACCGAGCAAAGAGATCCAACGGCCACGCCCGCACAACTGGTAGCGTTGCCTCGACGCAATGTCACCGATTTCTGCCACGTGCCGCCACTGGTCCACTCGTCCTTTTCACGTCCACCCCCGGTTTTGAGGCCCAAACCGGGAAACCAGCCGCCCATCGCCTGAGTTTTGTGGCCCAAACTCAGAAACCCGCAGCACTCAGGTTTTGAGGCACAAACCTGGAAACCGTCCTCAACCCGAGTTTTGTGGCCAAACTCGGAAACCATCCGCGCCCAGGTTTTGAGGCCCAAACCTGGAAACCATCCACCCAATGGTTTTTCTCTGGCTCTACCACCAAACCAAAGCTGTAGAGGGGATGCACTGCCCGTGCACCCCATCCACCGACACGTGTCCCCAGGTCCTCGACCCGAGCAACACCATGTCCTGCAAGTCTTCGCTCGTCGCTGTCCCAGGCTGCCAGCCACCACAGCTGATCCTCGGGCCACTGGTCCCTCAGTCCAAGCCTCACGTCCGCCCTTCACCGCTCCCGGTCCGTCGGCACGACACGTCTCTATTTGACCTTCACCTTGCCCTCGATCACTGTCTCTGTGCTCGACACCTGCACAACACAAGCCAAAGAACATGCGCATTATCCCAGTTGACAATCACTCATCACTCAGAGACTCGGCATACACCCATGTATCCGCAATCTCCCTCTTGATGAGTGCATTGTCAACTACCAACACAAATCATAGTGGAAAGAAGAAGGAGGAAGAAGGAAAAGAGAGAAAACTCGACCAAATGACCCAAAAGCATAGCATGCCGAAGAAGGTCAAGTGGAAAGAGCAAAACAACATGGTCCCCAAAGACATGGGCAACGGCTCGACGCAACCAAGCAAAGCAAAGCTAGCCCTCAAGAAGAGGTAGAACAGGCTCAACACCGCTAGCCAATACCAATTTGAAAAATCGAAGCAAAATGCTAGTCCCTCAAGATAGAGGCACAGAGGCTCAACACAACTAGCAAGAAAGCTCGATACCAAAACCTTACGGTCAAACTCCCCCTCGAATAGTGCACACAACTAAAACACTCCCTCTTAGTTTGACTCAAGGAAGCATGTGATTTGCAAATTCTCCCCCTTAGTTGAAAATGCACCATCAAGCAAAAGGAGTCGAAAGCAATTTTCTCCCCCTCAGAAAATGCACCATCAGAAGTGCGAACAAGAGAAGTTCTCCCCCTTCCAAAATGCATATGAATGCAAGTTAGTAGCTTCAGGAATATAAACAAGAGAATGCAAAGATGCTCTACATAGTATAGGTCCAATTACACAACTGAAGTGCACATGCTAGCAAAGGCTCAAACTGATCACCAATTGCGAAATATGAACATGTGAGTAAAGTGAGCAATTTTAGCCAAAAAGGAATTCACCATCAAAATAGCACTAGACAAGTATAGACAGGAAGTCAAACAAGTGCTAAACATGTATACAAGGTGAACTACCCCTAGCAAAGTTCAATCATAACGCTATAGAATGAAACATAGACTTGTGTATGCAGACTTTATAGGAGTTGCAGCGGTTAAGATTACACAAGTTCAGAATTTAGCATGTGATTGCGAGAGGTTGAAAACTTGTCTTGCCTAACTTTTCAACTACGCGAAGCCTATGCAGAAGCAATCAGAAGCTTAAAGCAACAGTTTCGGTCGTACACTACACAGCTCAAGTTTAACTCAAAGTGCAATGAGAAACAGTCTCGAAACTGTGATGTGTTGACAAGGAATCCCATCTCGATCTTTCTGATTCAATTAACTTGGTTCGAATTAAAGACAGTATATGAACAGACCAAGAAAGTGATGAACTCAGAACTAGAGACATAGCAACCTAGCATATATGAAAAGCACAAGTGTGATTTCAACATATTCTACACAAGCTAGCATATATGGTGAACAATTGCAGGTTTTAAGTTTATTAACAAGTTCACCATTTCAAAATAGCTCAGCTCATAGTATGAATTATTGATCAGAAAGAGCATAAGCTACAAGCAACAACGTAAAGCATCGGAGCATACACTACACAGAGCATAATTACATTCTAACAAATATATCCATGAAGCTCAGAATGTAAAAGCGTATGCAAAATGAAATGCAGAAAAAAATGCAAGAAGATACTAATTGAAGAAACAAAGAGAAATGAAAAGTCAGTTTATGATACAAGATCCAAAATGTTTCCCCCATCTAAAAGGGGAAACACACACCAAGCTCACCCCTCAACCGATTAAAGGTTGATTCGTCCAAAGGCTTGGTGAAAATATCCGCCAACTGATGATGAGTATCGACATGGCGAAGGTCGATATCACCCTTCTCATAGTGGTCTCGCTGAAAATGAAAGCGCACATCAATGTGTTTGGTCTTCGAGTGAAGCACGGGGTTCTTAGCAACGCTAATCGCACTCGTGCTGTCACAAAGCAAAGGAACACGAGAAAAGTTCAGACCAAAATCACGCAAAGTGGCCATCATCCAAAGCAACTGGGAACAGCAGCTAGCCACAACAACATACTCAGCCTCTATGGTAGACTGGGCGACACTAGACTACTTGCGAGAAGATCACGATACAAGAGAAGAACCGATAAATTGGCAAGTCCCAGAAGTGGACTTGCGCTCAATGCGATAACCAGCAAAATCGGCATCGGAATAACCACAAAGGGAGAGGGTGGAGGAAGCTGAATACCAAATCCCGAACTCAGGTGTGAAACGAAGGTACCTGAAAAAGCGCTTGACCGGCTGACGGTGAGAAGTGCGCGGCGACGCCTGAAAGCGCGCGCACAGACACACCGCGAACTGGATGTCCGGGCGTGTCGCCGTTAGGTAGAGCAGCGACCCGATCATGCTTCAGTACTCCTTCTGGTTCACAGCTTCTCCATCCTTGTCTGCATCCAGGGCCGTCGTGGTCAACATGGGTGTTGGAAGAGGCTTGGCCTCACCCATATCGAACCTCTTCAGCAAGTCCTTGGTGTACTTGCCCTGGTGCACAAACGTCCCTTCTTGGGATTGCTTGATTTGCAACCCGAGGAAAAACGTCAACTCGCCCATCATGCTCATCTCAAATGCCCTGCTCATAGTATCTGCAAACTTGGCAACCAAAGCGTGAGAAGAACCACCGAAAATGATATCATCCACGTAAATTTGGACCAATAGAGTATCAGTGCCTTGCTTGAGGAGAAAGAGCGTTTTATCCACACATCCCATTTTAAAATCCTTAGCAAGCAAAAAGGTTTTCAACCTATCATACCAGGCTCTAGGGGCTTGTTTCAAACCATACAAAGCTTTGTGGAGTTTAAAGACATGGTTTGAAAACTTGGGATTTTCAAAACCGGAGGGTTGTCTAACATACACCTCCTCTTCTATGTAGCCGTTTAAGAAGGCACTCTTGACATCTATTTGAAAAAGTTTGAAACCTTTGGATGCAGCAAAAGCCAAGAGTATCCTAATTGCCTCCAAACGGGCTACAGGAGCAAACATCTACTCATAGTCTATCCCCTCCTTCTGACTATATCCCTGGGCTACGAGTCCAGCCTTGTTTCTCACAACATGGCCATCTTCTCCCTGTTTGTTTTTGAAAACCCATTTTGTCCCAATTAGGTGACACTCAGAAGGTGGAGACACTAGAACTCAAACCCGATTTCCCTCAAAGTTCTCAAGCTCCTCATGCATGGCATTGACCCAATCCGGATCCGTCAAAGCGTGTCCAACATCCCGGGGGTTCAAAATTAATAACAAATGCAGAATGAGCAAAGTGAGAGATTTGCCTTGACCGGGTGACGCGTTCGTCGATGCTGCCGATCATCTGCTGAGGCGGGTGCTGGCGCTTAATGTGTTGTGGCGCCTCCCTTGCCGAAGTGGCCTCCCCCTCAACAGCAGCTGGTGCCTCCTCGGGTACAAAGGGTACCACTCGAGGTGGCGCATCCCACGGCCCCCAGGAAGAAGACGTGTCGGGGCCGTGAGTCGTCGTAGAAGCCGCTCTTGGCGGCACAGCAGGTGGAGGGGGTGCTGGATCATCTATACCTTCAGCACCCTCATCCTCGTCATCGAAAAGAGGCTCAACAACCTCATGATCACCTGCACGCTCAAAACGAGAAGAAGGACAAACCATGGTCTCGTCGAAGGTGACATCTGATATCTCCATGACTCGGTTAGTGTCAAGGTTAAGTACACGATAAGCGCGAGTATGAGTGCCATAACCCAAAAACACACCGTCAGAAGAACGAGACTCAAACTTGTCCAAGTTGCCCTTTTTGAGTATAAAACAATGGCAACCAAAAACACAAAAATAACTTACCTTGGGCAGTTTTCCAAAATGCAACTCATAAGAAGTCTTTTTCAAGAAAGCTCAGAGAAAAATGCGATTGGAAATGTAGCATGCAGTGCTCATAGCTTCGGCCCAATATCGCCTATGAGTCCTATGCTCATCGAGCATCGTCCTGGCCATCTCTACAAGGGTCCGATTCTTCCTCACTACAACACCATTCTGTGGCGGTGTGTAAGGAGAAGAAAACTGATGCTCTAAACCCCAAGAGTTACAAAACTTCTCAAAATCCAAATTCTTAAATTCAGAACCATTATCACTTCTAATAGCTCGCATCGAGTTCAAAGGGAACTCGTTCTGAAGACGCAAAATCAGATTGCGAGCAAAGGAGAAAGTCTCGGTCTTCTCAGCTAAAAAGAAGACCCACGAATATCTCGAAAAATCATCGACAACAACATGCACATACCACTTCCCCCCAACCGAGCTCACCCGAGCCGGACCAACAAGGTCCATGTGCAAAAGCTCTCCAGGGCGCTTGGTCAAGAACTGAGTCACTGGATGGTGGGGAGCGGCAACCATCTTCCCATGTCTACAAGAATGGCAAACAAGATCCTTCTCCATATGCAACTTGGGCAATCCTCGGATTAGGCCAAGTGAACTAAGCCTTGCAAGCAAGTCGAAGCTCAAATGTCCAAGTCTCCTATGCCACTTCCAAAGATCAGAGGAGGAAGGTCCAGCCACAAGACAGCGGGAAATGCCAAAAGACTCCGAGAAATTCGCACGAAAGACTTTACCAAAGGGCGAAATCAAACACACAAGATTGCCCTGAGGATCCAAAATACGACTGAGATTCGGCTTAAAACGAATCTCATAGTCGTCATCAAAGAGTTGCGAAACAGAAAGAAGGTTAAAATTCAAGTTAGAAACAAGAGCAACATCACGCAACACAAAGTGCTCATTAACTCGCACCGACCCACGAGACAAAACCTTACCTTTGTTATTGTCGCCGAAGGTGATAAACTCCTTCCCGACGACCAGACTAAGACTGGAGAACCACTTGGTGTTTCCGGTCATGTGCCTCGAACAACCGGAATCCACCAACCAAACGTTCTCCAATCATTTTACCTACATCAATAAAAAGACATAGGGTGAGCATACGTTCCAACACTGGGGTTAGTGAAGTAAGGGGAAAACCAGTGTTGGGCCGACTGCTCAAAAGAACGGTTAGCAGAAAAACCATTCCTAGCACGCCTACGAGAGGAGCGATCACCACGCTGAGGAAAACGTGGTCCGCTGGGGAAGGAGCTCTCACCGCGATACTCAAAACGCGGTGGGGGAAAACACTCAACTACAAAACCACCGCCACGGGGTCCATAGCCCACAACTGCAGGCTCCCGCCGGGCACGTCCTCTCCTCTGCTGCCTAGGCCTAGGAACTTGAGGTTCAAGACCTCTAGGCCTAGCAGCTCTCCTCAGAGCTCTCCTCCGAGCATTCGGCACATGTACATCATGGAAAGGATGGTACATGTCCGGGTTGTTCATCTCCCTAGCACGGCGCGCCTCTCTCTTGCGCCGAAAGCAAAACTCACTCAAGTGTCCATCTCTCCCACAATGATCACAATGGTACCTCACCGCTCTCAAAGGGGGTTTTTGGTACTCACGGTAGTGGGTGTGGATCACTTTGCCCTTCTGTGGCATAAGCTCCTCCTGGATGGGTGGCATGGTGTCCAGCTTGTTCTCGAGGTGGTTTGGTTTGGAAGCCCATGATTGTTTCTTGGGTGGAGCTCTAGGAGGCTCAACAAAGACTCCATCCTTGGTGTTAGGCTTGAGTGGCTCTTTGGGTGGAATCTTGGTAAGCTTGGGAGCAGTGGTGGAGTTGGGCTTCTCACATGGGTTCAGACCACTCGACTCTCCAATCTTTCCAGAAGATGAAATATCAACACCCGGAGCAAAACCTACACCAGGACCTCCTGCAGCTCGCTTGAATTGGGAGATCATCATCCCGAGCTGTGGCTCACCACTAGACACCCATGACAAGATGGTCCGAAGGTATGTGTTTTATTCCTCGGTTTGCATCTTGTCATGCTTCACGTTTGCGATATCCATCTCCAAACCCTCACAAAGAACACACCTAGCCACACATGTGCTACCTGAGTTGGCCACCTCAAGAGACACAATCTTGGCATTCTTCTCTGCCAACTCAGATTGCAAGACAGGACAAGTCTTGCACGCACCCAACAGTGAGGGTCTAGCCTTCAGCTCATCCACCTCTCCTACCAACGCAGCATACTTACTTCTCAAAGTGAGAAGGTCAGTCATGTGGTTGGTGCACATCTCACACTCCACCTCCTCAGAAACGACCACGGTGGACTTAGCAAACTCAAGCTCCCTCACCGTGTCCTCCCACTTCTGCCTAAACTCCTTGCGCTCTCTAGCAGCACGCCTAAGCAACTTGTCCTGACTAAGCAAGGCGGCAGTAAGCTTCTCAACCTCAGCAGAAAGCTCGTCATGAGTGAGAGATACCTGGGAGGTGTTGTCGTCGTCGTCGTTCCGAGGGGAGTCCTCCAGCTTCCCGTCGACCTCATCACCAAGGGCCATGGTGCAGAAGCCGTCGTCGTCGGCAAAGAAGCAGAGACCGTTGAGCTTGTCCTCGATCCTCTTCTTCTTCTCGGACTTGTCATCGCTTGAGGAAGCGGAGTCATCATCTGAGTCGTCGACGTCGCTGAGCGTGGCGAAGAACGCACGCTGCTCAGCCTGGGCCTTCTCCAAGTACTTGGTCTTGATGTACTCCTTGTTGAAGCCGCCCTTCCGCTTGTGCTTCGCAGGGACGTACTTCTCCTTGCGCTTGCCGGAGTCGTACTTGTGCCCATGATCACCCTTCCCAGAATGCTTGTTCTTCTTGGGACAGTTGGCGATGAAGTGGTCGGGGTCGCCACACTCGAAACATCCCGAGCGTCCTCCTCCGCGGCGACGGTTCATGAGGTTGTTGTGGAACCGCGAGAACCGGTTGGCAAGCAAAGCTAACTCATCGTCTCCCAAAGACTCCAACTGCTCCTCTGTGATAGAAAGAAGAGAGTGCAAAGCAAAGCCTGCAGACAGGTTAGCAGAAGAGCTAGAAAGCAAAGCCATCGACGGGCAAGAAGGATTTTCATAAGAAGCCCTTACCATGGCATCAATCTCACTGGACTTGAGCTTACTAAAGAGCTCGTCGCACATGAGGGTCTCATAGTTAGGTGATTCGATGATCGCCTGAACTTTGGAATCCCACACCGACCGATCAAGAGTATGCAAAAGCTTCAAAGCCCTCTCATGATCGTCAAAAGGCAACAGCTCCTTGTTAGCCCTCATCCTGTTGACAATCACCTGAAAGCGAGCGAATAAACTTTCTATGCTCTCGCCAGGCATATGTCGAAAGTTCTCATACTCTCGCTTGAACGACTCATAGAGACGGGTTTTGACTTGAGAGGTTCCCTCATGAAAGCGCATGAGGGAAGCCCAAATCTCCCGAGCCGTAGCGAGGTGAGAAACACGATCAAACTCACTCATGCTCAAGCATTAGAAAAGAGCATTACGTGCTCGGCTATTGGCATCGTGCTCATCGATCTGATGCTGAGTCACACGAGCAGCCAAGACAACATAATCGGCAGAGTTGCAAATATCCCAAATGGAAGCACCCAAACTCTGCAGATAGGCCGACATGCGTATCTTCCAGTACGCATAGTTCGTCCCATCGAAAAACGGCGGTTTGCCCACGCCGCCATCCATGTCGCCTTCTGTGGATCTAGAACCGGCTAAGGTGGAAGATCCTTAACCTGCTCCGATACCAATTGAAGGACCGAGAGTGCTACCAGAAAGCGACCAGAGAGGGGGGTGAATGGGAGCCTAAAATTTCTTTTCGAAAGTTTTGGCCTTTGTCCCAACAAAATCAACCCCAAGAGCAAAGCCTAGACACGTGATGTCCACGACCCAAGAGAATGGGTGGATGTTCCCTAGGAACACAGCGGGACACCACAAAAGTTCCCTCACCCAAATCCACGCGAGTCAACTAGTGACAAGACGGATTTTGGGTAACCGGAACCTCCACCGAGCAACGCGAGGGGGAGTCAGGCATTTTGGCAAAGCGGGAAGCCCTGTTTCTGTAGAGCACAGAGTCAGGAATCCAGCGCAAAAACCCAAAACCAAATCCGAAGTCGAACAATCAAACTGCGGATGAAACACTGAAGAAATCACTGCATCAGACGCTGGCAGCGTCCGATGGCCAAGCACCGGACGCGTCCGATGCAAACAGGACCTCTCTGGAACCTTACTGGACTGGCATCGGACGCTGCTACAGTGAAACCCTAGCGTCCGATGCTAGACCCCCGGTGCGTCCGATGGCAACGGACGCTCCGATGGTCAGCGTCCGATGCTCCTTCAAAAACGCTGTCAGACGACACGTGGCACCGGACGCTCCGATGGTTTGAGCTCAGTGTTCGATGCTCACGAACTCAGCGTCCGATGGTCCCGAAACAGCACAGTTCTTCCACGAAATTCACTCGATCTCCTCCGAATCAAAAGCACTAAGGCTTAGACTTAGTGTGAGGAGTTCCAAGGTGGTTAGTGAGCTATCCCATGGGAATCATGGCTTGAACCTAACTCCAAATCGAGGAATTGGAAGAAATCGGGACAAGGGAAGCAAAACCGATCCAAAAGGAAAATCAACCGATCTACTAGTTTGTGAGATTAGAGGTGAATTCCTTCGGTGGAAAGAAGTGCCTCACAATCTAGAACAACTCTGTTCAAATGGATTTGCAAAAGATGCACCGAGCAAAGAGATCGATCGACGGGAAAAACGTGGAGAAAAGTAACCCGTGAAGAACACGAACAAAACGCGAATCACAACCACGAATTTGCAACCGTGTGGCTACCACACGCTACAATAGTGAGATTACGGTCTCACTTCCTCAAAATCTCACTGGCACAAAGGTATTGTTCTCTTCTCTGTGGATCTCAGGTTCGCTACAGCAGGGATGTGGGAGAGCAGGAAACCCTAGAAGCAAAAGAGCAAATGACTGAGATAGTTTGGGAGGACGGTGTCTCCCTCTACTTATCCTAATTCTATTTCCTACTCTACCCCTCTCTAAATACAGAGCGAGCCAGCCAAACCCCGAGGGTTATTCTGGACCAACTCAAGGTAGCTGGTGATCCGACGGCCACGCCTGCACAACTGGTAGCGTTGCCTCGACGCAACCTCACCGATTGCCGCCACGTGCCACCACTGCTCCGCTCGTCCTTTTCACGTCCTCCCCCGGTTTTGAGGCCCAAACCGGGAAACCAGCCGCCCATCACCTGAGTTTTGTGGCCCAAACTCAGAAACCCGCAGCACCCAGGTTTTGAGGCCCAAACCTGGAAACCGTCCTCAGCCCGCGTTTTGTGGCCAAACTCGAAAACCATCCGCGCCCAGGTTTTGAGGCCAAAACCTAGAAACCATCCACCCGATGGTTTTTCTCTGGCTCTACCACCAAACCAAAGCTGTAGAAGGGATGCACCGCCCGTGCACCCCATCCACCGACACGTGTCCCTAGGTCCTCGACCCGAGCAACACCATGTCCCGCAAGTCTTCGCTCGTCGCTGTCCCAGGCTGCCAGCCACCACAGCTGATCCTCGGGCCACCGGTCCCTCAGTCCAAGCCTCACGTCCGCCCTTCACCGCTCCCGGTCCGTCGGCACGGCACGTCTCTACTTGACCTTCACCTTACCCTCGATCACTGTCTCTGTGCTCGACACCTGCACAACACAAGCCAAAGAACATGCGCATTGTCCCAGTTGACAATCACTCATCACTCAGAGACTCGGCATACACCCATGTATCCGCACTTTATAAAACTTTTATAAATCCTTTTATTTAATTTCCAAAATAGAATAAATCTGGTTCACTCTATTCGGGTTTAATAAATTCTTTTTCACCGAAACAAAATATGCAATAGCATGAATGCAACAAATACCTGGTTAGATTTCCCTCCATCTAGGATTTTGGCCATTTTCTTACAAATTCTAATTAATTTTAATTAATTAAACACCGGGGTGTTACAAACTTACCCCCTTAACTTGAATCTCGTCCCGAGATTCGGGGAGGCTACAGTCATTACAAAGAAGCAAATCAAACAAGTGCACAAGTACATATCAATCAACGTGCCACGAGTTCAAATAACTATGGTGGGCATCCTACTATTGGAGGACCTACTTTAAAACAGAGTTTGAATTTTTCAGCAGAGAAAGACTACAGAAGTGGGAAAAAGGGTCAGGCTTTGTAAAAATAGTTTTGTAAACTCGACGACTTGACTAGGGTAGCATCCTACGGTCAACACGGCTTTGATACCATTCTGTGACACCCAAATTTTAAGAACAAAATTGGAGCACAATATATGTATGCTAGGATCAATTTTCATACATATATTGACATCAAAGTAAATATCAAAACAATGCTTTATTAATATATCGAACATTATTACAAAAATGACCCTCGGGTCTGAAAGAAAAGTACAAACTCTCAATAGACTCTGATGTAGACTCGCGGAAACTGGACACCATCTCCACAGGAAGGTCGACCGGGTGCTGCGCCATCCTAGTACAAATCGTCTGGGTTGTATCCACCGTCTTCTAGGTACTCCTGCTCCGCGTCGTAGACTTCGGCGTCTGGGTGGGGTAGCAGGGGGTTCAAAGAGGAAGGGTGAGTACATCGAAATGTACTCCGCAAGTGTAGGAAATATATGCTTATGAGGCTATTAACAAACGTAGGTTGACTCTGTTTGACTCAAGCGCCTAAAGCAACACATCCTGCTAATCCTACTAATCCTATGCACCTATTTACTAGGTTATAACCACAGTCTTCATCTGTAACAGGAACCACACTAGGAGTCGCACCGAGCAAACCACACTCGGAGTCACACCGAGCAACCAACACTTGGAGTCACACCAAGCAACCACACTTGGAGTCCACCAAGCAAACCACACCTGAAGTCCATCAGGCAAACCACACGTCAAGTCCATCAGATGACCCGAACTAGGTCGTTACAAGGAGTCCTATGTGTATTAGATCCATATGTCACGACATAGAAAGCTACCTTCCGTAATAACACCAGGTCTGCGCCCGAGCCTGGGAATCCCTCCCGTACCAAGCAGTAACCCATGTAGAAGAAGCCTCTGTACCCATGCCATATGGGACTAATGACCACATAAGGCTTCTCTAACGAACCAGAACCAAACCACCAACTAATCTCGAAGAAGTCCAAGCCCGCTCGTGATCGTGAGCATGGCTGATATATCAGTTTTAATACTCTGCAGAGTCCGCACATCTTTACCCATGAGTCATGCGTTCCCCGTCACGCTAAACACTGCCAAGGTGCACAACGTGGTCGCACTACAAGGCCGTTACAAAGCCCCCTCCAAGTCCGTTCCACATGTACCTCTAAGGTTTCACGCCGTACAAAGGTCTACGACCCCCAGGGCACCCTCGTGAGCCACTAAAACAAACCCCGTGTGGACCCTCAACTTGGAGGAAACTAATTAATTAGCTAGTCCCAGAGCCATATAGGCCTCATGGTTTGCGCTGTTTTCTACTCTGTGACACCCCAATTTTTAGAACAAAATTGGAGCACAATATATGTATGCCTGGATCAATTTTCATACATATATCGACATCAAAGTAAATATCAAAACAAAGCTTTATTAATATATCAAACATTATTACAAAAATGACCCTCGGGTCTAAAAGAAAAAGTACAGACTCTCAATAGACTCTGATATAGACTCGCAAAAACTAGACGCCATCTCCACAAGAAGGTCGACCGGGGGCTGCGCCATCCTAGTACAAGTCGTCTGGGTTGTATCCACCGTCTTCTAGGTACTCCTGCTCCGCGTCGTAGACTCCAGCGTCTGGGTAGAGTAGCAGGGGGTTCAAACAGGAAGGGTGAGTACATCGAAATGTACTCCGCAAGTGTAGGAAATATATGCTTATGAGGCCATTAACAAACGTAGGCTGACTCTGTTTGACTCAATGTTGACGCTGGTTATCTATCAAAATTAAAGGATAAATAAATATAAAAAGGGCATGAATTCAATCACCAACAAAGGTTTAGGCTTTTAATTGACAATGTTCCACGAGTTTTGGTGAATTATGGTTCTGCAGGGACTAAACCAGGAAACCAGCGCTGATTGCTTCTCCTAGAAGGAAACCGACGGGAGGTAACGTATTCAGCAAATCAGGAACCTTCCGGAAGACTCCAGAGAACACCTAGAGACACCACGAGGACGGGCACCCCGGTCCACTTCCTGGTGGGACCGACCGGTCCCCTATGCCCACCGGTCGGCCTCCCCCTGGGCCCGCCGGCTTCCGTCTTCTGCAAGCCTCCTCCACCGACCTCTAGGATGCATCTCAGCCGTACCTTATGTCGGTTTGATCCAACGACCGCGGTTGATCCCTCAGGGCTATATAAGGAGCCCCAGACCCCCCTCTCCAGGCATCTCCCTCTTCATTATTCATCTCCGCATCAAAAATTAGGGTTCCAATGTAGAAATAGAGGTCCCTCTAGATGAATCTCTTCTAGTTCATCTAGAATTAGATCTAGTTCATCTAGTTGTAATCAAGAGTTAGCTTTCAAGTAGAAGACTAGATACCCCTCTAGTAGGATTAGAACCTAGTCTTATTCTAGAACTAGACGAGAGAGAGAGAGGAAGAGATCAAGAGGAAGCTCCGGCCTGTCGGATCAACTTCTTCATCTTGTACCTGTGGATTCAAATTCTTCATCGACTTGCTTCAACGATTGTTTCGGTAATCAACATCTATATTTAAGTTTGAGCCATTGTTCTTATTGTTCTTAAGGTTTATGACTCTCTTTTCAGTACTTTAATTCTAGTCGCTCTAGAGTTGGAGTAGTTGGATAGTATAAGCGTAGTGCTTAGACTTGATAGCTCATATTTACCTCCTATAACGCCGGTAGTAGTGGTAGTTCGCAAGGGTGACTCTTATAGCCTTGTTGATTCTTCTATAGTCCACTTACCCGTGTGTAGGATCGGTAGGATTATACATTTGCATAAAAGAATCATACTCTGTTGTGACCTTTTATGGCAACTTCCCCATTAAGAATAATAAACATATCACTCTTAAGTTGGATTTAGATAGCCTTAGTGATCCCCTCTATACTTTTAGCTTCTCCGTCCTTGTTAGTTACTCAGGGGTTATACACTTGAGAGTCATAGCTATCCGTTCCTTTGGGTTCGATATTAAAACTGGGTTACTCCGGTGAAGTGCTACATCGGTAGATTTTATCTGTGCGCTTGCGGATAAAGTAGAGTGTGCATTAATTTATACCAACAAGCATTTCTGGCGCCGTTGCCGGGGAACGGTAGATCATTTTACGTCTTAAGTTTAACCTTGTAATCATACTTTTATCTTTTCCTTTTTGTCCCAGTCTTTTCATTATTTTTGTTTTCATTCTTATGAATGTTGTTTTTTGAATTCCACTCTTATCTATCACTACCCCATGAGCAAGCTATAACTAATAGAATCCTAATACCCCATCATAATACCTGGTTATGAGCTATGCCTACCTTTCTGCTGCACTGTCCTTGTCATGAGCATAGAAATATAAATATGAAAATATTCCTTCGGGTATTCTTGTCACTAACCTTCCCAGGTTTGGAGCAGAAAAGAACAAAGGAACAACAAACATAAGGTATGTCCCACCAATCATCATGCAACATTGAATTACATTCATCCAATCTTGATTTATGCAAAATCCAAGCTTGGGGAACAGACTTTCTAAGAATATTTATTGCCATGTTGCTATGTTGGTTGTCCCTACCTTTAAGATATGCTCATACACTAATCATGCTCTTTCATCACCATCTGAATAAATCTCTATAATACTTGCATGCTACCCTCATTCTCTATATTTTATGTTTAGGTTTGGAGTACTTTCATACATCTCTTAAATTAAGCATGGTGCCTAGTTTAGGAGTGGTGATCTTGCTTTCAAAGGTTTTTAATTTAAGCAATTAAGTTAAAATACCTTCCTAGATCAAATTAGACGTGGTGTCTAGGTTGATTTTTGAGCCGATAGTATGCTATAGTGGATGTTGGATATTTTGTTGGACTAACCACTGCAGGGAAACTTTCAATATCAATTTTGGAAAGTCCGGAGATGAACTCACACTGGAGATGAAGAGACATATGAACTTTAACAACTTTGCACAATGAAGACTCAGCTCATTCATCATGGATGAAAGAACTGTGAGTATCAAAGTTTATTTATTTTGTCTTCTACTGCAAGTTATACTTTGCCTTGAATCATGTTAAAGTGCAGCCAACACATACTAGTCTATGCTAAAGTAATCCTAAAAACATCTCCTTATTAGCATAGATGCAAAATACATATGTTATGGACAACAACCCATGCTTCAAATTCTTGCAATCCTTCGGGTATATATCCACTAACATTATGCAGGAGAGAGATTTTGTTCATCCATGGTTTGGTATGAACATTGAAGATCCAAAACCCAAACCATAGACACACAAACCAACTCTCAGATCACAAATGGTGCTAGCCTAGCTTTGAGTCTTGCTTGAGCACTGATGACAAATAGGATGCAACTTACCTCGTATGAAACAACCTATGCCTGCAACCATCATTGCCCAAGACATCAAGACAAGAAGTGGAAAGTTATTTTCTCTTCTAATCAAGAGCTAGCTTGGGAGACAAGATGGTACCACTACAACAATAGCAAGATCTACAAGTCAAACACATGAACATATTGTTGGAAGTCCATCTACAGCACAAGCCAGCCTGGGAGAGACAATTCCGTTGTCTAGATGTGTTTCACAATCAAAGGGAGGAAGGAGAAACCCAACTGCAAGACATATTGATCTTCTACCCACCAATTTGATCAATACAAACCACTAGATGCTATCTCCATCGAGAAGAAGAATATGATCCACCACTCATTCTTGGAAGATCGTTCTTGAACGCCATCAATGTTATCATCTATGTCGGACCTGGAAAAGTCAACTCTTAGATCTTTTGCTGATTCTTCAACATCTACATCACTTATAAACAACCAAAGAGAACCAGGAGAAGACCTCGAAGGGAGAACCAACTGTCAAGAATTGAGGAGGGCATCATGAAAGATGAAGCCATTGCACCACAAGAGTTAGAAGATGGAGAGATAGTACCTCAGCCAGCAAAATCAAGAAGAACAGTCGATAAGATCTCTATCATCTAGACACTGTTGAGAGAACAAGTCTCAGAAGTGACACTACAAGACAAAAGACTCTCATGGAGGCACTCGAGTAGCAGCTCTAAATTCAAGTCTCTTGCCAACCCAATAATTAAAGGAAAACAAGAAAGGTTGACAAGAGAAGAATGTGGAACTGTCCCTACATCCTCATAGTACAGAATTAATACAAGAAAGAGAGAGGATTCAAGTCAGCATACTCGAAGAACAATGCGCCTTCACTGATAAGTCGACACAAGAGAAGGAAGTTCGATACCTATAAAGATGATTCCATTGTGATCTTCCTCCTCTCAATCACACTGTGAGACAAACAAGAGAAGACAAGTCATTCATAAACAACAACCAGCTAGACAAGAGGAGCTTCCACAAGGTGGTTCAGCATAATCACTTTCCAATGACGAAATAACATTTCAAGGTAAGTGACCATCACTTTAAAAGACTCTTCTTGATTGTAGTATGAACATAAATAAAGAACTAAATATGTTTAAGTTGCACCTCACTTGATCCAACCTAATCAACTCAACATGTTTAGTCCTGTTATCTTTGTTCCTAGCTTTACTCTCTTGAATCTCACTGTCTTAACTAAATGAGCTAAAATGTTATGCATCTAACCTTTGGAAGATGATATATCTCAATTATGAAAAGATCGACACTTTATGCATAAATTATCCTTCCTTGGGTTAAGTAATTTGATCTGTTAGATATGTTAAGATGCTACTTTTATGCTCATCCTCTGATCCTATCACTCATGTTAAGATTGAATAGAACACATAAACAACAAGTTTGTCTTGTGCAATGTGCCTAAGGGGAATAAACAAAACTTTTGGTTTTGTTGGTGTTTTTCCACCAACAGAGCCCATGCACTTGTTCTCTACCTTTACTTTATGAACAGGACACACTCTTGAGCAAAACATGGAGAAGTTTATCACTCCTAAATTCTACAGAGTGAGGGTCCTAGATCTACAAGAACATGCACACTGAGCAAGATGCTGCCAACTTCCATAATTAACGCTTCACTTCAAACTGCTGGACGAACGAAGAACATGAGTGACACCATATCAAGAGGCATAAAACAAGAAGGAATGATGGAAGACGTTGTAGTCAGAATTAGAGGTCATGAAGTCCTCGCAGACTTCTTGATCCTCGACATGAGAAGACGATGAAGTCCACCTCACCCTAGGAAGACCATTCCTCTACGCTACAAGTACAATCATCTACAAGAGGAAATCCATTTTTCACTTTCCTAGAGAAAAGGCACGATGCAACTTCATCAGCTGTATGCCCAATGAAGCACCCAAGAAGAATAGAAGTGAAAGACGCCGCTCTCAAAGCCAAAGAAGTCAAACTATCAAGAATAGAGAGGCCAATCATGAAGAAGAAGCTATCGACACTGTCCTAGAAAAGAAAGGAGAGAAACCTCAAGACAGTGAACCACAGGAAGTGAAGACTCAGACCAAGAAAGTATTGGAGAAAATATCTGCACCTAAGAGGTACAATCAATAACAACTTTCCAAACGTCTGACATACCTTGGGAGGTCTAAACCAAGGGAAGGTCCGGTTCGTCGGACCTAAATATCCGAACCTTCACCAAAAGGTAAAAATCGGTAGTTATCCTCATATTTATTTTCCTGCATATTTCTCATATTTAATTCTTAGTTATTTATTGCATCATCATATTTAATCATTGCATCATCATATTTAATTCACAAATATTTTAATTTCTGCATTGCATTAGAAAAGAAAATAAAAATATTGCATTTGTTACAGTACATCATAAACCATGAAGCCCCATGTGAATAATTCTATGGTGTGTAAAAACCCACAGGAATGTTCACCGTGGTGGCATAAAAAATATAATAATAATAATAATACTAAAAATAAATATGCATTCATCCTGTTGCATTTTCTCTTGCATCATAAAAATATAAAAACATAAAAATATTGAGAAAGAGATGTTACTGAAATTCTAATTCTGGACAACTAAGGCTTGAGTGGCCAACCGCTATTGCTTAATCTGTTCCACAAGTTTTGTTGTCTATTTGAGTTTCACAGGATTTGAAAGGCCGAGAAAAACTAACGAGCAAGTGAATGCTCCATCCACTGTTGGAGCACTGTCTCAACAAACATTAACATCAATCAAAGCTCTAATAGAGGAAGGATATAACCACTGCCAATCTGCTATATTGCAAGATCGAACGACTACGTCAACATTCAGCTTGGGGGAAGGCACCCCCGTGTATCCACGTAAGTATCTTTATCCTCTTAAGTTTTTCATTCTATAAACAAAATGAAAACACCAAAAATATATGAGCACATGAAGGCTCACCCTTAAAAAGAAAAGAACAAAAATATGTGGCACATGAAGGCTCACCATTAATTAAAAAGAGACAAAAATATATGAGCACATGAAGGCTCAACACTATTAAGAGAAACAGCATGGGGGGACGCACCCCCGTTATCTTCGCGATTCAGGTATGTCTTTATTACTACTACTACTATTATTGGCTTTTATTTTATATCTTAAAGTATGTTAGACTAAATAAATAAAATAGTATGTCTAGTTTGTTTTAAGAAGTTTATGACCAAAGAAGAACCCTCTCTCTAATCTATTGAATGGAAATGATGAATAGTTGCTCTATCTAATTTCTTTCAAGTACCTAGCCTTTAAAGCATGAGTTCTCCTAATTAATAATGATGCCTTAAAATAAAATTAAATACATGGTTGGCAAATACATAATCTAAGGTCTAGGTAATTGGGATATGACATGTGATGATCTGAGCTGCTATTATCTTGTTCTAAACAACACTAAAGTTCTGGAGATTTCTAAATATAAACATTACTAATAATTGCATTGAGTTAGATTAAGCTTTGTGACCCTGTGAGATGTTATCTTGCCATTGAATTGAGATCACTTACACATTTCATCCATCATCCGCATAAATGCTCATAATTATCTGTTGCTACCCTCTTATAAGTTTGTTGGAAGCATGTGGCTATTAAAAAAAAAGAGAAAGAAAAGGAAAAAAAAGAAGGAAATATCTGAGGAAATAAAAAGGGACAAGTGTCCGAAACCTCAAAAAGATAGATCCCGAGGAAATAAAAAGGGACAAGTGTCCGGAACCTCGAAAAAGAAAGAAAGAAAAAAAATGTCAGAAAAATAGGCACGTGCCCGACAGTAGAATTAGCCTGATAGTCATATGTCTCTGATAGATAGAAGAGAGTCAATATTTTCAAAAGAGCATTCGACTCCATTTTTCCATACACATGCACTTCTTGATTCAATGGTTGGTTCACATTCTCTTTGGATCCATTGTTTAATTTGACAACATATGCATTAATGCTTTTGAAAATTAATTAAAACTCCGGGATAAAGGTGAAGTGAAAGAACTAGAGACATAGTGCTTGATTTGATCGTTCAATCTCTCAATTATTCAAGATCTAAGGTAAGAGTAATAAGCCCCATGAAGAATAACATGCTATGTTTCGGAGAATTTTTGTTTAGCAGCAGTTGTACTTATTGGAAATGAAGACTTCGTAGCAACTCCTGATCCATTGATAAGTTTTGGTTTTGCTAAGGGACTAGCAAAGGGTAAGCTTGGGGGAACTTGTTGACGCTGGTTATCTATCAAAATTAAAGGATAAATAAATATAAAAATGGCATGAATTCAATCACCAATAAAGGTTTAGGCTTTTAATTGACAATATTCCACGAGTTTTGGTGAATTATGATTCTGCAGGGACTAAACCAGGAAACCAGCGCTGATTGCTTCTCCTAGAAGGAAACCGATGGGAGATAACGTATTCGGCAAGTCAGGAACCTAGAGACACCACGAGGAGGGGCACCCCGGTCCACTTCTAGGTGGTACCGACCGGTCCCCTGGGCCCACCGGTCGGTCTCCCCCTGGGCCCGCTGGCTTCCGTCTTCTGCAAGCTTCCTCCACCGATCTCTAGGATGCATCTCAGCCTTACCTTAAGTCGGTTTGATCCAACGGCCGCGGTTGATCCCTCAGGGCTATATAAGGAGCCCCAGACCCCCCTCTCCAGGCATCTCCCTCTTCATTATTCATCTCCACATCAGAAATTTGGATTCCAATGTAGAAGTAGAGGTCCCTCTAGATGAATCTCTTCTAGTTCATCTAGAATTAGATCTAGTTCATCTAGTTGTAATCAAGAGTTAGCTTTCAAGTAGAAGACTAGATACCCCTCTAGTAGGATTAGAACCTAGTCTTATTCTAGAACTAGAAGAGAGAGAGAGAGGAAGAGATCAAGAGGAAGCTCCGGCCTGTCGGATCAACTTCTTCATCTTGTACCTGTGGATTCAAGTTCTTCATCGACTTGCTTTAACGATTGTTTCGGTAATCAACATCTATATTTAAGTTTGAGCCATTGTTCTTATTGTTCTTAAGGTTTATGACTCTCTTTTGAGTACTTTAATTCTAGTCGCTCTAGAGTTGGAGTAGTTGGATAGTATAAGCGTAGTGCTTAGACTTGATAGCTCCTATTTACCTCCTATAACGCCGGTAGTAGTGGTAGTTCGCAAGGGTGACTCTTATAGCCTTGTTGATTCTTCTATAGTCCACTTACCCGTGTGTAGGATCGGTAGGATTATACATTTGCATAAAAGAATCATACTCTGTTGTGACCTTTTATGGCAACTTCCCATTAAGAATAATAAACATATCACTCTTAAGTTGGATTTAGATAGCCTTAGTGATCCCCTCTATACTTTTAGCTTCTCCGTCCTTGTTAGTTACTCAGGGGTTATACACTTGAGAGTCATCGCTATCCGTTCCTTTGGGTTCGCTATTAAAACTGGGTTACTCCGGTGAAGTGCTACATCGGTAGATTTTATCTGTGCGCTTGCTGATAAAGTAGAGTGTGCATTAATTTATACCAACACTCAAGCACCTAAAGCAACACATCCTATTAATCCTACTAATCCTATGCACCTATTTACTAGGTTATAACCACATTATCCATCTGTAACAGGAACCACACTCGGAGTCGCACCGAGCAAACCACACTCGGAGTCACACCGAGCAACCAACACTTGGAGTCACACCAAGCAACCACAGTTGGAGTCCACCAAGCAAACCACACCTGAAGTCCATCAGGCAAACCACATGTGAAGTCCATCAGATGACCCGAACCAGGTCGTTACAAGGAGTCCTATGTGTATTAGTTCCATATGTCACGACATAGAAAGCTACCTTCCGTAATAACACCAGGTCTGCGCCTGAGCCTGGGAATCCCTCCCGTACCAAGCAGTAACCCGCGTAGAAGAAGCCTCTGTACCCATGTCATATGGGACTAATAACCACATAAGGCTTCTCTAACGAACCAGAACCAAACCACCAACTAATCTCGAAGAAGTCCAAGCCCGCTCGTGACCGTGAGCATGACTGATATATCAGTTTTAATACTCTGCAGAGTCCGCACATCTTTACCCATGAGTCATGCGTTCCCCATCACGTTAACACTGCCAAGGTGCACAGCGGGGTCGCACTACAAGGCCGTTACAAAGCCCCCTCCAAGTCCATTCCACACGTACCTCGAAGGTTTCACCCCGTACAAAGGTCTACGACCCCTAGGGCCCCCTCGTGAGCCACTAAAACAAAACCCGTGTGGACCCTCAACTTGGAGGAAACTAATTAATTAGCTAGTCCTAGAGCCATATAAGCCTCATGGTTTGCGCTGTTTTGCTGGGTTACATGCTCCAAGAACCGGGTCCTAGGGATCCAGGCAGGATAAATCTAGCACGAGCCCAGAACCAGAAACCAAAACCAGCTGCCGAGTCCCACGGCACAAAAATCACCACACGGTCCATCCTGCCAGATTTACCTACTCACCATACTACTAATTACCAGACCACATGTTCCATAGATCATTAATCAGAATTAATTATTAACCAGCCCATCCCAAGACTGCAAGGCTAAGCATGACTTCTACCCATATCATCCCAACCAGGTGACAAGGAAAATATTACAAGATCCAGTAAACCATATCATGGGATTCAAATTAAGACTGCATGCATCTACTGGATCTAACTACTCTAACTCAAAATAAAGCAAATACGGGTGCAAGATGCTTAAGGACACTTGCCTTTTAGCTGGGTCGAATCAACAAAGGCACGGACTTGATTCCGGGGTTCCGCGTGGATCGTACTCTCTGGATCAAACATCAAACAGGGCCCAAACAAGGCAAATAAATAACAGTACATCAACAGTATGAAAACAGAACATAAATAGATCTAACGCGTAGAGCTCGACGAGAAGAATCTAACGCGTAGATCCAAAATGTTCCCCCCATCTAAAAAGGGAAACATACACCAAGCTCACCCCTCAACCTATTAAAGGTTGATTCGTCTAAAGGCTTGGTGAAAATATCAGCTAGTTGGTGATGAGTATCGACATGGCGAAGGTCGATATCACCCTTCTCGTGGTGGTCTCGCAAGAAATGAAAGCGCACATCAATGTGTTTGGTCTTCAAGTGAAGCACGGGGTTCTTAGCAACGCTAATGGCACTCGTGCTGACACAAAGCAAAGGCACGCGAGAAAAGCTCAGACCAAAATCACGCAAAGTGGCCATCATCCAAAGCAACTGGGAACAGCAGCTAGCCGCAGCAACATATTCAGCCTCTGTAGTGGACTGAGCGACACTAGACTGCTTGCGAGAAGACCACGAAACAAGAGAAGAACCAATAAACTGGCAAGTCCTAGAAGTGGACTTGCGCTCAATACGACAACAAGCAAAATCGGCATCGGAATAACCGCAAAGGGAGAGGGTGGAGGAAGCAGAATACCAAATCCCGAACTCAGGCGTGAAACGAAGGTACCTGAAAATCCGCTTCACCGCCTGACGGTGAGAGGTGCGCGGCGACGCCTGAAAGCGTGCACACAGACACACCGCGAACTGGATGTCCGGGCGTGTCGCCGTCAGGTAGAGGAGCGACCCGATCTTGCTGCGGTACTCCTTCTGGTCCACTGCTTCTCCATCCACATCCGCATCCAGGGCAGTCGTCATCGACATGGGTGTTGGAAGAGGCTTGGCCTCACCCATATCGAACCACTTCAGCAAGTCCTTGGTGTAGTTGCCCTGGTGCACAAACGTCCCCTCTCGGGATTGCTTAATTTGCAACCCGAGAAAGAATGTCAGCTCGCCCATCATGCTCATCTCGAACTCCCTGCTCAAAGTATCTGCAAACTTGGCAACCAAAGCATGAGAAGAACCACCGAAAATGATATCATCCACGTAAATCTGGACCAAGAGAGTGTCTTTGCCTTGCTTGAGGAGAAAGAGCGTTTTATCTACACATGCCATTTTAAAACCCTTAGCAAGCAAAAAGGTTTTCAACCTATCATACCAGGCTCTAGGGGCTTGTTTCAAACCATATAAAGCTTTGTGGAGTTTAAAAACATGGTTTGGAAACTTGGGATTTTCAAAACCGGGGGGTTGCTCAACATAAACTTCTTCTTCTATGTAGCCGTTTAAGAAGGCACTCTTGACATCCATTTGAAAAAGTTTGAAACCTTTGGATGTAGCAAAGGCCAAGAGTATCCTAATTGCCTCCAAACGAGCTACAGGAGCAAACGTCTCCTCATAGTCTATCCCCTCCTTCTGACTATAACCCTTCGCTACAAGCCTGGCCTTGTTTCTAACAACGTGGCCATCCTCTCCTTGCTTGTTTTTGAAAACCCATTTTGTCCCAATAGGCTTACACTCAGGAGGAGGTGGAACTAGAACCCAAACCCGATTTCGCTCAAAATTTTCTAACTCCTCATGCATGGCATTGACCCAATCCGGATCCGTCAAAGCGTGTCCAACATCTCGGGGCTCAAAATTAGCAACAAAAGCAGAATGAGCGAAGTGCGAGATTTGCTGTGACCTGGACCGAGTGACCCGTTCGTCGAAGTTGCCGATCATCTGCTGAGGCGGGTGCTGGCGCTGGATGTGTCGTGGCGCCTCCCGAGCTGAAGTAGCCTCCCCCTCAACAGCAGTTGGTGCCTCCCCGGGTACAAATGGTACCGCTCGGGGTGGCGGATCCCACGGCCCCCAGGAAGAAGAGGTGTCGGGGCCGTGAGTCATCGTAGAAGCCGCTCTTTGCGGCACGGCAGGTGGAGGGGGTGCTGGATCATCCATACCTTCAGCACCCTCGTCCTCGTCATCAAAAAGAGGCTCACCAACCTCATGATCACCTGCACGCTCAAAACGAGAAGAAGGACAAACCATGGTCTCGTCGAAGGTGACATCGGATGTCTCCATGACTCGGTAAGTGTCAAGGTTAAGTACACGATAAGCTTGAGTGTGAGTGCCATAACCCAAAAACACACCGTCAGAAGAACGAGACTCAAATTTATCCAGGTTGCCTTTCTTCAAAATAAAACAATGGCAACCGAAGACTCTAAAATAACTCACCATGGGCTGTCTACCAAAACGCAACTCATAAGAAGTCTTTTTCAAGAACGCTCTCAGAAAAATGCGATTGGAAATATAGCATGCAGTGTTCATAGCTTTGGCCCAATAGCGCCTAGGAGTCCTATGCTCATCGAGCATCGTCCTGGCCATCTCAACAAGGGTCCGATTCTTCCTCTCTACAACACCATTTTGGAGCAGTGTGTAGGGGGAAGAAAACTGATGCTCCAAGCCAAGGCGGTTACAAAACTTCTCAAAATCCGAATTTTTGAATTCGGAACCATTATCACTTCTAATAGCTCGCATCGAGTTCAAAGGGAACTCGTTCTGAAGATGCAAAATCAGATTGCGAGCGAAGGAGAAAGTCTCGGTCTTCTCAGTCAAAAAGAAGACCCACGAATACCTCGAAAAATCGTCAACAACAACCAAAACATACCACTTGCCACCAACCGAGCTCACCCGAGCCGGACCAACAAGGTCCATGTGTAAAAGCTCTCCGGGGTGCGAGGTCATGACCTTAGTCACTGGATGGTGGGGAGCGGCAACCATCTTCCCATGTCTGCAAGAATGACAAACTAAATCCTTCTCCATCGAAAGCTTGGGCAATCCTCGGATTAGGCCAAATGAGCTAAGTCTTGCAAGCAAGTCGAAGCTTAAATGATCAAGCCTCCTATGCCACTTCCAAAGATCGGAGGAAGAAGGACTAGCCAAAAGACAGCGAGAAGAACCAAACGACTCCGAGAAATTCGCGCGAAAGACTTTCCCAAAGGGCGAAATCAGACATACAAGATCGCCCTGAGGATCTAGGATGCGACTAAGGTTCGGTTTAAAACGAATCTCATAGTCATCATCAAAAAGTTGTGAAACAGAAAGCAAGTTAAAATGCAGGTTAGAAACAAGAGCAACATCGCGCAACACAAAGTGCTCATTAACCCGCACCGACCCGCGAGACAACACCTTACCTTTACTATTGTCGCCGAAGGTTATGTACCCTTTTTCGGCGACCGGGCTAAGGCTGGAGAACCACTTGGCGTTTCCGGTCATGTGCCTCGAACAACCGGAATCCACCAACCAAATGTCCTCCAACCGTCTTACCTACATCAATAAAAAGACATAGGGTGAGCATACGGTCCAACACTGGGGTTAGTGAAGTAAGGGGAATACCAGTGTTGGGTCGGCTGCTCAAACGAACGGTCAGTGTAAAAACCATTCCTAGCCTGTCTACGGGGGTAGCGATCACCACGTACAGGAAAACGTGGTCCGCTGGGGAAGGAGCGCTCACCGCGATACTCAAAACGCGGTGGGGGAAAGCGCTCAACTACAAAGCCTCCGCCACGGGGTCCAAAACCTGCAACTGCAGGCTCCCGCCGGGCACGCTCTCTACGAGGCCTACACCTAGGCACTTGAGGTTCTGGACCTCTAGGCCTAGCCTCTCTCCTCGGAGCTCTCCTCTCCTGCCTAGGCCTGGGAACCTCACCTCCGGGCCTAACAGCTCTCTTCTGGACATTCGGCACATGCCCACCATGAGAAGGGTGGTACATGTCAGAGTTGTCCATCTCCCGAGCACGGCGCGCCTCTCGCTTGCGCCGAAAGCAGAACTCACTCAAGTGACCATCCCTCCCACAGAAGTCACACTGGTACCTCACCGCACGCACAGGGGGGTGTTGGTACGTAGGACTGTGGGTATGGCTCACTTTGCCCTTCTGTGGCAAGCACTCCTGCTGGATGGGTGGCATTGTGTCCAGCTTGTTCTTGAGGTGGTTTGGCTTGGGTGCCCAGACTTGGTTCTTGGGTGGAGCTCTCGGGGGTTCCTCAAACACCCCGTCCTTGGTGGTAGGCTTGGCAGGCTCTTTGGGTGGAAGCTTGGTTAGTTTGGGAGTAGTGGTGGAGTTGGGCTTCTCACTCGGGTTTAGACCACTAGACTCTCCAATCTTCCCAAAAGCGGAAAGATCAACACCTTGAGCAAAACCTACACCAGGACCTCCAGCAGCTCGCTTGAATTGGGAGATCATCATCCCGAGCTGTGGCTCTCCACAAGACACCCATGACAAGATGGTCCGAAGGTATGTGTTTTCCTCCTCGGTTTGCATCTTGCCATGCTTCACATTGGCAATCTCCATCTCCAAGCCCTCACACAAAGCGCACCTCGTGACACAAGTGCTATCCGAGCTGGCCATCTCTAAAGACTCAAGCTTGGCATTCTTCTCTGCCAACTCGGACTGCAAGACAGGACAAGTCTTGCACGCACCCAACAAGGAAGGTCTAGCCTTCAGCTCATCCAGCTCTCCTACCAACGCAGCATACTTACCTCTCAAAGTGAGAAGGTCAGTCATGTGCGTGGTGCATGACTCGCACTCAACCTCCTCCGACACGACCACGGCGGACTTGGTAAACTCAAGCTCCCTCACCGTGTCCTCCCACTTCTGCCTAAACTCCTTGCGCTCTCTAGCAGCACGCCTAAGCAACTTATCTTGGCTAAGGAGGGCAGCAGTAAGCTTCTCAACCTCGGAAGAAAGCTCGTCGTAGGTGAGAGATACCTGGGAGGCGTCGTCGTCGTCGTCGTTCCGAGGGGTGTCCTCCAGCTCGCCTCCGACCTCATCTCCGAGCGCCATGGTGCAAAGGCCTCCGTCGCCGGCGAAGAAGCAAAGACCGTTGAACTTGTCCTCGATCTTCTTCATCTTCTCGGACTCGTCATCGCTTGAGCAAGCGGAGTTGTCATCCGAGCCGTCAACGTCACTGAGCGTGGCGAAGAACGCACGCTGCTC
Organism: Coix lacryma-jobi var. lacryma-jobi; assembly: GCA_009763385.1. Taxonomy (NCBI): domain Eukaryota; kingdom Viridiplantae; phylum Streptophyta; class Magnoliopsida; order Poales; family Poaceae; genus Coix; species Coix lacryma-jobi. The sequence continues at coordinate 75,787,577 of CM019827.1, forward strand.
AGCTTGGGCCTTCTCCAAGTACTTCTTCTTGATGTACTCTTTGTCGAAGCCGCCCCGCTTCTTGTGCCTCGAAGGGACGTGCTTCTCCTTGTGCTTGGAGTCGTACTTGCGCCCATGATTGCCCTTCCCCGAGTGCTTGTTCTTCTTAGGGCAGTTGGCGATGAAGTGGTCGGGGTCGCCGCACTCATAGCAGCCCGAGCGTCCTCCTCCGCGGCGACGGTTCATGCGGTTGTTGTGAAACCGCGAGAACCGGTTGGCAAGCAAAGCCAACTCCTCGTCTCCCAAAGACTCCAGCTGGTCCTCTGTGACAGAAAAGAGAGAAGACAACGCAAAGCCAGCTGAGGGGTTAGAGGAAGAGCCAGAAACCAAAGCCATAGTCGGGCCAGAAGGATTCGCATAAGAAGCCCTCGACATGACATCAATCTCACTAGACTTGAGCTTACTGAAGAGCTCGTCGCACGTGAGGGTCTCATAGTTAGGTGATTCGATGATCGCCTGAACCTTGGAATCCCACACCGACCGATCGAGAGTATGCAAAAGCTTCAAAGCTCTCTCATGATCGTCGAAAGGCAACTGCTCCTTGTTAGCCCTCATCCTGTTGACAATCACCTGAAAGCGAGCGAATAAACTCTCTATGCTCTCGCCAGGTTGATGTCGAAAGTTCTCATACTCCCTCTTGTACGACTCGTAGAGTCGGGTTTTGACTTGAGAGGTGCCCTCATGAAAACGCATGAGGGTGGCCCAAATCTCCCGAGCCGTAGGGAGGTGAGAAACGCGATCAAACTCACCCACGCTCAAACACGAAAAGAGCGCATTATGGGCTCGGCTATTGGCTTCGTGCTCATCGATCTGATGCTGAGTCACACGAGCAGCCAAGACCACGTAATCGGCAGAGTTGCAAATATCCCAGATGGAAACACCCAAACTCTGCAGATAGGCTGACATGCGTATCTTCCAATACGCGTAGTTCGTCCCATCGAAAAATGGCGGTTTGCCCACGCCACGATCCATGTCGCCTTCGGTGGATCTGGAACCGGCTAAGGTGGAAGATCCTTAACCCGCTCCGATACCAATTGAAGGACCGAGAAAGCTACCCGAAAGCGACCAGAGGGGGGGGTGAATGGGAGCTTCAAAATTTCCTTCTGGAAACTCAATGCCACTGTCCCAAAAACAACCCCAAAGACAAACCCTAGAGCTTGCTAGTGTCCACGACCCTAGATGCAGGGTGGATGCTTCCAAGAAGCACAGCGGGACACTACACAATTCTAGAAAGCCAACGCAAAAGACGGAAATCGAATCCGACAACGAACGAGCAAGCTGCGAACGAAAACGTGCTGAACCTGCACTGACCGGACTCTGCCCGCGTCCGGTCACTGAGCACCGGACGCGTCTGGTCGTGCAGATACTGTTTTCGGAGCTCTCTGTTTGTGACCGGACTCACTGTCCTGGAGCGTCCGGTCACTAGCAGTGCGTCCGGTCAGACAAGAACAAGCCCGGTGAACAGTGCCAAAGACGAGTCCGGTCAGAAGAGAAACGATGCGTCCGGTCAAGTCACGGGAGAGATGCGCTGGGTATTCAACGACCGGACGCACTAGGTCAGCGTCCGGTCAGCCCGTGCCCAGCGTCCGGTCACTCCGTGACTGCACTGTTCGTCCACCGATTTGCCTCGATCTCACCCCAAACAAATCCTCTAGGGATCAAACTTGGTGAGATGAGTCACAAGGAGTATAGTGAGCTATCTCTAAGAGATCATGGCTCGAACCTATATCCAAATCGGTGAATCGAAGAATTTCGGGGGAAAGGAGAAAAACTTGACCCGAAACGAAAATCGACCGATCTCCTAGACCGTGAGGTTAGAGGTGAATTCCTTCGGTGGAAAGAAGTGCCTCACGATCTTGAACAACTTGGTTCAAACGGATTTGCAAAAGATGAACCGAGCAAAGATATCAAGCGACGGGAAAATCATGGAGAAAAAGGATTCCGCGAAGAACACGAACAAAACGCGAATCACACCCACGAATTGCAAGCCGAAGCGCAAACACACGCTACGACAAGGAGGTTACGGCCTCCTTTCCTCAAAATCAATAGTACACAGAGTTCAAGTTTTCTCTGCGGATCTCAGCTACAGCAGGGGATAGGGAGAGCAGGAAACCCTAAGTGCTAGAGAGCAAATGAGATGGCTAAAACTGAGATAGGGGAGGAGGGTGTCTCCCCTGACTACTTAACCTATTCTAGACTAAGTCTATTTCCTACTCTACCCCTCTCTATTCTAATTACAGAGCGAACCAGCTAAACCCTAGGGTTATTCTGGACCAACTCGGTGGTAGGTGTATCCGACGGCCACGCCCGCACAAACCGAAGCGTTGCCTCGACGCAACCTTCGGATCGCCGCCACATGCCGCCCTCGCTCTGCACCCCCGGTTTTGTGGCCCAAACCGGGAAACCAGCCTTTTCCAGCCAACCCCCGGTTTTGAGGCCCAAACCGGGAAACCAGTCCACCAGCTTCTGAGTTTTGAGGCCAAACTTAGCAAACCCTCAGCGCCCAGGTTTTGAGGCCCAAACCTGGAAACCGTCCTCAGCCCGAGTTTTGTGGCCAAACTCGGAAACCCTCAGCCCGAGTTTTGTGGCCAAACTCAGAAACCGTCCACGCCCAGGTTTTGAGGTCCAAACCTGGAAACCGTCCATCCGATGGTTTTTCCCTGGCTCTACCACCAAACCGAAGCTGTAGAGGGGATGCACCGCCCGTGCACCCCGTCCACCGACACGTGTCCCCAGGTCCTCGACCTGAGCAACATCGTGCCCTGCAAGTCTCCGCTCGTCGCTGTCCCAGGCTGCCAGCCACCACAGCTGATCCTCAGGCACTCCGGTCCCTCAGTCCAAGCCTCACGTCCGCCCTTCACTGCTCGATCCATCAGCATGGCACGTCCGCCGCACGGCACGCCCATCCTTCATCGCACCCAGTCCATCGGCACGGCACGTCTCAACATGACCTTCACCTTGCCCTCGATCACTGTCTCCGTGCTCGACACCTGCACAACACAAGCCAAAGAACATGCGATCAAACCCGTTGACAATCACTCATCACTCAGAGACTCGGCATACACCCATGTATCCGCACAGAGGAGTCGAAAGAGACGCCTTTCTACTTTGCTTGTTCCCATTTTCACTCTTGGAAATAGCAAAACAATGGTTCTATGCCAACAAATACAAAAACACCTCATGGGCGATCTGTTCAACTGCCTTGCTAGCAAAGTTCTTTCCATTGGGCAAGACGAATGCCCTCCGTGCCAAGATTTCAACTTTTCAGCAACAATACGATGAATCAATCCCAGAGGCTTGGGAACGCTTTCAAGACTACATATCAGAATGCCTCACCATGGGATGGAGAATTGGCTACTCATGAAGACCTTCTACCACGGGCTCACTTCGAGTACCCGTGAGAATGTGGATGCCGTTGCTGGAGGATTATTCTTATCACTCACAATCAACAATGCAACTACACTCATAGAGAAGATGGCCTCTAACCAAGGATGGAACGAGGAACGCTCTCAAACACGCAAGAGAGGAGGAATACATCAACTAAAGCAAGTAGACATGCTGTCTGCCAAACTTGATTTACTCATGAAGAAGTTTGATGAACACACTCCCAAGAAGGAAGACGTCAAGCAAATCTACGAATCTCGCATGACATGTGAAGAGTGTGGAGGCACTGGTCATTCAGGGAGCAACTGCCCTGAGATTCAAGAGGATGTAAAGTACATCAACAACAACACTAACTATCGTCCTCAACAAACTCAAGGATGGAACCAACAATCAAGACCTAATTACTCAGGTAACTACTCAGGTAACTACCAAGGTAATACATTTAACCAACCACCTTTGAGAGAGATGATATCTAATCAAAACAAAATTATTGATAATATGTCTAAGAAGATAGCTTCCAATGATAAACTGCTTGAAAACATTAATACTAGAATGGATAGCTTTACTTCTGCCATAAACAAATCAACATAGCTTTAATAAAATGATAGAATCTCAGTTATCTCAGTTAGCAGCTTCAGTTCCTATGGCTGAAAAAGGTAAGATTCCAGGAAGTCCGAAAGAGCTATAGACTGCAAATCTTGTAGACATATTTGATGCAGGACATCTCATACCGAGACCATCGAAGGAATGGATGGATGACTCCATTGCCCCGAAGAAAGGAGATCCAGGAAGACCTGTGATTCCAATCCATATTGGACCTCACAGTTTTGAAGAAGCAGTCTGCGACCTTGGAGCAAGCGTCAACATTATGCCAAGGGCAATATACGAAGAAATACATGGTGCACCTCTATTATATACAAGTATGTATTTGCAGCTTGCAGATCAGACACTGTGCTACCCATTAGGAATTCAAGAAGATATCTGTATACGAGTGGGATGCTTGTATGTGTGTGCAGACTTTATGATCATTGAAACAGGTGGAGACAAGAGAGCACCCATCATTCTTGGATGCTCGTTCCTAAGCTCAAGAAAAGCCATTGAGAACACAAGGTTGATATGTGCCCTTGTGGTTCCCTTCCTGAGTGATGAGTGATCGATCAACGGGCAACATGTCTCTTGGCTGTGTTGATGTGCAGGTGCGGAGCTCGGGCAGTGGTCGAAGGTGAGGTGAAGGTCATGTAGGGACGTGTCGTGCCGACGGACCAGGAGCGGTGAAGGGCGGACGTGGAGCTTGGACCGACGGACCGGGAGACCTAGACCAGTTGTGGTAGCTGGCACGTGGCGTTGACAAGCAAGACGGCCGAGTCGAGAGGAAAGTAATGGCGTCATGACACTTGGCCGGAGGCCGAGAAGGATGACCAATGCACTGTGCCCGGCGTGGAGGCTGGACATGCTCCGGCATCGGTGCTGGGACTCGGGGTGTGCGAACCACATCCCGTCTACGGCACGGGTTCGGTAGCAGAGCCTCTAAAAGCTACCCTCGACGGTTTCCGAGTTTGGGCCTCAAAACTCGAGGTGGCCGGTTTCTGAGTTTGGACCTCAAAACTCAGCGTGGACGGTTTCTAGGTTTGGGCCTCAAAACCTGGGCGCGCGGGTTTCTGAGTTTGGGCCACAAAACTCAGCCTGAGGACAGGTCTCCCGGTTTCAGCCTCAAAACCGGGGGGAAGCCCAGGTTTCCCGGTTTCGGCCTTAAAACTGGGGGGAGGTCCGCAAAAAGGATGGTCGACGCGTGGCGGCTTGAAGAGGCTGGCGCGGCGGCGCAGCTATTCGCGAAGTAGGTGCGGCGGTCGACAGGGCGGCACGTGGCGGCATCCTGAGGCTTGCGTCGAGGCGAAGCTAAGGATGAGATGGGCGCGTGGCCGTCGGATCGGCTATCAGCAGAGTTGGACCGGGATACCCCTAGGGTTGGCCGCTTCGCTCGTGTATCTAGGGGTAGAAAGGGGATTATTGTTTTAGGCTATAAATAAGAGAGGCACCCCTCCTCTCCCTCCATCCTTGCAGTCATTTGTTCCTGAGCACTCTCTCTCTAGCCCTTGCTTAGGTTCTAATCATACCTCGCTGCAACCGATCCGCAGAGACAGGAATCATACCTCTGTGTATTTGGATCTTTTGAGGAAACGAGACCGTATTCTCGTTGTCTCCTCGTGTGGAGGAATTTTGGCTGAAATTGAATCGTGTTCTGTGTTCATCACGTTTTGGTTTTTCATCTCTCGGAGATTTGCCTTGTTCTTCCTCTCCATGAAATGATTTTCGATTCCACTTGAATCATTTTGTTCTTGGTCGCGAGGCCCTTCTTTCTACCGAAGGATTTCTCCCCTAACCCCACGAATCCATAGATCGGGTCGATTTCGTGTTCATTCTTCGTTCTTTCCCCTTTTTGGTGATCCACCAATCTCTCTTGATTGACATGGTTTGGTGCGATGATTTCTTAGGATTAGCACCCCAATACATAGAGGATCACCTTAGAGAAGTTTGATCGAAGTCCCTTTTGATTTGGTGAAGTTCCAATCAATTAGGCTTTTGTCCCGAGCAGTTTTTCTACTCTCTGTTCATCCGCGGACAGTCCGCGCCCCCAGCGGTGGACAGTCCGGGGATCGGGGCTGGTCAGGTCAGTCAGGCGCAGTCCCCTGATTGTTCACTGTCAAGTGAACGGCGGACAGTCCGCGGTACAAACCCGCGGACAGTCCGGGACCTGTCCAGCAGACGTGCAGAACTATTCTGTTTCTGGTCTTTTGCCGGCGGACAGTTTGGACTCCCAGTGTCGGACAGTCCGGCGTTGGGCGGACCCAACGTCGCCTTTCTCGTAGTGATCACGAAGAAAGTGAAAGCGAACATTGATGTGTTTGGTCTTGGAGTGAAGAACATGCCAAAGTCACGCAATGTAGCAACCATCCATAAAAGCTGCGAAGCACAAGAAGCAACGGCAACATACTCGGCTTCAGTAGTAGACTGGGCTATGTTCGACTGTTTGCAAGAAGGTCACGAAAAAAAGAAGAGCCAAGAAACTGACAAGTCCCAGAAGTAGACTTGCGCTCAAGCCGACAGCCGGCAAAATCCGCATCGGAATAACCACAAAGTGAGAGGGTCGAAGAAGAAGAGTACCAAAGTCCAAACTCAGGAGTGTATCGGAGGTACCTCATGATGCGCTTGACCGCTTGCTTGTGGGAAGTCCGAGGGGACGCCTGAAAATGAGCGCACAGGCACACATAAAACTATATATCCGGCCTCGTCGCCGTCAGGTACAAGAGCGAGCCGATCATGCTCCTGTACTCCTTTTGGTCAACTAGCTCTCCGTCCTGGTCCGCGTCCATCGCAGCAGTCATCGGCATGGGCGTCGTAAGAGGCTTGGCCTCGCCCATGTCGAATTTCTTCAGGATGTCCTTCGTGTATTTTCCTTGATGCACGAATGTCCCGTCTCGGGTCTGCTTGATTTGCAACACGAGGAAGAAAGTCAACTCACCCATCATACTCATCTCAAACTCCCTGCTCATAGTATCTGCAAACATGGCAACAAGCGCGTGAGAGGAGCTACCAAAGATGATATCATCCACGTAAATCTGAATCAAAAGAGTGTCATTGCCTTGCTTGAGGAGAAACAGAGTTTTATCTACCCGTCCTATTTTAAAACCCTTGGAGAGCAGAAAAGTTTTCAAACGATCATACCACGCTCTCGGGGCTTGTTTCAAACCATATAAAGCTTTTGAAAGTTTAAAGACATGGTTTGGAAACTTGGGATCCTCAAAACCTAGGGGTTTCCTAACATAAACCTCTTCCTCTATATACCCGTTCAAGAAAGCACTCTTGACATCCATTTGGTAAAAACCCTGGGCTACTAGCCTAGCCTTGTTCCTCACTGAAAAACCGGGGTTCGCGCGGGCGCCCGGGCACGGCCAAGTCCCTGGGAAAGCCGACTGCTTCCCACGTGCCCGGGGCAAAAACACATGCTAGGCAATGTGTCCTCGGTGCCAAGACGCGCCTTAGTCCCCGGGACGACCTCGGAGCGAAAACAGCGGTTCGACCTGGCGCCGAGGCTGAAAAACAGGGGTTCGCGCGGGCGCCCGGGCACGGCCAAGTCCCCGGGAAAGCCGGCTCCTTCCCACGTGCCCGGGGCAAGAACACATGCTAGGCAACGTGTCCTCGGTGCCAAGACGCGCCTAAGTCCCCGGGACGACCTCAGAGCGAAAACAGCGGTTCGGCCTGGCGCCGGTGCCCAGAAACAGCAGTTCGGCCTGGCGCCGAGGCTGAAAAACAAGGGTTCGCGCGGCGCCCGAGCACGGCCAAGTCCCCGGGAAAGCCGGCTGCTTTCCCACGTGCCCGGGGCAAAAACACATGCTAGGAAACGTGTCCTCGGTGCCAAGACGCGCCTAAGTTCCCGGGACGACCACGGAGCGAAAACAGCGGTTCGGCCTGGCGCCAGTGCCCAGAAACAGCAGTTCGGCCTGGCGCCGATGCTGAAAAACAAGGGTTCGCGCGGCGCCCGGGCACGGCCAAGTCCCCGGGAAAGCCGGCTGCTTCCCACGTGACCGGGGCAAAAACACATGCTAGACAACGTGTCCTCGGTGCCAAGACGCGCCTAAGTTCCCGGGACGACCTCAGAGCGAAAACAGCAGTTCAGCCTGGCGCCGGTGCCCAAAAACAGCAGTTTGGCCTGGCGCCGAGGCTGAAAAACAGGGGTTCGCGCGGGCGCCCGCGCACGGCCAAGTCCCCGGGAAAGCCGGCTGCTTCCCACGTGCCCACGGAAAAAACACATGCTAGGCAACGTTTCCTCGGTGCCAAGACACGCCTAAGTCCCCGGGACGACCACGTAGCGAAAACAGTGGTTCGGCCTGGCGCCGAGGCTGAAAAACATGGGTTCGCGCGGGCGCCCGCGCCGAGAAACAGTGGTTCCACTTGGATGGCGAGGAAGGGCTGGGACTCGCATCACGTGCGACGGACACGCGCACATAAGGCACGAGAGAAGGACATCATGACATCGGCCAAGGACCCCTAACGAAAACGGCCCACGACGGACCGACACTTTGGCACGGGAGGCCAAAACCTGGCGGAAACAGGCAGCGTGAGGAAAAAACCGGGCGCAACAATGTGGGCGAAAACAACCAAGTTGGTCTATGCCATGGTTACAAAGGAAAATGACAAAACGAGGCCAAAACGGGCGAAAACAGGTGAAAAACGAGCGAAAAAGGCAAAAACGGGTGAAAAACTAGAGAAAACGGGACATAACGGGCCTAAAACGAGCCACGTCGGGCACGAAGGCAGGGGTGGAAACGACCAAGTCGGTCTACGGCGAAAACATGGACAAAACGTGCGAAAACGGGCCAAAAACGTGCGAAAACGAACGAAAAACGAGCGAATACGGTTCGAAACGGGCAACGAACGGGCCACGGGACCCTGTCCCACCTGGGAGGCCCGCGGGCACCGGGGGACCCGCCCATGGGGCCCCAGCACGAAAAGTCCATGGTTCGGTCCATCCACGGAAACAATGACTCCCGTGCACCTTTCTGGCCGAACACCGCGTTTCTGGGCAGAAACCAGCCAAATCTGCAAATCACGTGGCTTTTCTGTGGTCCTGGAAAACGATGTAGTAAACCAAGCAGAAAACTGGGAGGGGGGGATGCCCCTAGGGTATAGTAGGGAGTGAGGGTTCGGCTGGCTGAGACCCTGGGCCAAATGCTGCGAAACCACTAGTTTTTCGGGCGTTGCTCCAGACTGCAGCCAGCGGACCCTCGGGCGCACTCCTCGGCTGCCCGGCCGACTAGAGGCTGACCGTGGCCCGCTTCGGCGGGCTGCGGCTGGCACTGGCCGGCCGGGTTAGTCTCCATGTGGGCACCACGTGACCATGGCTGGCTTCTGTCGGCCAGGACGCATTGCACGGTGCTCGCTAGCCCAGGCGGCCTCCTGGCCGGCCGACAGCCAACCGTGGCCTGCTTCGGCGGGCTGTGGCTGGCCATGTCCGGCTGGTTGGCCGCCGGCGCGGCTATCGGTGTCCATGGCTGGCTTCGGCTGGCCAGGACGCACGATGGCTTGCATGCCACCCACAGCGGCCTACTGGTAAGGTCGCCGGCGCGGCTATCGGTGTCCATGGCTGGCTTCGGCTGGCCAGGACGCACGATGGCTTGCATGCCACCCACAGCGACCTACTGGTAAGGTCGCCGGCGCGGCTATCCGTGTCCACGGCTGGCTTCGGCTAGCCAGGACGCACGATGGCTTGCATGCCACCCACAGCGGCCTACTGGTAAGGTTGCCAGCGCGGCTATCGGTGTCCATGGCTGGCCAGGACGCACGATGGCTTGCATGCCACCCACAGCGGCCTACAGGTAAGGTCGCCGGCGCGGCTATCGGTGTCCACGGCTGGCTTCGGCTAGCCAGGACGCACGATGGTTTGCATGCCACCCACAGCGGCCTACTGGTAATGTCGCCGGCGCGGCTATTGGTGTTTATGGCTGGCTTCGGCTGGCCAGGACGCACGATGGCTTGCATGCCACCCACAGCGGCCTCTTGCCCGGCCGGCAGCCTACTGTGGCCCATTTTTGTGGGCTTGGCTAGGCATGGTCGGCTTGGTGGCCGCCGGCGTGGCCATCGGTGTCTAGGGCTGGCTTCGGTCGCCCAGGACGCACGGTGGCTGCATGCAACCCACAGCGGCCTCCTGGCTGACCGGAAGCCTATCGTGGCCTGCTTCAGCGGGCTGCGGATGGCCATGGTTGGTTGGGTGGTCACCGGCGCGGCTATTAGTGTTCATGATTCGCTTCGGCCGTCCTGGACACATTGCACTTTGGCCGCTTGCCTCTGGACCGTTTTTGGGGATCGCGACCTCTTGGCTAACCGGAAGCCTATCGTGACCTGCTTCGGCAGGCTGTGGATGGCCATGGTCGGTTGGGTGGTCGCCGGCGCGGCTAATAGTGTTCATGGTTGGCTTCGGTCGGCCGGGACACATTGCACTTTGGCCGTATGCCTCTGGACCGTTTTTGGGGAATCGTGACCTCTTGGCTAACCGGAAGCCTAAAGTGGCCTGCTTCGGCGGGC